>VXAL01009005.1:239116-329737 GCA_013399475.1 Chauna torquata
AAAAAAATGTTCTTGAACAATTCTGATTTTTCTTTTAGAACTTCAAAGAGAGGTAATTCTCTACAGCACAGCTGTAGGATGGCTGTATTGGTGTCTCCTTTCCGTGGTTGTTTCATGTCTTTGAGTGATAGTATGTTCTCTGAGAGCACTAGGAGCTGCTTCACTTCCAGCCAGACCAGCTAGTCCAGAGAGCCTGCTGGGACCATGCAACTGGAATGCTTTTCTGTAGAAGCCTGACCAGGTTTTATCCACATTGTATTTGCTACTGTGTTGTCCAGCCATATATATTTATATGTGTAAAACTATCCTTCAGACAGCATGGCGGCATTAAGATGATTACAAATTGCATAGGGTGATTTGTTGAAAAATTCAGTTTCAGTTGACGCAAAAAAAAAAAAAAAAAAAATTGGTAATTTGGGTCATACTTAAAGAATTCTTTCACTTGTGAAAAGAAAAAGAGCTTGTGTTTTCTGAATTATTTTCCTTTGAATATTAAAACTGAATATTAGGAGGGAGGGCTACACCTCTTGAGGAGGAGGTGTTTTTCACAGGTTTATTGGAGGGTTCATAAGAAATGTGCCAAAGCTTGCTGTTTTCTCCTGCATTCCCTATTACTTTGTGATTGCCGTAGTAACCTGGCATGTCATAGACCTAAGTCTGAATACGAGATTTTAGCAGATGTTTTCTGGCAGACTGCTCTAGGCATAAGGTATTTTCATTTGTGTCTAACTCCTACTGAAGTTGTATTAAACTTACAAATTCTCATTGGCCAAAATAACGTAGGAATTAGTATAGAGTATAAGAAATGTGTGCTTCCTGACACAGAGATGGGATATTTTGGCTTATCCATGGAAATTAAAAGACTATTTATATATTACAAGTTTTCTGTTTTACACCTGGCTGCTAGAAGTAGTTCTTGCAGAGGGCCTTTCCTACCATAACCTTCAGGTATGTTCATCTTTGTAGGTGAGCTACACTGTTTGAGATAAAACTTTCATATCTGGATGTAACTGCCTTTTGATGCTCTCTAATAGTTCACATTCAAACAAACCTGTGCTGACTGCAGAAGGCACATCCCTACTGAGGAAAGGCAGCAGAGCTGTCATCCATAAGAACATCCATTTTAATAGGGTGCGTAGAGGCGAGGTCCTATGGCGATGCGATGGAAATGCAGATCAGCTCCGACGCTGTGGTGCACGAAAGGAGTGTCACTGGTCTCTAGGAATACAAGATCAGTGTTTGTACCACTGCCTAACCTGTCCTGCTCTTCATCCTCCGTCCTTGCTACCATCACCGGCTATTCTCACTGCTGGCGTGGAGGTGAGATGGCAGCTCTCCCGGGGGAGCACGTCTCCCTCCAATGTGGGGAGTGCAAGGCCGGGTGCTGAGCAGGACCCGGGGGAGCACGGCAGCAGGTACTTGCCCAGCAAAGCCCCTGACCAGCCGCAGGATCTGTCGCTCCCATCCTCTGGAGCAAACCTGCCTGTGCTGCTGGGTATGGGGACTGATAGACTGTCCAGCTTGGGGCTTTGCTTAACAGCATACTCTTGGTCCTCGTTTGCTCAACAAAAGAGTTGCTTCTCCTTGACTCCAGCAGTTGAGGTTTAAGGAAGAAAGGCCATAAAGACAGTCATCTTTTTCAGGGCTGTTTTGAATCCGAGATCATGCAAAATATCCATCAGTGAGATTTACGTTGCTTTTATACCAAAGCTGTAGAATTATCATCAGTCTTAAGCCTTGTCTCACGTCAATAGAGAGAGGAGGAAAACATTTACTTGGTACACTTCCTAGCGTAATTACCTCAATAATAAACTTCATACAGCCAGAAGAAAGAAAGAGCAAATACTTTCTGCGTTGCCTGTGACAGGGTAGTGTGGGAAACATATTGCAATATCACAGAGTAAGAATAGCTGTGTCGGTTCAGACCGAGGGTCTGTCTGGCCCAGCAGTTTATCTTCCGCAGTGACCACAAGCAGATACCTAAGAAAGAGTAGGGAAAAAGAGGAATTGATTTGTCTGTGATCTGAATTTAAGCCCTGGAGAATTGCCATTGAACATACAGGAGGATTTCAGATACTCTGTCCCTGGAAAGGATGGGGTGCAGGGTGGGTGTCTTCCCTGCATTCACTCTCTTCAGCATCTTTCTGAAGTAATTTGCTCAAAAGGTTACAATAGGATTTTTTCTTCTTTTTTTTTTTTTTTAACCGGAAATCCCCACTGATGCTTATCAAAATATTTTTGCTGCACTGTTGACAGTGGTTCTGGAAACGCTAATGTAAACTGCTCCCTGCTTTCAGAAGCCATTTTGTTCCTCACGCTGATTAAATTTGCTTGGAGCAGGTTTAATTAAGGTGGTGTTGAAAACAGTCACTTGAGCCAGGGACTTGTGCATTCTGGTGTGCCTCCATGCTAATAGCACTGGTTCAGCGGAATTAAAATGGACGGGCTTCGCCTGGTTTCTTATTTGGTTCACTTGTTGAAGGAGGATTTCTAGGGCCTCAATATTTATGGGCCAATTTGTATTATTGGTGCCGACCCTGGCAGATTTCAAAGTGTTTTGATTTACTTTGTAACAGGAATGGCTTGCCCATTTACAGTAGGTATATAAATAGAGGGGAAGCCTGCTGGATAAATAGAACAACAGCAAGAAAAGGTTGCTTAAGTAGCTTTTGTATCTTAATAGAAGAGAAAATACTAGACAAGTTTCCAGTGCAGATGAGCCATTTCCAGATGTGAATAAATATTTCTGCCTTGCAGTGAAGTGGAACAGTGGGCTGACCCTTGGCTCTAGGAAGGGACTGAGTCAGCACCACAGGTCCCCAAAGCTTGCACTTTCTGAACAGCTTCCAACCCGACGATACTACTGGGTTAGCTCCCGCCTTCCCTTTTGCCCACTTTGGTCTTTATGGATTACCTGAGAAATAGAATAATTTAAAATGCTGATTTTTTTTTTTCCAGAGTAAAGTCTGGAAGGCCATTTTTATTTGTGCTGTTAAATCCATTAAGGTTGTTAGAGCTACGACAGCTGGAAAGCAGGATATAGCGTTGTGTGTGCTCTCAAATGCCAAAGGCATTTGGAAATGTAGACATTTGATTTCCTCCATACTTGAAGGTGTCAGTCAGTCATATATTTTTAAGTCATACTTACATGTGCAGGCACAGTGGATCGCTGTGGGCAGAAGATGCACCTCCATAAGGGTGCTGCTTATCCAGTAGAGAATAGCCCCTGGTTTCTCTGGTTGGATGAGTGGAATCAGCCCACGGAGATGTCCAGCAAGTGTCAGGCCAGGTCACGGTAAGCAGGACCTTATGTAGTGCTACAGAGAGGTAAAGGGCTGGGGGGTGGAAAATGAGAAAAGCGTCTCGCCCTGTTTCCTGAGTTACACCCATCAAGTACATTTTTACAAAATGCGTGATGTGATGTTCAGTATCAACCTGACCGCTGCAGTTCATTGCAACTTCCTTGTGCAACTAGTTTGATGGGAAAATTGTGTGTACCTCTGTGTGACAGTGGGTGACAGCCTTAGGTTCGGTTGTGATTTTCCTGTGAAATTGTACCAGCTCTACAAGCAGCTGTTGGACAGACTTCGCTGACGGTAATAACGTGTATATGTAGTTGCTAATGCAATTAGCATGTTCTGGGCTTTGAGCAGTTAGTGCTGAACTAGTGCCGAAATGCAGAAAGACAGAAGAATGCCAAGTTACTGGGCAGTTACTAGGCAAACAAAAACATGTTATGAAATATGAAGCTGACATCTTGCTGGAACAGAAGCAGGCTGTGTTAGCAGCATTACTGGAAGTTTGTAGATGTATTTATGATTTCTGTGTTCATGCCTGTATTGCATGGAAACTACCTGGAACCACAAGCATCACAAAAGTGACTGTGAAAAGTTGACAAGCAGCAGCCTGCCAGTGCAAAAGGTTTAGTGCCCAAGCAAGTAAGGATGGAAGAAGCTAAGTCAGAAATCAGAACTGTCGCTCTTGACCTTAAAAAGGTAACTTAAGCTGGTGTTGGAAGTAAGTGCTCTCTCATAGGCTCAGTGTCAGATCTAGAAAGTAAGGCTCCTGTTCCATTTTTAATGGACTTTTTGTAAGATCTTGAGTCATCCAGCCTTGGAACATAGATTATTCTTTCTCTGTATACCTCACTTTAATTTAAAACAGAGATTTTACTTCTTAGATGATCTGCTTAAGGCTAGTGTAATCATTCTGTTTGAAACCAACTAACCAAAGGCAAAACAGAAGTGCGAAATGATACCATATTCTGTTACCGTCCAGTAATCTGATGCAAGTTGAATTCTGCCAGGAACAATAGATTTATACTTGGTAGTCTCTTTTTCGCCACTAATAAAAATATTTTATTTTGAAAAGGCAAAGAGATCCAATTATTTCTAAGAGGTTCTGCCTCTTGACCAAGCTGAGTTTCCTTCTGTGTGAAATTCTGTTGTCTCCTCCTACCTCTTTTCTTTCTAATGCCCTGCTCTCCTTGTCATTGTAAGGAAATGACCCTCTGTCTCATGCAGCTCACATTCTTGAATTCACTGCCTGACTGATTAGCCAAGGACACTCTCAGCCAAAGTACTGGTCATGTAGCTCTTTTGCCAGACAGCTTGCTCAAAAACACTTCAGAAGAAAGAGGAGAGGGGGAAGAAACCCACTTGCCAGTTTAAGGACAAAGCTTGTTTACTATTAAAACTTCTACAGTCAGCAAAAGCAATACTGACTGCAAAACTACATTTGCATTTATAGTACAAATATGAAAAATGAACTCTACCATGAACATGTCCTTAAAGAGATTATAAATCCACTCTCTTGACTTGAATGCAGTGCAGTGTTTTGATTGTTATATCTGGATATGTTGCACTTGAAAGTATGGTATATGGAATACTTGAAAGACATTGATGTAAAGATTTTACTGTAAAAATAATTTTACAGTAGATGACTAATGAGAGCAACTCTGCTAGCATCCTAATGCTGTGCTGTTTTTTTAGGTATCTGTAAAGTTTGGCATGCGGTGGGTTAATAATTAGATACTCTTTGTGTATAGTTCAAGTGAAGGCCACCAGCTATGACTTCACTTTGGCTGGGGTTTCCCTGTAATCCATTTAGCAAATTAAAGAGATTACTTTGATTGGTGCCATTATCTCCTATTCTCTTGCGGTTGAACCACTTAACCTGTGCTTAATTGAAAGAGATAGAGAGGGTACAGTAACAAATACAATCAAATGAAAGGGGCAATAGGATCTGTAGGCCAAACAAATGATCAGCACTAGGCTAACAATAGCAGATTAGAGGTGAGATCAATTAATTAGAAGCTATTGTAGGCGTTGGGTGGCTGCCAAGCTTTCTAATAGCCTAAGCCATCATGCCGTTCTGTTTAGGAGGATTTTAATGACTGGGAGTTGATGTGGTTATTTCAATAATTACCTATTTTAATAATTACTTCATTAGAATATAAAACGTGTTATCCTGCAGGCTTGGTGGGAAAGATAGTTTTATTAACAGTACACCTGGAGCCAGGGAAACGTACAAGTTGTGCAAGTTGTACCCCGTCACCTCAACAGGCTGGAGCTGCTAGCGTGAAGGTCGCCGTCTTTGTTGGGGCTCTCCAGCCTCGAACAAAGAGGCATGGGCCCCCTACCTGGACACACTTTCAAAAGTGCTGCCTGCTGGCACCCAGCTGAGGAGGGTTTGCTGTACAGGGCGCTTTGAGTCATGGGTTATGTGTTTCTGTTGCCTGCGGTGCCATCAGCTGCCTGGGTGTGCTTCTGTCCCACCCAGACCTCTTCTCCTCCTTTTCTCAAGCTCACCAAGTGCTGATGCAAGGCAGGTTTAGCTCTTCTGGGAGTTGGCTTATCCAGTGCCTGTTACTTACAAAGCACCTGAGGCTCTGTGGGTCACCATGCCCCTCAGCTGCCAAGTCCTTGGTGGCCCTTGGTAGGCAGCCCTGGTTGAGCACAGCAGGAGCAAGAGGGCAGAGGAGCCCCAGTTGACTGCGTCCGTGCTCCACTTCAGCAGGAACAGAAGTAGTCTCTGGTAGGAGCCAGCAGTGCAGAAATGTTCCTCTGTTGTGAGATGAGATGTTTCCTCAGCTAAAGCAGGAGCGTCACTTAGTTCCACATCCACTTGGCAAGACTGGGATGCTGTGGTCTTTCTTCACTCTTTCTAGGATAACCTAGTTGCATGTAGTGTGCAAAAGTAAACAAAGTTGTCACTGAATTAACATTGATATATTGAATGTTACAATACATTAGTGATTGTCTTGCAAGCTGGAATAAGGCGGTTGGCATGTAACATGCTTTTCATGTGTAGCAGCAAATCATTTTTGAAATTAACTTTTTAGGAGTCATTGAGCTTGGTTCCAAAGGCACTTAACGCTGTAAGTTTTTTAAAAGTTCTTGAGGGACAAGGAAATTACTGTGAAATGAATACCATTTAGAAACAGGTATATGATAAGTATAGTGGCAGACAGCTTTACACATTGTCGTGTGTGGTACTTTTATTTTCTAAAAAAGTTATTTTTTTGCCACATGCTGTAGAAGGCAAATTTTGCTTTCAGAGGTGTGGACTGTCCCAAGATAGTAACATTCATATGTGTCAGAGTAGAATTTGGCTAAAAGTTAATGTTTAAAACACATCAGCTTTACACAAAACATAACTTGTTCCATTTTTTTTTTGAAAATGGAAATGGAGAACATTTTCCAAGGCACTGAAGTGACTTAGGAGCAAAATTTCAACAAATGTTTTTGTAGACTTTTTTGGGCTGGTATAAGTGATGGTTTTATCTGGACAGGAATTGTGCCGAGAAACATAAATATATGTGGATTTTTTTTATAGCTTTAATTCATGTTGTTTATGTTTCTATAAAATGCTAAATTGGGTTCTTGCTTTGCATGTGTGCATGAGTAGGGTTTGATGTGAACAGGGATGCCAGATTCCCTAGGGATTAGCATGTGCCTGTAATAGAATAATAGCCAGTGCTGCTCAGAATTTGGACAACACTGAGTGGCAGATCTATACAGAGGTAAAGAGGAGTGCATAGTCTCCAGGAAGTACGAATTCTGGTCATGTCATTACCCTGTGGTAATGGAGTCATAATGAAGAAAATTAGAGAGTGGCGTTTTGATAGTGACTGGCGAGGCTGCACACTTGGGTTTGTGAGTAAGCACTCAAATGTCTGAGTGTTTTCCAAACTATACAACCCTTTTGGAACGCTCTGTCATTAATTTCCAGATGTGCGAGAGGATATCATGAAAATAGTCTTTCTGTGCCGTTTTCCATCTCTGATCTCGATCAGAAACATGTAAAATGCACATGCGTATGATAAAGCAAAACAATTTTTTAGTGTAACTGCATTTATTATAAACTCAGGACAGATCAGTTTTGTCCAAAGACTGGGTGAAGTCACTTTTTTTTTTTTTAATCTGAGCTGCTTGCTCTTCCATGATCCTTTTAAGGAAGAAATCTGGTCAGTAAAGAACTTAGTATTGCTGTAAGGCGTTGGTTCCACAGAGGCACAAGATATGGCTGATGATGCACAAAATAAATGTACCGAAGTAAATTAGACTACTGAAACAAGCAATCAAGCAGATTCTTAAATCTTTGTGGTACTGAAGTTTTCTTAGACATTCGGCACTGGCTGTACCAATTTTTGAAGTATGAGACCACTCGGGTTTTAGTATTGATATTTTTCATAACTGACATCTATGTTTCTAGGCAAATATGTCTGAACAAATATACATGGTATGAATGATTAATCTTGGAGAATAGGATCTAAACCCCTTAACCCGAATGAAGCAACTTCTTCTAAACGAGTAGTAGGTAGAACTGGCATCAGAGCTAAATATCCTCTTACTCCAAGGGATACTAACCCCTCAGGGCAGCATTCAGGTCATTAGCAGGTCAGTTTAGGAAAACATATACTATTGCTGCCTCCATCCGTCCTGGCCTGAAGATAAACATAAGACTCCAGTTTCCATTGTTACCAGAGCAGGAACCTTCACAGGCCATAATAGCAGCTTAACAATTGTAAAAATTCATTTGCAAGTTTAAAAGCCTAGAGGTTTTATCAATGATGGAAAATATAATGCTTTTGGTAGATTTACAAAGGAATGTGTAAATCAAATCCATTGTGCACCATCAGAATTTTATATGCAAATATCTACTTACATACTTTAAAAGAAATGTATGTATTAAGAACAAATAATGCACTGTGGAATGGTAAGTTTAAGATTTATCGGCATGAATTTAAGATGGGCTACAGTCTAAGGTTACTCACTAAAAGGACAAATAATCTGGCCATACCAACTGTATGCCAATAAACTGGTTATACAACACTATCCTATATTCATTTATATGCCATATGGGTTATAGGAAAGCTATTTAAGAATATTTTGGAGGGTTTTAAGTTTTACTGTACCTTTTTTTCATGATCTTCCTCCTGCAAAGTGAGGAGGTATGCTTATTAAAGAGCAAAACACCTTTAGAAGTGACCTAAGAACTTTTCTTTTGCAAGGGTTGATGTTAGAACTTGCAAGTTTGAACTGGTGGGCACACTGAAACCTTGGTACTTGCTTGTGGAATTGAAGTCAGTAGTTAAACTTGCAGGGCTTTGAAGAATGCAGATTTCCAAAGCTGGCCTGTTCTGCATAGAGCAGGGAGAAGATAGACTCTTTCCCCACCCTCATTGCTTTTTATGGAATAAAACATGCATCTATTGAAAGGGTCCTAACTGCATTGAAAATGTAAAGGACTCAAAGTTAACAGGCAAAATGTAGGGTATGTATACAGTAAACTTATTTCCTATATGATGTAGCAGCTTTCCACATGGGTATTGCCATCCTGTTGTGTTTGTGTACGTACATGCTATGTATATTAAAGACCAAAACCTAAGATGCTACATACATCCTATGGAATGGCAGAGGGTAGATAGCATATGTGGTTATTTAGTTAAGAGATCTTCATAAGCGGTATTTGTCTGCACTATTTAGGATCTTTCTGCTTTTGGACATATCCTTGGGCATTTAGAGACTGCAGATCTGATAGCGGTGTTCTCTTAGCAGGGTGCCAGACTGTGCGTGATGCCAGGTGCTCTTACCACCTCTTGCAGAAGATGCGGGTGTGCATGCATGTGCATGGGGATGTTGTCTAGAATGTGTTTTTAATAGTAGTGTTTCTGCCTGATTTTTTTTCCTCCACGCTGACATCACCAGGCAATAACAATAGGTGCACATTTGAGAGACAGAAACTGATTTTTTTTTTTTTTTTTTTAAATCTGTTAGTAATCTGGATTGAAATCCTACCCTATGGACATCAGTGACAAAAAAACCTATTACTTCAGCAGGGACAGGATCTCAGTCTTTGTGCTTTGTATGTTTATAAGATTCATGGAAAAGCCAAGTTCACCACTAAAAACACATGCAAGGCATAAAAACAAAATGCCGACATACAGACTTTTAATAAAACAGGGTTTAATAAGTTACTGTCCAATCTGGATGACATATTGTGTAATACTATTTTAACGGTCAAATCTGCCGTCATCATGATTTGGAGTTAAGGAAGGAGATGGTCAAAATATTGCCAGTGTTTTTAGTGTAAAAAATAAATAACAGGAAGTAAAAGAAATGTGTCAAGAGCAGGCCGAGCCAGAGTTCAACAGCAGAGCATAATAGATTTGATTGCTTCTGCTTTCCTTAGGAGGAGTCACTGCATGTAAAGTATTTGGAGATAATCTGAGTAGAAGGGCCACAGCCAAAGTGCTGTATTTCTTTTTCCAAGTCTCTGATGCAGAACACTCTTAGTTCCTTCACTGTCCCTTGAATTCAAATCCTGGCTTTGTTAGTCCAAATAAAATATAAATCCAGGATATATTTCAGTCCCATCTGTATGTGCTGGGTGATGTACAACAGGTGGAATCCATTTGCCATATAATTACTAGGATGCAAACAACCGCGAGCTTTACAAGGAAGTCATCTCTCTTCCTAGCAGCTCTGGTGTTAAGGCCGTATTTGTTCCTAATGATCAGCAAAATTCCAAAAGACCCGTAATGAAATAACTTGGAGCCCTCTCTCCAAAAGCCATATGTTCAAACAATGAAAGACTTGCTGTCCTTTCAGCAGAAATTAAAACAAATCCTTTGAAGATTACTGCAATTATCCTCCTCCTCCCCCTTTCAAGTGTAAGCAAGTTTTTGCAGCTTTCTCCTTTGAGAGAGGGGAGAAAAAGGAAAGATCATTTCAAGAGAGGCAGGATTCTGGATGCCTGACTTCAGACCTCCTCCTGCCCGTGTCTCTGTCCTGCCCCCTTGAACTCGGTGGCAAAGCTCCTTTTCATTAATTTCAGCTGTACAGGATCAGACCAACCTCTACCCCCAAGCTATCTGCCTCATGAGAGACAACTACGTTGGCCTAGCAGAAGATAACCTTTTGTTCACTTCCACGTTTCTGTGACTCTCACCTCTGGACATTGATAAGCATTGGATTAGGCCACCTTTGCGCATGGAAGTTGCTCCATAATGTAGTGATCTCGTGCCATGCCGGTGCCTTCCTTGTGGTAGCTCCAGATGTTTATCTCCCACAACATTCTGTTTGTTCTGCAGGAAATAAATAGATCTCAGGAGCTGACGTCAGACCTACCTGTGGCAACTTTACATAGTAGCTCAAAATTTTGGTGTTCATTGTTGTCAAATGCTGTTTAATTTTGGCCAGGAGTGCATGAAGAAGGTGATGGGTTTGTGTGGGGCAGAAAAGCTTGGCTAGTCTCTTCTTACAGAAGCTGCTTGCAAAGAAGCTCAGGTTGTGCCCGGAGAGGTCCTGACAAGACACATGCATAGGGTGTGCTGCTCCAGGAGGGCTCTGTGTGGGACTGTCCTTTCCCAAGCCACCCCGGCCCCATGTCCTCTTACTTCTTCTGTAAAACTGGGGGGGTGGGGGGGCATAATGCTTTAATTTCTTGTTTTATTTAGCCCCCACTGTCTGTTGATGTAAAACTTTTAATAGTACGGTGCTAGTAATGCTAGAAGATGTTGATAGCTCTATGTCAGCTCTAAGGCATTGCATTCTGTCAAAATTTGTTACTTTAATCAAAGCTGTGGTTTATGAAATGCGGATTCCTTTCTGATAAGATACAGCAATGAAAATTTCTTGTTGAAATCAAGGAGCCGCATAGGAATAATTGAATTTTTTCCACATTAAATGCAGTAAGAGTCATACTTCTGTTTCTGATTTTCTTCTTATCTTTTTCTCTTCTGTATAGTTGATATTGTGTATGTAAATGCAAGGAGCCAATGAAAGGCTGGCATACTAGATGTTTTTCTCTTTTTTTGACTTGAAGCATACACTGCCTTGCAGATTTGATGTTCTCCCCCACAGGCTGCTGTTTGTGGAGCATTGCACAGGTTGTTAATTGTGTTTCCTCTTCCTCTTCTGGGAGTCCAGTTTCCATATAGCTACCTTTTCAAAGAGTTTAGGCAGAAGAGCTGGTCTTACAGAGTAGCATTTCTCAGTCCAGATCTTGAGTTGCTGCTGACCTGCTGACACACAAAAAGTTTTCCTTCTGATCTGGCATGACATGTTTTTTTTCCTCAGTTGCACACTCTCCAGGTTATTTTGTTGCTCATGGCAAAAGGATATATATATTTTTAATTAATCCCCTGCACACTTTAGCATTGCAGCATTGCTGTTGAGGAACAAAGGTTCTTCCTTGTGAATATGTTGTATGCTTTGGGGGGGGTGGGGGGAAGATGCCCCTGCAGTGCTGTGATGTACAGGAATCCTGCTAACCAGTAATTACCTGCAGAATAAGAATTGTATCAGTGACAAAACATAACAGAACTGAAGCAGCTTACTGTGATAAGATTTTTTTCAGGGTGTAAAATGTCTGTGGACAAAGATTGTGTAATAATTTCTACCATATTCACAATAAATTCTTGGAGAGCCTTAAATCTGATCTGTAAGTTTGACAGATGCGGTATGTTTGTGCAGCGGTTTTTACCTACTGTAGCTCTGTGTCCTCTGAGTACAGCTAAGAAAAACCTGTAAGATTGTTAAATGGGAGCTTCACCTGCCAGTCTGTACTGCAGGATCTCTATAGCAACCAAACATAAATCAAGAAAATGGCCCCTTTTGTAAGTTGGTTAATAGGCACAACATGCTTCTTTAGAAAATCCAACTATTCTTTCAATAGACTTTGATTGAAAGTCAGCCTTTTCTACAGACACATTCACATTCACATCTAGTAGCAGCTTGTATGGCTGTCCAAGGTCTAATTTATTACCCTTTAAAGATTGGGCAAAGAAAAAATGGTTCTCGGAACAATGTTTACATTCAGAGGCATAAGCACAGTGCCACAAAAGAGCATCCTTTTGTTCTGAACCCAGAATATTAATCTTTAACCTACTACTTATTTCAACTCCCCCTGCTTTTATTTGGTTAGCCACATTCTTCCCTTGTAATTGAAATCTTAACGATTTAATACCTTATTTATTAGTGGTGGTGGGAGAACAGATCTCAGTGCTGTTGTTTTTCCTAAATCTTGATGTGTATTGATACATTCCTCGGGCTCTTCTGCCAGTTCTGTGAACCAGCTCCATTCCTGAAAAGGTTTCTGATAGTGAAGACAGGCATTTTGACTGCTAGCATTTCTGACATACAATTTTGGTGTGTTAACCGGGACATTCCGGTAATCTTCCTACTTAATTTAGGGCAGTTGTGCGCTAGGAGTATTTGTAATAGAGATACCACTTTCAGAGCCATATAAATACAACGGGAAAACATGCAAATACTATACAATAAAGAAGAAACGAAATGCTGAGGTGTTTTTATGTGAGGGCTGGAGTTGACTCAACAACCTAAAGGTAGATTTTCATTTGCAGGAGAAGGAAAGCATTGCAAATCCCCCTTCCATTCTGGCTGTGGGGGGGGGGGAAAAAAACAAAACCAACATCTGGTTCAGATACATTGCAACAGGAATTAACCCTTTTCCTTTCAACTGAGGCAGCAAGCATGGGAGAGGCCAGCAGAAACAGTTTTCACGGTGAGAGTAGATTCAATGCGTGCTGCTTGGCATGTGTGGTTGCAGCAGAAATACTGCTGTGGGACATTCTTGCAAAGGAGTGCCTCGGTCAGGCAGCGTCCGGGGATGAGATGCTCTGGTACGTCTCCATCGGTCCGGTCCTCTCCCTGGGGAATGGAGGAATCTTCCGAGGATGAAGGTGGAGAGGGCACAGAGCCCTCTGGGCACTTGGGCTCTGGCTGAGGCGTGAGGGGTCAGGCAATGCCTCTGCCTTCTGAAAGCAAGCTGGAGAGAGTCTGGGGATTGAGGCGACAGAAGTGCTCGGTGAGAGCAAACTGGAAGCTTTCTACAGCAATGTCCTGACAATGCCCGTTCAGAGTCTCCCGCGGATGGGGACGCAAACAACCCTTTAAATATTCTTCGCCACAGATGTGTATGCACACGCACAGCATAGCAGTTACTGCTGCTTACTTCAGGTAGAGGCCCAACACGGAATTTGACTCCTTGGTTTGCTTTTCTTCTAAAAAGTTTGCTGAAGTGTGGAAGGTTGTGTGTGAAGCTCTCAGCTCATTGGTGCTATTTCGGTGCGGCCGTCCCTTTGGGAGTTAGTGCGTGGTGTTGCGTGGGGGCTCACGTGGCTCTGATGCTAGCGGGCACGTGCCCGTCACAACGCCAAGAAGTGCTGGGATAGTTTTCATCCCTCTTGTTGATTTTTCTGCACAAAAAGATATGATACATGTTCACTTCATCATAGTAAAAGTATGGTATGCGATATGTGCCCTGGATGTCCTTACGTTATTAACTTCATTAGTAATATCATAGCAGACATTGTCACGTGCGCCTCAGACTGCGGCCAGTGCAACGCTGCAACCTGCTGTCCACTCTCCTCCAAAAAACCTGTAAAAAGAGAGGAACACCACTCACGTTGTGTCACATCAAAAATGGTAGCATCTGTAGTCTGCTTTAGAGTAACAGGCACATGGAGGATATTTCCTGGCATCTCGGGGGAGCTTTCATTTCAGCTCTGGTAGCCTGTGTGGTGCACACTGTGGTGGAGGGGGTGGTCTGCTGTGTACTTTTCAAAAAAAAAAAAAAAATCCTGTTTTTCAGAAGTGACCACAATTTTAAGAACCTGGTCAAGTGTGTCTGTTTGAGAGGGATCAGAAATACCTTTCGAAAATCGTTTTTTGTATTTTACATATTAAAACCAACACCTTGCTATACCTACGCAGGCTCCTGGGAGGACGGATACTGCAGACCCACACACCTTAGGGCAACAGGCTCCTGGCACGAAACTCCATTAAATCAGCAGTTGACACGTTCTGCATTTGTTTCTGCATTTTGTTTTGCCCTGTGGAGAGTGTGTTACAGCAGTCTAATTCTGAGTTGACAAAAATGTGGATAAACTGTGACAAGGTTTGCATGGAAGGGAATAGGTCGTGCCCTTTTCACCAGTCTTGAGCAGAAGGAAGTGCTTGTGGGCATGACCGCTCTGTGGGTACCCAGGAGTCGTCTGCAACCTAATACACTGATTTTTAATCTCTTAGGAACTGACATCTTGTTTTATTAGTGGTAATGACATAATTTTCCCCAGCTTTTCCAACTGTTTTCTTCGTCTACACTGCTGTTATCTTAGTCTCATCCAGACGCAAGGGCATAGTCCCAAATTAAGAAGATGACGTGAAAAACGGGGTTTGAAAGCAAAGCACAACTGTAAAGCATTTCTGGTTCTTTTGTACTTCTGAAGCTTCCCAGTGAAAGTAATATTTTGTACCTAATTTTTTTTTTAATGTTCCAGTCTAGTCCCACATGTGGGATTAATTAGACAAGACAAATGGCTACAAGGAAACTCATCTCTTTCTGGGAGGTTGTTTTCTGATGTTGTCGTCCCATTATTTCCACTTCTCAGATGCTTGTTTGAATGACTGATGGACTCAATCGCTTCTTATGTTTGATAGGCAAATACAGCACGCCACTTTGCTAGTGTGTGTGTATGTGTGTGCCTACGATAAACATTCATTTTTAATTTACTCTGTTTACCTTGAGAGCCTGCCAAGAAGTGATTCAGATATTCCACTGCAAAGGGTTTTTCTATTGTGATACAGGACAAAGGAGTGTTGAGCATACGCTCTTTCTTCAAAGAAAAAAGAATATTATTTATTTGTGCAGCTACAAGAGTGCTAGTTTTCCTATGTAAACACTTGCCTGATTTTGTTTGTCACACAGTCTACAAAATCTTTTATTCTTGTGTTTGAAAGGAAAAGTTTTGCTGTGCAATTACAAGGGATTTCAGTGCACTGTGCTAATGCCCCTGCCCTCCTCGTGTTGCTGCACATTGAATATTACAGTTTTCATCCATCTCATGCTGCCAGCAGTTTGCTTTGGGGTAAACACTTTCCTAAGGGACTAATTCATGAAAAAAGCCTTTTGCGGCACGGTTCAGTCCTGCGGACAGCTGCATGTCGTATGTGTTGCTGTTGCCTCAGAAAGTAGTACAGAGCTCCTTGATGGCTGCCTTTAGTGTTTGGGCAAGAGTTTAGGAAGGGCTGTCTGTCTAGCAGGAGATGTGACTGAACGTCGCTGGGACGCGGGCGGCGTATAGCGTATGTTGTACGTGGACCTGCAGTGAGAGTGGAGAAAGAGATGCAGATTTAGAAATGTGAATCCATCTGAATGGATGTCACCTGGCCTGGTGTCCACAGTGCTTCTGCACTAACCTAATGTGGAGCTTCCTCAGCATCTGAGACCAAAGTTCCCCTTTCTGTCCAGAGTTTATTTTAACGTTTTTCCTGTGAAACACGTTTTGGACTGTGTTTCTCCAAACATCTTTTTTCCTGGAAAGGGGAAGAAAATCCTTTTGCATCTTGCATTCCAATGTGTATCTGGGAAAGGAAAAACAACCCCCCTGGAGTCCTTTAAAAGTTGATTTTGAAGTGGCCATTGAAACTTTCCCGCAGAAGGGTTCCTGCGTTGCAGGGGGTTTGCATGGCTGTGCGTGTAAGCAGAGCTTTTGCAGAGGCTGCTCTGAGCCCCTGGACGGAGGAGGGCCGCTCTGCTGGAGAGCTGTGCCACCCGTGGCTTCCAGGGGAGGCTTCCAGGTGGTTGGACCGTGCTGTGGTAGTTACCTTTTAGTGTTGATGGACGGAAGTAATCCTCACTTTGAGAGCACAGTGACTGGTATAGCTGATGTCTGATACCAGTATTTATTTAGAAGACAGAAGGTTATCTGGGTGACATTACATCTCCCAGCTGTATACCAGAGTGACAACAGCATTGTGTTGCCTGGAAGACCAGTCAAGGTGCAATGAAACAACAATACTACTTAATAAAATCTTCTGATTATAAAGACTTTCCAGGTGTGAAAACTTACTATCAAATGGTGGCAATAAAAATAATACATAAATTGGAAAATAAATTCAGTGCAGCAGCCAGTCCCGTTAACGTTCTCTGTGATTGCGGCATTCATGGACTTTAATCAGAAGTTTGAATATGGGCTGATGGTTGTTTATGCTTGCCTGATACAGGTCTAGCTTTACATTCCAGCTTGCTTTTTTTTTTTGCCTTTTTTTTTTTTTTCCCCCCTCCTCTTCGCCTTCACTTTTCTGCCCAGGAGGTGATATAATAGATTAGTAATGTTTAGTCAGACTGCAGAAAGGATTTCTCAGTGTATAGGATAATAGCTTTTTCAAAAAAGATTAATTTCACCTTTATCTGGTTAAGTTCTCTAAAACCTTTATTTGAATGGTGCATAGAGTTTTTATGAACTGTCCCCAAGTGTCTATTAAAAAAACGTCATTACGATTTGTTCAGCACAATTAAGGAAGAAGCTTTCTCAGAAAATTAAAAAAATGTTCTGTTCGGTAATTGTAAGGCCACCACAGTTACTTTAATGCACAACAAACAAAGTGATGGATGGAGGGGGATGACAACATGTCTTTTCATTTAGATTAATTGAAGAAAATTGTTATATAAAGTCTTCATTATGGTAGGTCTTTGAAACAGGCTGGAGAACTGAAGAATGCAGGTAATTTTGAAGAGAACATTTTAAAGCCTGTGTACGCTGAAGACTTGAGTGTTGTGTCCTAGTCCGAGAGAGTGAGAGTGAACTGCAAAAATCCAACACTTCACTTTTGATCTGTTCTTGTCATACACTGAGATTTTGTAAAGTTGCAATATGCTACTTTGGTTTTGTTCAGAGAGAGGCTGCAATTCAGAGTCAAGTTTAGTAAATTTTCCTTGGAGCATTTGCTCCATAGCAATTACTGTTAAACTAGGAATATGATATCAGACAGATACAACAAGGTACAATTTCGATATATTGTCTTCAGATAAACCAGAAGTAACTAAAATAAAAATCCATGACTAAATTAATAATGAAGAGAAGACTTATGTACTTAGTACGTTTTGCTGGGGAGCCCTAAGATTCTTGTAGGTTATTCACTCAGCCAAATATCAGCAAATCCATAACACAGATTTCAAGTCTATTTTACATTGAACAGGCAAGAGTAATCCATTGCTATTGTTACTACGTTTTCTAGTAGCTCAGTTAATCACCTTTTGTTTTTTTAACGTAACAAATTACTGTAGTTACAGATCAAATAAAAACCTTTTTCTATAAATGACCTATCTTAGAATATATTATTGAAGATTGTTTTTGAAGGTTGTGTATGCATCTTGTTCTTCCTACTTTTTTAATGTATTTATAATATCAACAATTATTTCTATAATTTACTGTAATAATGTTTTTCACATACATAAGTAGTTTTAGAGGTGACATTGTTAGAGCTGTGGCCATCTAAGGAAAAAGTGAGGTCAGGTTTGCACAATTCTTCATTATTCATAAGTGTGTGACACCATTTGCCTTCTAATCGCTCTTGTGGTGGTGGATGCAGAAAAGTTTACAGTGAAGCTTGCTGTCACAAGTGTGGGAGAAAGTCCCAAAAGCAGCACGTTCTCGGCTGAAATTTGTCACTCATGCGTCCTTGGACAGCAGTAACTCCTCTGATTGGAAGGAGAATTGTCAAGCTTTTGCTCGTTTGTTTTTGAATTTGAGTAGGAAAGCACTTTCTGTTCCAGTTTTAGGAGTTACCAAGTATGGAGTGTTTCATTTGCTGTATTAAAAAGTGAACTGGCACAATCGCAGATAGCTCAAAATATTTTGCCATTTAAAGGGCTTGTGACAGTAAATAGTCCATAGAGAGGAGTGACAACAAATAGTCCATAGTGGTGAGTAAATGCAACAGCCGTGTGTGGGAGAGGAGAAAGAATATAAATAAAATAATAAAGCTGAGAAGTAGGTAACTTGCATTTACAGCAGGAACGTTGCCAGCATATCAGCGTGCGTATTGACAGGCTTGTTCTCATGTTTCTCTCTGCACTCTGTGGAGCAAGGTTGCAGCTGCAGTTAGCCGCTCCAGAGACCTGGTGTTTGGACATTAATTCTGAATTATGGCTCTGGGCTCCACGCACCCATGAGTTTGACCAGGCCAGCAGAATATTAAAGCCTTACAGCAGAATATAAGCTAGGCTCTTGGCTCAAGTGGCCATCATGGCCTTGTGCCTTTGGCAGGAATTTGCCCCTCTGGCCCCATCCTGCACCTCTCCCTCCCCTTGCCCATCACTCTGGCATCTTCGGCACTTGCAGAAGCTACCTCTTCTCATCCCTCTAAAGTCTATGCTGGGAGGAGGTACAGGCTTGGTGCATTGGGCAGAGGTGGGGAGGAAGTCAACATCATCCCTCCTGGGATCCCACAAGGCTTGGTCAGAAAACTGAGCCCATGGCAGAGTGCTGGGGTGTACCAGCACTTGGTCCTGCAGCTGGTGGGTGCCTGGTGCTGCTCTGAGGCAGAGCTGGGCAGGAGCTTTGTATGCAGCCCTAGGAGCCTGACCATGTGTGTGGCAGGTGCAGGTAAAAGTCAAATTCTGCTCTGGCTTTAAAATAATAAAAAAAAATAATAAGAAAAATGTGCAGATAAATCGTGTCATTAGAAGTTAATTAGAGAAATGTGGGTAATATTGCACCCACATCTCTGGATGCTGAGTGGTACTGAAGCAGATGTTTCACTTGGGGGATGCACAGAAGAAGGCTAAAAACTGATTAGTTAAGGAGAAACCACAGTAAGTTTAGTATAAATTGCTACCAAAAATAAATTTGTTGCAAGTGTTTATTTTGCTTGATTGCCTTTGATATGTGCGTACTTGTTAGGGAAGGGAAAAGGAGTTGTCTGCAAGGAATTAGGAAAGTGACATGGAGGCAGAATTAGCCTGTGCTAGATCCCCGTCCTAATGGCACCAGCTCCCTTTCGGTGAAGCCCTGGCTGCACATCTGGCCGCCAACTCGGGCGGCTGCTTCTCATTAGCGCTCCAGCCCCAGCCGCTAGGAAGAGCGGGCGCCCAGCGCATCCTCTGCCCGGCCTCCGGTTGGAGCAGGGTCGAGTCCAAACGTGAAAAACACTTAGCGCTGCCCGAGACTGCGTTTTATTTATGTATTTATTTATAAAGCCCTCTGTCTCGCGGGAGGTGCCCTGTGCGAAGGGGAAAGCAAAAAGCGGACGGCTAGCGAGCACCCAGCGAAAGTCGGCGCGAGTCAAGGCGCGAGGCGCTGCGGTCGTTCTCCTCTGCTCTTGCAGCGCCGGGCCGGCCCCGGGTGAGGGCTGGCTTTGTTGACTCTGCAGCATGGGAAGGAGCCAACAACAGATTTACTGTGGAGATGACTTAGCAGCCCCCTCGCAGCGTTATAAGAAGAGTTTAAAATGTTTACGCTGCCTTTCCCCCCCCACCTCCGCCACCGCCCCGATCTACAATAAACTGTAGAAACAATCTCCCATCCCGAAACAATCGAGAATAAAGCCGGGAAAAGCCCTCGTTCCCCCTCAGGAAGCGCCAGGGCGGCCGCGGTGCGCAGGAGCGGGAGGGCAGGGGCTGGCGGGGCCGGAGGGAGGCTGGCGGGGGGGCCGCGGGGGCGCGGCCCCCCGCGCAGGAGGGCCGCGCGTTCCTGTCCTCTCGGTGAACCTGCCCGAGAGGAGCGCGGGAGTTATTGGGTAATCAGGGCTTGTCAGCACCTTGGTTATGCAGCGCGGCGCGATCCGATAATGTGAATGGAACCTGTAATAGCGCTGATGAAAAGCACGCCGGTTTGAAAAGGGCCGTGAATGATTTTTTTGTTCATTTTCTGTTTACACGCGATGCGTTATTGATGTCGTTACCTGCTGATACGCCGGCTTGTTTCGTGGAAAAACTGGGGATTATTCATTATTTTAAAAAAAAAGAGAGGGGAGAGAAAGAGAGGGAGGGAGGGAAAGAGTGAAAGAAAGAGCCCTGTTACGTGAAGAAAATTGCATTCGAATGCTGCAACTGAAACATATTGATTTTCTGGCACAGACTTTTTAGATTAAAAATGCCAATACTAAATCCTTTCATGACCTATAGTTCATATGAAGTTCACGTGTCATTTACTATTATTCTGGAAAAAGCAGAACCTTTAATGAAAACACGATCTGAAGGAATGTTCTGCCATCCCGTCATTTGCATGCAGTTGTAATAATACTTGATTAAGAGCTAAGCATGCTACCAGGGCGGAGGTTTAGATTTTTTTTTTCTTTTTGGTAAATTGAAGTCCATTTATCTTTTTTAATTGCTTGCTTGTCTTTACCCTCATCTTGAGCTTTGTTTCCTTTCTTTTTCGTTGTTTTTCTTTATTTTATTCATTCTTTGCGTGATGATAGGCGGTCAAAGAAACTCATCTTTCCCAACGCTAAGCACAAGGACCTCGCTTCAGATTTTATGGCATTCAGGGGATCAATGAGTCAAAATGCTATTTTGATCTGCAATACAGCAAACATTTCTAGTATAAATTCCCAGAGATGACCCTGACTTCTCTGGCTGTTTTTACCCCTTCCTAATAGAGACTTTAAAGGTACTGATGTTGTGCTAGCGTCGGATTGGAAAATTTAAGGCCAAATTCCCGGCTCAGGTGATTTCAAACCCTTGGCTATTTCCTGCTTCTAAGGTGGCTGAATTGCACTTTAGTTTCTTTAAGGAGGACCTTCACGTGGGGAGGGGGTGCTAGGGAGGGCAGGGATGGGTCTGCTGCGTCTCTGCTGCCTCCATCAGAACTGAAGGACACGTTCCTCTCCCGGCGCTGCCCCGTCCGGTTCGGTCCGTGTTGTACCTGGTACTCGCTTCTGAGCTGGAGCACTCCTTCACAGAGGAGCTCTCTTTTGCATTTCATCCCGAAACCCTGTAACCCTATACTGAATGTGGCTGTAGTCACTCAAATGAGCATGGGATCGCGTATTTATCATCGTTACTTCAGTGCAGTATGGATCTTAGTAAAGCAGTTGAGCACTTCCTTATTTAAAAAGGGGCAGAGGAAATCTGGGTGATAAATGTATTTACTTTTCCACGGGTTTGTTTGCCAACCAGGCTAGCAGGAAACTACTCTTCAAATTCAACCGTTGGACTGCTTCGCTGAGAAGGCAGAGGAGAGGGCCTGGGTGCTCTGAGCACTCGTGAGAGGTGCTGGTCGTCAGGACCTCTCTGCCTTTCCCACCGTTCTTCACTAGCTTGCACACTGATAAAAGTCCCTGCGGGTGCTTTTGGGAGTAGGAGGCTTGTCTGAGGCACTGGCAGAGGGGAACACAGCTGCAGGAGGACGTATCTATCTCTAAAAAGTCTGTGCGTGTTTTTTTTCACCACATACTTTATGGAAAAACTCCCAGTGTTTATTTTCTTTCAGGGGTCCTGAGATTGCTTAGGCTTTGGGATGGAGCTTGTGTATTTCCTGAATGTTCCTGTTCACTGTGGAGAGTTTAAAGCAGAAACCTTCTCCCTGTGTAGGGAATTGGGAGCATTTCGGGTGTCCTGGCGGCTTTACCTGGTAGATAAAGCTGCTCAGGCTTCTTGGCTTCCAGTCATGACTTGGGAGGACTTCAGGAGCTTCCATCTCCGTTTTAAAATACACAGTATCTTGTACATAAACAAGATCAGTGCTTCCCACTAATAAGCTCTCTCTCTCACTAAACGGTTTGGTATTTTTGCATACAGTCAATATCACGGAGCTTTTTCTTACTACCACCTCTGTGGCACAGCCTCGAACGGCATGGCAGCCTTCTCACGCCTCGTTGTGGGCAGTCTTCTCTCCGGACTGCAGATACACAACACGCTTGAGGTCGGTGGCAGCAGCTGGGAAGGTGTTTGCATGGCACGAGGTATGGCTAGCAGGGTGTGAGGCTTGGCAGGGATGCAGGCGTACCTGAGAGCTGTACTGTCCTCTCACGTGCCACGGTGGCAACCAGGTGGTTGAGCAGTCGTGTCCCCAGTTAGCGTGGGCAGCCCTGGCTGCCGAGGACAACACGCACTTTGTCTCCTTTGATCAAAGCATGTTATGTGACCGGTTTTTGTTGCTATTGCTTTCATCTCCCTCTTCCATTTGTTCTCCCAGGGAGGGATTAAAAAAAAAAAAAGAGGGAGAGCACCTCTTGATCAGCTTGAGCTCTGTGAATGTACCCAGAACAGAACAAAGTTTTTCTTGGCAGGACTTTGCAGTGGCTGCCATGACTCAGGAGTGATCAGGGGTCCTCACTGTGCATCGTTGTCTATTTTGATACCATATGTTGAGGGGAAAAAAAAATCCACTTTGTCAGATACAGGTTAATTAGATATATTCTCCTGCTTGAGTTACTGCATTGTTGTCATTTCTTAGACTCTGAAGACAGAAAAATATTGTAACTAGCAATGTTCAGACATTTTGAAAGTTAGATGGAACAGCTTTTCTGCAATGTAAAATACGGATGTAAGGCTCACTGCCTCCAGACTGGTCTAGAACTAGGAAAAAGTGTTCTGCTCCAGCCGAAAGGGCAACTTCTATCTCTAATTGAATTTAAAAAAGATACAGCCCTTGCTGAGCCCTTGCTCCTGAACCTGCCAGTGGTGTAAGTGTGAGCATGACACTTGAGGGGAGCGGGAAGCACGTCACACTCAGACTGCTTTCTGCATGCTGGCAGTTCACAGACGTGACTCGCTAGCTGCAGCCCTGACAGAGGGCAGAGCACAGCGGAGATGGGGAAGAAATTCAAGTTCATCCACAGTTTGCCTCTGAGGCTCCTGTCCTACTTTAGACAAAAATTTGCAATGACTTGGTTAGATGCACACCTCTTGTTTCTCCTTTCCGCTCCTGTATCACACATGGGTGAACACGAGAGGCATACAAACCAAGGCAAAAGCAGGCAGGGAGAGCGTCTGACTTCCTCCATGCTCTCAGCTTCTTGTTACAGAGCTCATCTGACCCCCGTGGTGCAAGGTTATCGCAGGGATTTGAATTCTTCTTTTAACATGTACAGATTTTCAGTGTGTATTTATCAGAAAGAGAATTATTTGTTCAGTAGTGAATGTTGCACAAAGTATTTACTTCCACTTCCAAAGCACGCCAAGTTTGGTGCATTGTTCTCTTCTTGGTGGCACCATTGCAGCTGTCATCAGTCAGAGGCTCCTAAATAAAAATAAATAGGTCAGATGGAGCATCTCTGGTCTATTAGTAATTAGGAAGATCGTTTAAACCAAAGCTGAAGTTTCTTGCATTCAGCAAGCCCTTCACTGCTATGGTTCTTGTGCTATAAAGTAAAATATGGAGACATCGCTGGAAAGCAAGCTTCTGTCTTAGCTTGCTTCAGATGTGCTTTATTTGCCTGAATGTATTTCAAGCTCTTGAGGCAAAGCAAAATTTCGTCTAGAATTTGTCATGAGTAACCTGGATGTTTTTTGTTGCTTCCATAAAGTCTGGCACAAGGTGCTGGTATGGCTGCTGGGGACTGCAGCCTGCATACCTGCAGGGCAGGCAGCCACAGCATGCCATGGGCAGCACTGCTTTGCCCTTCAGCCTCCAGC
This sequence comes from Chauna torquata, assembly GCA_013399475.1. Taxonomy (NCBI): domain Eukaryota; kingdom Metazoa; phylum Chordata; class Aves; order Anseriformes; family Anhimidae; genus Chauna; species Chauna torquata. The sequence goes on from VXAL01009005.1 coordinate 263,012, forward strand.
TGGACCAGCAGGATTGCTTTCAGAAACAGTGCAAAGAGCTAAACTCAGTGTCCGGTCCTGATACTTGGCCTCCATGGAAAAAGAAAATCAGACACTAAGAAAGTAACGAAAATGATGTATACAGACCTCTAGATAAAGCTGTGTAACAGAATAATTGGAAAATGGAAGATCCAGCGTACATATCTGCAGAACCAGCTAATATGCCCCCTAGGAAATTAGTTAAGAAATATAAGTTAATAGTAATTGTTTTGGAACCATCTCAGAGAAATTGAGGATTATAGAGAGTTAATAGGTAAGAGCAGCTGCTCCAGTAGCATCTAGTTCTGTGTGTAATTTCTGTTCTGGGGAGGAAAAAAACAGGCAGTAAACCCAGGAAAATGCATTGGGGATCATGGAATTTATGAAGTAAGCAACATGACTATATAAATACAAAGCAGCACTTGTGAAGTTTGGGCATAATGTCCATCAGTGTTTCAAGCAGATGATGCCTGATGGCCCATTCTTCCATGCTTCTCCTGTGCTGGGCCAGTGACCAGCCCCGTTCCCCAGAGTCCTGGTGGTCTGCCGTGCTGGGTCCTCCTGGTCAAAACAACCACAAGCTTCAGCACATTGTTATCTTTAATGCTTGGAGAGCACTGATTCCGAAAAATGCTAAACGGTTTGCAGACGTTTGAGATTTGCTTCTTGGCTGGGGGGCCAAGAAGGTGCCAGTGGGCTGTGTGGAGACATTGGGTCTGGAGAAGGGAGGAGACAGAGGCTTTTCCCATGGTCGTCGGTGAGCTGAAAGGTGAAATAGCACCAGAAAGGTCTGGATGCAAATTTCACCAAAAAATGAAGAAAAAACAAGAGGTTGGAGGGATTCTGAAAAACATTTAAGGGACAGGCTAGCCAGCCAGCCAGCCATGGAGAGCACTACTTAAAAATGTAAGTAGGATGTAAGCACCAGAAAAATATGGGAAATTTTCACATGATAGGAAGAGAATATAACCAGTAATAATGGAATAATAATATTTTAATAGCCACTGGCTTATAAGCATAATGTCCCCACCTCCATAAGTAGGGCACATTAAGCTATCTGAAGTATAGAGAGGAGCCTCTCATTTTCCTCTGTTGCTTGTTTATTCCAGGACAGTTATCATCCTCCCTAAATTTTATTTAAAGTTCACAGCAGTCTATGCAGCTAGTGCAGTTTTAGGTTAAGCATATTTTATCCATAATTGCTATATTTGGTTCTCAAGTTATTATTGCAGTTCCTTGGGGTACATTTAAATCCACCTTATTGTAATAGATTATGGAATATAGTGGCTAATGTGTCTAATGTAAAATAAATGACTATAATGATTTATGATCCAGCACTTCAGTTTTATTGAACATAAGGATCATTGTACTAAAATGGATGGTGTATTGCTGGTTTAGCATAAAATACTGAATAACATATTCAAGGAAATGAATGGATCGGCCAGTTCATAATATTCTGCCCCTTCAGCTGAGAGGTCTTTAATAAGCAAGAGTGTCATTACACTTGAAAATGTATGTGTAGGTAATCCATTATCTAGAACAATGACAGTGATCAGATGAAGTTCTTATTAAAGAAGGGCCCTCCTTACAGGGAAATACATAGCATTGCCATGTCTGTGAGAAGCTGGTGAGGGGGGTGTTTCTGTTTTTGTTGCAGCTTTATTTAATGTAGTTGAATTTAAAAGTATGCCTGTATTTGAAGATAAATCTGGAGGGGGTTATAGAGCACTTTTAAAGGTAGGAAGGAGTATCACGAGGCTGTGATTTCCACAGGCTTACACCGAAGTGCATCTTTGCTGGTCCTTATTACCATAAGCTGCATGTACCTGTAAGATAAATTTTTCAGCTCTTCATTTTTATCCCATTTGAAGGCCAATATAAATTATACCTTTGCATGCACCTTGCTACTGTTTACATCCACGCTTAGTAGTGTCATCTCCTGCTAAATGTAAAGAAGATGGATGGATGGATGTCATAAGGAATGATACTGCTGGGAGTGTTACTGTAAGTGGGTGTTCTGCCTGCCTCAGTGTCACCAGAAACACTTGCTTCTGGACACTCGCAGCCAGCAGTGTCCTGACTTAAACTCTTGACTTCCTGGGGTCTAGCCTCAACTCTTCAACTCTTTGACCTTGAAAAGGAAGAAGGTTTTATAAGTCAAGAGAGGAAATAAATAGGAGTTGTAACATGGACAGAATACTTGAAATTTTATCTGATTAAAGTACGTCTCTAAAAATGAGGAAACAAAGCTAAAAATACCAAAAAAAAAAACCAAAAAACAAAAAACCATACACTGTTTTTAAAAACATGTTCAAAGGAAACTGTTAAAGGAACATAGGTGATTGTACATCTAAGTATTTTCACAGAGATGACAACACATTTTCTTACAGTCAAGACAGCAGATTATATAAGCAAACTGCTGGAAGCTAGTTTTTTTTAATAATTTGTAGTAAAAATCATATTTTGTTATGCATTGGAGAGAGAAAAAAATGGTTTATTTCAGGGGTGTTATCCTGAAATAACTCCACATTCATTTTCTTAATAGTGCTTGGATAAAGCTGAAAGAAAGAAACTAAAGGCATATATGCATTCATTATACCCATGGTAGAAGTGAATGAGGAACTCCTGTTGATATATTTACAGCTTCAAATATTAAAATAAACATGATCAAAGTGCAGGAGTTCTGTTACAGTAGTTGCAGCCAAATTATCTCTCTGTTTAAATGAGATTTCACTGTCATTTTCAGAGAAAGGAGTTTGATGCTATATTGCCATTTATTACTAGATTTTTCTGTGAGTAAGCACATCCATTGGCAGCCGTGCAGGGGGACTTTCAAAATACTTCAGAATTACTTTTTGCAAAACTGAAACACCTATAGTTGCAAAAGCACATACTCAAAATTTTTATGCACCCAAAAACGTTCGGGCTGGCTTTGACATGTAATTGGATACTGTTTTATAGCTAGGCCATTTAAAGTTTCTCATTTCTTATATCTCAGTCAGTTTTATAAGTAGATCAGTCATACCAGCACACACAGAAAATCCCAAACCAGCTGTGGTTGCACAGCTGGAGGCACAAATTGTGTCAATAGCTGCGGGGGTGTTTTGCTGCTTCGGTGCAGTAGGGTTTGGAGGACCTGGCTACCCATAGTATTTTGAGCTTTTAATTATTCTTATGGTTTTGGCGGTAACAAAGTTAATGTGATGCTTCTTTTTACTTAACCCTGCCATCAAGGTTTCCTTGTCTTCTTAAAGATGGTAAGATGTGTGTTTTGAGCTAAAAACTGCAAAGTAGTTGGAGAATATGTTGAGAAAATTCCCTCCTCGTACATGCTGAGCTTAAGGTCTTCTTGGTACCAATGCAGCATAACAATGCGTGTGGCTCTTTTTTAGTGGCCTAGATATACTTAAGTATAGTTGCCGAACAGCTCTTAAGACTAAGCCTCGTCCCACAGGTTGCTCTTGCAGTTGCATAGTGGCTCAGATCTGTGATGGGCTGATGAGGTACCCTGCTTAGTGGCCTGTTAACTGTTACAGCTTCATACAGCCGTCTGCTACTGGACAGTGAAATCCACCACATGACAAAGTCACGTCATCTGAAAGTTGTGCAGGGCTCTGGGAAGGGTTGCAGAGTTGCTGCTGCGCGAGTGAGGTGGCAGTGCTAGGACGTGGCCGACAGTCCTAGCAGCGGCAGCGCTTCCCGACTGCCACCCTGCCTCACCTCCTTTCCTGCCCTGTGTTTGAGCACAGACCCATCCTACGGCAAGAGCACAGGTAAGTTTTGTCGCCCACACGTGCAACCCCGTGGAGCCTTGCCCATTGGCAGGACGTGCCTTGGAGATGCTGGTAGGTTGGGTAGGAATAGCTCAGACTCTGAAGCTGAATTATGACTCACTCCATTCCTGAAAGCCCTTTGAATCTTTCCTCTGCCTTGGACATCTGGTTTTCACATCGCAAGTTACTTCAGCCCATAAGCATCCACAAGAATTTTAAATAAAATATCACTGCTAACTGGCTCTGCAGGGGAAAGCAGTTATTTTGCTCACGAATGGGTACATTGTTGAGGCCAGAGAAAAAGGGGTTTCTTTCACACTGGGTTACATCACTGAGTGTGAGCCAAATAACTGAGAATAGTGAGAGCTGTTATAGGAGCAAGTTTATGCGCTGTAAATGCAGGAAAAGTCATTGCTAGTGGTGCACATCTGATGCATATTCAGTCCTTGACTCTAGCATTTCAGGAGTAGGAGATGGGCCAAGAGATGCCCTGGGAGCTGCGGGCATTGCACTGCAGGAAGGCAGGGTTGACCCTCAGGTATGATCTGCAGGTCTTGATGGGTCAAAAAGAGCCTTTCCCACACCTCTGCAAAGGCGTATATGGATGCTTGGATTTATCTTGCCTAGTTTTAGATAGACATCTCTAAAAGGTATACACCAACTTATTACCGTAAGCTTCCTTCGAAGGTAGTGAAACAAGCACTTCCAGGGTGCTTGACTTGATCTGCATTAGATGCAAGTCTAGGCAGGATGATACTAGGAACCAGCTTGATGTATAAAGGGCTTTGGCTGACTAGCTCAGGACTAGACATCTAACTTCTAGGTGCTCGTGTTAGTACATATAACTTCTCTTCTTTTTGCTGTCTTTGTGCTTGTTGGTGTGTTATCTTACAAATCTTGGTAAATGCATGCAGAATAAATTCAAGTGTCTTAACCATCTGCACGTATTTATGATTTTACAGTCTTAATGAGATTCTGCCAAAAGAAAATAGCGTCAAATCCCTGCTTAGTGAGGATCAGTGACATATATGTACATGTCTGTCTGTCTACCTGTATTATGTCTTCGCATCTCTGTAACAAAATTTTCCCTGTTAGCATGATTTTTATTTTAGTAATTTCAGTTGAATGTGTTCTAAGTTTACTCTCCTGGTTTAGTATAAAGAAAAAAGGTTATCTATATAAAGAAATAAAATAGACCTTTTCTGGTGCAAGAGAAATTTCAGGGCCCTAAGATTCCTCACAGGATGAGGAACATCCTCGTGTATTTTAACTTGGATACAATACTTAGGCCATGACAGAAAGACTTTTGTACTGTGTAGAATCAGCATAAAATAATGAAAATAAGTGCAGTGTCATTTTGCTTGCATTAAATATAAGATCATTTGTCTAAGAAATGGTGGATCCTTGTGCAACACTTGTGTGTACAGTCAGACTTTCTGAAATTGAGCAAGATTTTTCCACAGATTTCCAGGGTGCTTTATAGAAACTTTGTTACAAAACATGCATTTGCCTGTCTGCACTGATACAGAATATTCCAGCCAAATATTCGTTTTTTCTTAATTTGCGTGGTTTATGTGTGTATGGGCAACTATGTGTGTTAAATGTTTATTTAAAACCGTATGCACATACATATGTACACCTATCTGTATGTGAACAACATATATAAATGTGAAGATTATTTTCTTAATCTCGGGATATTTTTGTTCCCCTCAACACATAGAAACCATCTTTCTTTACAAAATGGAGTAGTGTCATTGAGAGGGTGTGGGCATGTTCAGAGGGCACAACGTTGCCTGCATTATGCCAACATCTTCCAGAATCCCACTGAAGAGATTATTAAAGGTTATTTGTAAAACATCTGGAGTGCAGTGCCCCTCAGACAGCTCGTGGGTTGTCTTTTCTGGCTGTAACTGGTCCTGCAGTGAAGTCGGTTCCCTCCTGCAGGTCACTCCCCTATGCCTTCTGCTGCTGGAGCCTGCCCCAGTCTTCCCACCTGCCCCAACACCATTCATGTGCCTCTGAGGGTCACCTTCCCTCTCTAGTTCCTATGGAAAGGATGACATCTGTCCTGGTCCCTTGTCCCAGCACCACTCCACCTTCAGGAGGGACAGACTGCCAGGGAGCTGCCTTGCTGACCTGGACTGAGCTTGCCGAAGTCAGGCAGCGGCTCTTCCACACCTCTGTGCTTTCTGACAACAATATCAGCAAGATTTTTTAAGTTAAACACAGAAATTTCCCAAATTGTCACACTCCACAATTGCTACACTTTTTGCCTTTGCATTTGGGGAAGCTTCAGATCAGATCAGTGCGTTTTCCATCACGTTCAGCCGAGGAAAATAAAACCAGTGCAAAGTAGTACGCATAGTTAAAAATCACCCACAGCTTCGTGGTGCAGATGGGAGCTTGATCGTTCTGTATTACTTCTCTGTGTGGCCTTATTTCAGCCTGGTTGGACGCTCACCTCTGTGTACGAATCCAAGACCTGGCTGGGTCTTTTCCAGGATGCGGAGTGCCGTGCATACATGGAGTTAAACAGTTCCACATTCCTGAGCAGAACAGGAATGTTTTCACAGTGCAGTCTGCTCTGTGTGAATTACACAAGTTTATTTTTTCAGGATGAACTCCTTGGACAGTTTTTTTGTTTGCTTGTTGTTTTTTTTTTTAAGAGGAAATGATATGCCGTGAAAATATCTACTGGAGTAACCGTGTTGTTGTTAAAGCTCGATTGGGAAAATTTAGGTTAAAAAGTCCTTCGGCTATTGAGGAGGAATGGTAACAAACATTTAGTGGTATTTTCTCCTCCTCGTTCTGTGAGGAGGTGTAGTCACGATAAGCCCGCGCAGTGTCTCGTGCCAGTTGCTGCCAGGCGTTGCCGTCGGCATTTCCTGCTGAAGGCGTAGCCGCGAGGTGGGCAGCGGTGCCCCGCGGGGCGGGCGGCGGGGGCCGCGCACCGATGGAGGCAGACACGGTGCGTGTGCTGCTGTTTGTTTCAGGGGTTAGCAAAGGCGCGTTTCGCTCCGTGTGCTGCAGCTAGCAAAGGAGGTAGAATAACTCCTACCTTGGCGAATCGTTTTTTCCTGCACTGGTGTTGCTTCTGGGATCAGGTGAAAGTGTGTGCCTGTTAGGGACAAGGCCTGCTGAGACCATCCGCCAGGAGAGGAGCCCCGGGTGAGTCTGCAACCACGCGCTGTTGTTACTGGGGCCCACCCACCAGTGAAGAGACTGTGTCACTGAGGTTCTTGAAATACATTTTCCAAACAAGGTTTATTTGGGAGTTAAATATAGGACAAAAAAACCCACTATATAAAGCAAAATATTAGTTTTGTTGATTTTTCTAGCAGTGAGACCAAGGAAACTGAGCAGTTCTGTGGTTTCTAGTACAAGAAAGTTATGGACCCATTAGAGCAGGTCCAGAGGAGGGGCACAAAGATGCTCAGGGGGCTGGAGCACCTCTGCTATGAAGACAGGCTGAGAGAGTTGGGGATGTTCAGCCTGGAGAAGAGAAGGGTCTGGGGAGACCTCATTGCAGCCTTTCAGTACTTAAAGAGGGCTTACAGGAAAGACAAAAAGACTTTTTACCAGGGTCTGTAGTACACAAGACAAGGGGCAACAGTTTTAAAATGAAATAGAGTAGATTTAGATTAGATATAAGGAAGAAATTCTTCACTATGAGGGTGATGAGGCACTGGAACAGGCTGCCCAGAGAAACTGTGGATGCCCCATCCCTGGAGGTGTTCAAGGCCAGGTTGGATGGGGCTTGGGGCAACCGTAGTCTATTGGAAGGTGTCCCTGCCCATGGCAGTGGGGTTGGAACTAGGTGATCTTTAAAGGTCCCTTCCAACCCAAGCCATTCTGTGATTCTATAAAATTGTACTATTCCATCGTGCAACATCAGCTGCGTATCACATGACTTGTATGTGGAGGGGATTTTTATTATCTTTTCATCTGAGCTACAGTGCTAGGATTGAGTTTTGCCCTCAGATGGGTTCATCAGGCTCGCTGTTGGTCCTGGAGGGAGGTTTGTGTGTGTGTCCACGGGCAGTGTTCACCTGCAGCTCTCGGGCTTAGACACACAAACAGGTTCCTGTGGACCACATCTTGCAGCACCTTTTGAAGTAATTACATCCAGAGGAGTCATTAGCCTCATCTTTGCTGCTGGGTATGCACCGGTGGCAGCCAAAGAGCAGCTGATAGGGGGAACTATTTCTCCCAGGTGAATAGCTCAGGTATGAAACCAGTCATATTGAGGCATCGCTTGGATCCACGTGTGCTCAGAGACAGTGTTTATCTGATGTGTGCCACTGATTTCAGAGAAATGGATAGTCACTGGTGAAGACCTCAGGTTTCTTAGTGAGAGAGGCTGGAAACATGTTTGTGCGTGCTCCAGGTCAGATGGCTCAAGTCACATTTAGGAGGCCTTTCTCCTTCCACACTGGCTTCCCAGGCAAACAGGAGATGAGGAGGAGAGGGTAGGAAGAAGAAATGGTAGCAGTATGTGAGAGCCAGAGACTGCTCTGAAGCCATGTCAGAAATGTCATGCTGTGGTACGTGCCATGGATGGCAAAGGTGACAGCAGCTCTGGGCCACAGAACCAATTCCTTAGCTTATCCAGGCAATATAGGCACTTTGTAGGTGTTTCATCTCCTTGTCTGCTCAGGAAGAAGTGTAGGAGAGTTGCCTTGACCTTCCCTTGGAAAAGAGTGATCTCTTTGAAGGAAATAAGCTTAAATAGACTTACAAGAGAATGCAGGAGCTCTTTCTTTACAGATTCTGACTTGTGTATCACATGTCATTATCCCATGTGTTTCATTCCTGTTCTGCAGCTAAGTGCTTTGTGTGCTCTCTCTTTAAGCAGACCAGTACACTGCTAAAACAGACAGAAAAAGTGAGTTACATTCTGTATGACCATCTTTTCCACATTAAACTTAATATGCATTTTGAGGCAATGGCAGAAAACATGGAGTTGTAAGCTACAGTCTGTATCTTTAAAAAAAAAAAAGGCAGCAACATGGACAATCTAGATATGTAAAAATAAAAATAATGAATTGCACAGGATGTGTTAGATGAGTTTTGATATATGGAGGCAATATAATATGAACATTTGATTTTGCTATATTATACAGCAAAACACACTGTCTTAATCAGAAACCTTAATCAAAAAGCTCGTGGTGAATATTAGCTCCTATTCCAGAATAGCAAATGCTTTACATTTCACTGTAGAAGCAAATGGTCCATAGAAGCAAATTTTTTTTTTGATATAGTGTATCTTTACTAGGTTAGGTTATTTTAAATGTATAACTTGGTAGCAGACTGTTTTGCAAATGTATGATCTAGAGGTAGTGATTTTTTTTTTTTCTAAAACAAAAATGGGAGGTTATGAGTGCTCAGCACTTTCCACATGTTAAAACCAGAACAATCTGAATTTTATGCGGAACAGGATTGCGAGTGTGTTGTGCAATAGGAGAAGGAGTGTCAGCTAGAAGCAGACATAGAGAGGGGAGACTGAAAGAGTCTGGCTTGTTTAGTCTAGCAAAATGAAGGCTGAGCAGTGATACAGCGTGCACTAAGTACACCAGAGGGGAAGGCTGCTGGAGGCAAAAGGAGTTAGTTAAACCCAGAGGACAGTGTTTGCACAAGAGCAACTGGGTATGCACAGGTCAAAAAATACATAGAGTTTGTAAATGAAAGGAGGGCTTTCCTGGCCAGCAGAGGAATGAAGTTCCAGTGCAGCCGCCCAGAGTCAGCTGCAGGGGCATAAGGTGGAGATTCTTGTGTTTTGTGAGCAGGCGTTAATAACATGATTTTCTTGCAAAGATGCTGATTGGAGTCTATAATCTGGCATCTCCTCTACGATCCTGCAAATCCATGAGTGCTTTGCACATGCGTTGGGTTATGGCGCACACAAATGTGTAGGTTATCTTCTCTTAAGACTTGAAGTTCAGGGAAAGGAGCAAGTCCTTGGCATGTGCTATTTTTTTATTTTTGAGGAGTGTGCTAACCTTTCCTCTGAAAGTAGCTTTAGCTTTCTGGGAGGAGGAAGTGCAGATGGAAGGGGGAGATGCCCTCTGCTCATTGCCAATAACCAAATGATGTAGGTGAGAGTGTGTGTATGTTGTGAGTTTATGTGAGTGTGTGAGTAGATGAAGGAAATTTCTGCTGAGAGATTGTGCCCCTCCATAGCTTTGGGCTGCTTTGTTCTCCAGTGGCATGCACACAGTGCAGAAACACTAGCAGAGCTGCTAAGAGTGGAGGATGCTCCTCACTATTTGTGTGGTGCAGCGGGGGCACCAGAGGCTGTTGATGAAGGCGTTACTGGTCCATGGCACACACCTGTGTTTCACAGTGATGTGTGGGTAAATCTGGCGGTACATGTCAGGGTCCTCCTCTTCTTGTTTCCATGCGACTGTTCTGAGGTGACTGGCCTGAATTATGGTACCAATTACCTAAAGGTTAATGCTAGTACGGTAATGATGAAAGTATTTGTGTTTTTTTTTTCCTGTATATACCACAAGCTGTTCAGAGAGAGAGAGAGAAAGACCACTACAGCCTTATTAAATCACTCGTGGACTGCATGTCAGCATGTGTCACCAAGAGCCCCCCCATGTATTGTGGTGTTCCCAGGGTTGTAGATAGGAGAAAGCAACATAAAGTACCGTCCGAATGGTCCAACTCAAGCTGCTGATGCAGAGACGCGTGAAAAATGAAAGAAACATTTTGATAGATGTTGTAGCACCAGAGGTCCTCAGTTTTTAGATATAAAAGTCTCTCTTTTAAAAATAAGAAGTGTTCTAAATAATATTGGTTATGGAACCAGGCCACTCATGCATATAGAAACACAGTCTTTGCTTTTACTAAAGAAAACATGGAGGATATATCTGTGTTGCACTGTGGTGTAATATTCATTCTATCTAGTAAATCCAGCTTTTCGTACATGCTTGTCAGCAGAAAGTGCTGCAGGGCATTTGGCTTTACCACCAGTGTCTCCGTTCCCTTGACCAGGTGAGTAACACTTGAGTTTTTGGAGGGAGCTGCAGCTACTTCTTTCAGAGGTAGGGTAGACATCTAGAGATGGACTACAGAGAACAAAGGCACAGAGGAAGGATGTGTGAAGTCCTGCAGAATTAATGCAGAAGGGATGCAACGTGCCAGGTACCACTGCATTTGCTGTTTTACTTGGAAGGCTGGGACTTCTGTGTACATGATGAGCATACAGGCGTTAGGGGAGGCTGTGATGTAGTGATTTATGCCACAAATACTGGATAAAAAATCCAGACTATGGCATTTCTACCAAAATCTGTTTCTTGTGTTCCAGGTATTTGTATCGTTTCCTAAAAGGCAGAGGTAATAAATAGATTTTTGAATTCATGGTAACACAGAGGCAATCTGAAAGACATAAAAATAATAAGCAAAGACATGTAGGGGTAAAACACTAACTGTATTTGTTCTCAACCGTATCAGTGGAGAGTGTATGGCAATTTTCAAAGCAGGCAGAGAGCTACCAACATTTTTCTTCAAAAGGGCAGAATTTGACTTTTACCCTTTATGGGGGCATTGTGTCGCCTGTCTGAGGAATCTTCATTTTGCCTGGAATCAGAAGGGGCACTGTGTGGAATAATGTTGATGTCATTTCTCAGTTGAAACTTGTTCTGTCTAAAATATCAGGGCCCAGACATCTTTATAGCAGCAAAGCAAGTAAAAATACCTAGTTCTGTTTATAACCTCTCAATTGTATTCGCACTTCAGATGTTGGTTTTTACAAGTAATTTCCAGATCCTACAACAAAAACGTGCTCTGTAAAGGTCAAACTGAACAACGCTTGTTTGGCGTCATGTGCACGATTCCATACATTTACATGCACAGTGACCCAAATTTAACCTTGGCAAAAGATAGTAAAGTACTGTCAGAGGCAGTACTTACACAAGAATTGCCTTTGACGTGGTATTTTGTAGATCATTGCAAACTATGGGAGCTACTAATTATCTGTGCATAGCCAGAAAGGTAATACCTGTAACTTCCCTGTCACCTGGGGCTGCCTAGTCGCAGTTGCAGCTGGTTAGTATGGGATGCCAGTATTATGCAACATGGGTAAACTTTACAGTGACAAATGACTTAAAGCCATTTTCAAGGTGACATTTTGATCAGGGAGCTTGTGCCAAGTGTTTTCTATTAAGCATTTCATTTCACTGCATGGTTAATCAGCAAAAGATCCTTCCAAAAATCCATTATGTCATATGTAGTATGTCAGGACTGTTTCTTCTTGCTTAAAATGAAGTAGGATCCATTAACATTAATGCTTGAAAAACAGCAAACCTTATTTCTGCTAAAGGTTTAAAAGTTAAAAAAAAAAAAAAAAAGAGAGAGAGAGAAAAAAAGATAAAACAAATGTATAGCTTTGCTTTTGACCTTGTTTAAAAGCTGTCTAGATGAGAAACCAAAAACGTAAAGGTTTACACTGCTTGACATGTTATTCATTAAGCAAATACTTTCAAAAGCAATGCTAGCCTGTGTATTATTATGATATTTGATAAAATCAGTATTAACTGTGTGTGTCTTTTGAAGCTGTAATAAGTGAGTCATTTTATATGACTGCAAAGACCTTTTGGAATATAGATCAAATCCTCAGCATGTTTTTCTTTCTTAGGCGAACTCTTTTCTACATTTAGAAGGCTCAAGTACTAAGAAGACCTGCAAGCTCATATCAGAATTGTTTTTTCTTTTCCCTTTTTGTGAAAGAAATTAATATTTAAGCATGGTCACCACCACCAACCCCCCTTTCCCCCCCAAAAACCCCACTTCTCTTTCAAGTCAGTGTCTTTTTGCTTGAGACTTTTTCTTGACTAGTTGTCTCTGACAGGGCTACGCATGCATCTTGTTTACTTAAGGCAGGAGGTAGGCTGAAACTTTGGTTTTCTCTTACTGACTCTGTCAGTAAGATACCTGACTGGTTTTCAACTTGCTTGCTTTTAGCTTGGGCTAAACTCCTTTGAAATCTTCAAGAACTGTACAATCCTTGAAATGGTTTGTAATCCTCTATTCTTCTATTTTGAATGCGGTTAACTGTTCAAGTAACAAACAGCTGGACAAACTGGCAAAGTGCCCTTGTGAAATACGGACACAAAATACTCAGACTTTAAGCCTCACCCATCCTGCTGTGTAGTAATTGCCCTAGATGGCAAAAGGAGCTTATGTCTCTTCTGCCTCAGGAAATCCCATACACCCAGGAGATGCTCCGGTGTCTTCAGAGACCTGGACAGAACCAGGTGCTTCCCAACAGTAGTCTAGCCTCACTACTGAAAGCGCGTTATGCTTTAAATCCATTGCTGCAAGACATCTGCTCTCCTTTGTCTTCTCCAAATCTCACCTTTTCCCACTGTCTCATGGCAGCCATTCCATCTGAGAGCTCTAAAAGATGCAACCAGGATACACCTGACCTCCCACATGGTGCAGACTTGAGTGCTGAGATGGGTCAGGTCATCAGGGCAATTTAGGAGCCACTCATACTTAGTGGATGCCACTGCGGTTTTACTTACAGGGGTGGATACTCACATTCATATGCCGCAGGAAAGCAGTGTCTATCAGAACAAAGTCCCCTATCCATCCTGTTCTTCACTTAGACAACTGAAAGTGGAAAATCACAAAGTAGAAAAGTCCTTTGTACAAAGGATACGATCCTAAAGATTTCTTTTGATTGTCTTTGAACTAAGAAGTATTTTTTGTATGAGAACTACCAGTGAATGACTTGAAACAGTTCTACCATCTCCTTCTGTGCTGTGCAAACACTGTGAGACTTTGATTCTGTAGGGAGTAACTATTGCAGATTTCCTTTCTCCTGTGGAATGGGGTTTACCTTGACATCACAGAAATGAGCGCTGTGCCTGATCATCATGGACAGCCCAACCATTTACATTGTATCCAGCCCTTTTCCTCAGCCCTTGTCAAAGATTTCTTTCAGTGGAGGCTTTGGCAGTTGCTCCTCACTTCTTGGTTGCTTCAGAAATATGAGGGAGAACCTGATACTTCTTAGTGTTTCTTCATTCTGAAGACATTTCCCAGTATTCGAAGAGGTTCACTAATGCTTGGGATCTCTCTTACATGGGATGGAAATGCTTTCCTGCAGCATCCTACCTCTCTCCAAAACCAGAGCTTTTCATACTGTTCCCTGGAAATAGTCTGTAATACAGTGTCTGTGTTTGCTTGCTGGGGACACATACCATACGGAATAGTATCCTCATCTGGAAATTCAGTCATATTATGCTCCCCTTGCTTTGCAGTTGAAGAAGACAGCATTTCTGGCTTAGTTTCCAATAATGAAGGATAAAGGCCAGGGGTAGACGTCTCAGGGGCTGGTTGGTCTGGGAGCTTGGGAAAGGTAGAAACGGGCGGGAAACTTCAAAATCTCCTGTAAAAAAGTATATAACTTATTCTTTCTTCATCAATAGGAAAAAGCAGGCTGACGAGGTGTGTTTATGCTAGAGAGAATGGGCAGGTGATACTGTCCTTACTCTGGTTTTGAGCCAGGGAGGATCATGGGCAAAACTGTAACATGGCAGAGAGATATCTAGAGAAAAAAATGCTGTTATCGTGAAAATCCTTGTTGAAATTGTGCTTATTCAAGAGGCTTTGTAGACAGTCTGGGTGGAGCTGGTTTGAAGTAATTCAGAGGACAAGCTGGGAGAAGCAAGATTAAGGTTGCAGCTGGTATAAGAGAGCCTACACAAACCCAAACGATTCATAGAAATAGTGTCCAGAATTTTATTTTGGAAGAAATAAAATAGCAAAGTTTATCATTGAAATGACGAATAAAAAAGGGAAGAAGAGCAATGGCTAGGAGGGGAGGAAATCCAGAGATGTTTATTTTTTCCCCCTCTTGTGACTAACAATTTTTTACCTACCAACAAAAGTGCCTACAGCACATATCCCCTTGTTTTGCAGATGACCCTAAACGATGTGTTCATACACTAATCATTCATTTCCTCCTCATAAATCGGGGTACTGTTATGTTTTCATGTTTTGATAAAGGCATTAGTGTACTTTTTTTGCAAATACTGTTGCTGAGGTACCTTAATTGATGCAGGTGATAATACTGTCTGAGCCTGACAGAGTGAATGAGAAATCTCACTGCAGTCTGCAAAAGTAAGTAGCAATTCAGCTTCCTCCCTACTGGGCAGTAAGTAGGCAAACATACACTCACATCCACCAAAATGTTGTTTCCATGATATCCTTGTCTCTGTTCTGGAGGATAGGATTTGTTTGTTTACAGATCTGTTCCAGCACTGCTCATAAAAACACTTTCAGAACAGTATTTGTTTGATACATGTGACAGGAACAAGTATTGGGAATACTTGATCCATGAAATCTGGGCAAGAGGCTGTCTTGGGAAGTACTCTGCCCTCAAAAGTCCTGATAGTTTTAGGGGGTACCAGAAAAAAGTCAGCCATATAGGTGGTTGTGTCTGAAGTTTAGAATACCGTTTCTCTTAGAGGAATGAGAGACAGGTTTCGCTAAGAAGGAAAGTGAGTAGTTACTGGGAAGGTAAAATAAAAGAAAATGAGAAATTAAAGAGCTGCTCTGGGTGTATAATCGATTATTGCTACTTTTTGTAACTATAAGCAAGAGACTTTTCCAGAGTGTGGGAGAGAAGAGGGATAGAGCAGTTCAACAGGACACTGAGATACTGTAGTAGATAACAGATTCTCAGCTAGCTTTGCCGGAAAAGGATAACATAATTGAATACGATGGCTAGGTACAATTGTCTTTTTACTAGATCAGATGTTAATGAACTGCAATTTTTGTATTTTTAAATCGACATAAAAACATAAAGATGTTTTTTTGCATTGACCAGTGCTTCTTGTAAAATATTATTGGGGGAGGCATGTGAAGTGTGCGCCACCAGGATGAGATTCTAGGTGTGAGGAGCACAGATGGATCTGTCAGCCTTAATGCTTTTCCTTAAGGGAAAATGTGACATGCTCATTAACTTACTGCTATCTGTATTTCTTAATTACAGTGTACACATTATATAGGCTGTTATTACTGGCCATTTATAGGACAAGAATATCTTCAAAACAGTTTCAACCTTTTAAATTCAGTAAACCAGATTTGATTTTTTTTTTTTAAAATAAATCTGTTCTAGGTTTTAAAATAGTACTCAGATTGTTGAAAACATCTTTTATGGTTCATGTGATTTTTTGGTTTTTACTTCATCGTTGTTTTTTCTTTCTCTTGGAAAAGTAAAACTGGGATTACTGTTCTTGTTAGCGATGTTTGATTCTTTCCCACATGTCTGGAACTGATTTTGTTCTGTGTTTTTAATGTAGCTGAAGTGAATGCAGCTCTTTGTTTAACTTTCTTTTTGTGCCACAATATCACTAGGTGACTAAAAAATGTAGAGCTTCTGTGGCACTTCACAAACATTAACTCACAGACCATGACTAGCTTTGCAGTAATTTTAGCGTTGGTTTTTGCCTTCACTTGGCACTTAACTCAGGCTTGGTCCAGTTGTGTTTTGGGACCACTTGGTATCCAACAGAACTGCAGCCCTGCTGCACAAGCCTACATAACCAGCATCCTCACTAACATCATCACCCACAGTTTTGGTGTCTGCTCTGTATCTGTTGCTCTCACAGTACTGATTTCCCACTAGGTTCTTTTCTGCAAGCAATACTCAGAGGACTTCTGTTCCCATCCTCTGCCTCTCCACCCTTCCACCCCACAACGTACCTCTTGGATGACACAGTTTCTAAAAATCACATTTAAAAATAGCACTATGTTAATAAATATATTTTATTAGGGGAACACATTCAGCCATGTGGAATTTGAAGCCTCAGTGCTTGCCAAACAACTGTTTTGCACTCATCTCCTTGGCACCAAAATGCTAAGACGAAGGCTGTCTTCTGCAGGTTGCTGGATGACATGCAGAGGGGATGCTGAGAGGGGGCCAGCATTGCCAGTCATGTAGCATTTGCTGTAAGGACCGTGGCAGTCACTGAGTTCTGGACCTTTTTTGGTAACATGAGCTACACCTCTTTCCCTGTCATCCTCACCTCCGCTTATTTCCCTGTGCTTCTCTGCTCCATGCTCCTGCACCCATTCAAGTCTGTTGCTTGATCTTTCCTCTAGCACTGTGTTTGGTTACTTTCTCTTTTTCCAGGACCTCTGCCTTCCAGTGACAGCTCCACTGGCACTGGTGGTTTGGTCTATCTACCTTGTGTCATCGGCACAGTTGCCTTTGCAGCAGCTTTTGGCTGCATGTGGCAAGTGCCAGAAAAAATACTTCTATTTCTGTAGTAAGAGCTGGAATTACAGAGGACAAGCTGTGTCTTGTAATGCTCTGGTTCTTCATGGTGCTGTTAGGGGCTGCACAGAGAGCTTCTGATCTGAATGGTTGCCTCTCTGAAATAACCCCCCTTTGGAAATCTTACTGGTAGATATCCCAAGGGCTGTGGGCATGTCAGTCCTATCATAAGATGGCAGTTGATCTTTGAGGATGCTTTGCGGTCCTTCCAACCTCAACCACTTTGTTGATTTCTCTGGGATGCTGAAAGGGGCATGGTGGTGATTTTCCTCTCCATTAGCTGGAGCTGGTTTTGCTACTCTGTTTCTTCTGCCATCTCCTTTTCCCTGATAGTCCTTTTCTACTAAGGCTCTCCTGAGCTTTTATCAACTGCAGAAAAATTCAGCAAATTTTCTTAATGAGTGCATTTGCCAGTGGCTGACGGAGAGATAGATGGTCTTCATTGTTGCTGAATTTGGTGTTAATACAGTCTGCTGTTCATTCCTTATGTATTGGGGGGTGTGGTAAGGGGTTGCTTGCATTTGATTATCCAGCTTCCTCTTCTTTGCAGTCATAAACTGTCCCAGATCATCCTGCTACATTGACATGCAAGTCTCTGACGCGGCCATGGCATCCTTGGTATGGTTGCCCAAGATCAACGTTTGTGCTCCGCTGTGCTTCATTTTTTCACTCTCTTCCATGTGTATATATTCTAGAGTTTCCTTAATGGACCGTTTCCCCACAAACACTTGAGAAGACGGGCAGTTGAAGGACTGTTTGGACTTTTTGAGTAATGTTGTTATGAGCTTGGCTATACTCTCCCATAGTAAAAACTGCTGTCCACTCTGTTTAAAGGCTTGGGCCTGCTGGGAAACATCTGATTTATTAGCGGTCTCTTTTCAGCTTCCTCCTCATCTTAAGAAGATATAAGCAGGTAATTAGCTAGTTGCCAAGAAGACGGTGGAAATAAACTTTAAAATTCCTCCTTGTAAAATGATTTATTTAACAGTTTTATTCTGACATGTGTTTTATTCTTTCATCATCTGTCTGTGGCTGTGAAACAGGCCAGGTCTGTTCATCTTTCGTCATTAGATTTTAGAGCACAGATCTTACATGTTTTTGTTTTCTCTTTTGTTGTCACATGTGAGTGTTTATGTTGGCTTTCTGGTAGGTGCTTAATTGCATTGTAACTGATTTAACACTAACGACTGATATCCAGTTTTCTTTTGGTCCTGTCTGGATTGCTCTGATTTCTGGAAGGAATCAATATTCAGAAACGTATTGAACCCTTTTGCTGCAGCTTTCCTTCAGGGACATTATTTATGTTTGATCATCAGTGTCAGTTGCACAGGGTGATGGAAGCATTCAGGTGCCTTGAGTAATGGCTGTGTTCCTGTTAAGGTTGCTTTTTTGAAATGGAGTTTTGGTATCTGCAGAGATCTCCACCTGAATGGCAATTCTTTAAAAAAAAAAAAAAAAAAATTGTTTTGTTAGGGCTCATCCAAACTCCTTCCATTCCCTTTCATCCTGACAGTTTCCTTTGATGGTAATTCTGTTTTTCCAGTTCCCAAAGCTTGTAATCTCAAAGTCCTCTTGGAATCTGAGCCTTCTTCAGAAGCTCATGTTAATAAGATTATATGTGAAATAGCCTTAATATCACCCCAATAATTTTTATAGGTATTGAATGACCTATGCCTTTTGTCAGGAACTTATGCTAGGTATACAGCACTCCTGAATCATCATTCATTATCTGCACGTTCCCTTACTTCTGCGTCATTCAAGCATTTTCAGTTTGTATAGGTCTCATTTGTCTTTTAGATCATCAGGGTCACTCAGCGTCTTTCTCCTCTGCTGAAACAGACACAGTGATGTTTGAAGAAAAAGATTCATGTATGTAACTCATCACTTTCCACTTTTATTCATTGTTAGAGCAGCACCATTAATTCACCAAAAAAAGAAAAATCTCTTCCTTCAAACGAGAGCCTGGAAAGGCCCGCATTTGAGGGTGCTACACCTCATATTTACAATTACAGCTTCCAGAGAAAGCCAGAGGGATTTACAGTAAATATCTGGTTTTGCATCCAGAACTGCTGACAAA
This sequence comes from Chauna torquata, assembly GCA_013399475.1. Taxonomy (NCBI): domain Eukaryota; kingdom Metazoa; phylum Chordata; class Aves; order Anseriformes; family Anhimidae; genus Chauna; species Chauna torquata. The sequence continues at coordinate 282,174 of VXAL01009005.1, forward strand.
GAGGCCTCCCTTTGATAGATGGATTCATTATCACTTTCTAATTACAAGCAGATTTTCAGGTGTGTTCACCAAGTTATAAATGAAACCTGTCTATTGTTATACAGTAGTGGCCTCTGGGTCAGCTGTAAGGGATCTATAGCTCCTCTTCTGTCATTGGACCAAATTAATCAGATGTATTTTTAACAGATAACCTTTGCAAAAGTGACTGATTAATCATTTGGTAATGCTGACTGCTATCAAGTTCATCATCTCCAAATAAAGGAAGGAACCCAGCAAGACTACAATATGTCAAAGGCATCAGTCTCAGTGTGTTAAAATACTTTCAGGGCCAGATGCTACTCTTCTGAAGGAAAAGAAATCTGCTACATCAAACATGTATGTTTGTCTGCATCTGTGGGTCAGATTCTGTGCTCAGTGAAGGCTTTCAGGTTACGCAGGTTTGCAGTCAAACGGAACGCCATGTGTATGCATCTGAGGACAGAATTGGATCACTACAAAGTAATGCAATTTCTACCAGATTCTGTCATTTGATTTTTTTTTTAATTTATTTTTTAGAACTGTGATTTTAAGAGGGTACTGAAAGCTGTACACATCAGTAAAATACAGCCAGGCTGTGTTTAATCCTGTATCCAAGGATAGATTTAAGTGTGATTATCTATGTTCCAGTCACTTCTTTTGAAGATAAAACAGCCTGTCTTTTAATTTTGTCCTGAAGAATATGCTTGACATCTTTCATGCTGAGATTAGGTTAGCCAAGGCATACTCTCGCTTATGCTGGAAAATGAAACAAGTTCCTAATTGTTGAAAGATTAATCCTTGGCAGTCATCCAGAGCAATATTTGCTGTAGCAACTTGGTATCCATCACAGTTACGGACCAAAGGTCTTGTCATATATGTATTCCTTGCAGCAGTGCTGTAGCAGGGCAGTGCAGCCTCGCTACCCTGGGCTGTTAGTCTCTCAGAAACTCTATCCATTCCTCAATTAGTGCCCTCACAGAGGTCGCAGTGTTTGATGACTGGGCTGTTTCTAAGGATTGAAACATAAAGCTCAGGAATTTAAAAAAAAAAAGATGTTTTGCGCATGACAGTGTTGCACGATGGAGGTTTTAGCATCTGCTACAAGTTTGGTCCATCAATACTAATACCAGTAATATTAGTGAAATGTGAGGCTTTTTTCCCTCTGTGATAATCACTGTTATATGTAGGTTGATACTGCTTAAATTGGCTTTTTTTTTTTTTTTTTAAACTAAGTATTGAAGAGCAAAGCATCTTACAATGCAGTGTACTGGCATGCCAGTCCTGTGTGTGTTTTTGAATACTGTCCTTTTCCCTTAGAAATGCAGAGTTTAGCAGAAACAGAGATGGGCCTTTGCTGTCCTGCAAACCTAACAGAGGAGTTAGCAAGTATTAGAAATGCCTTGTATAAATCTACAAACTTACTAGTGATTTACAGCAGTCCTAAGCCTTGTTCTCCTAGTGTAGCAAAAAAGCACACAAAATCACAAAACGCTGCCCCTGTATCCCTTTTTCTGTGTAGGCAACCTCTATTGTGCTTTGGGTGATGGCTTAACTGCAGCTGTAGAGAATTCTTTGAAGGGGATTTTATCTCCCTTATGTATCTTGGAAATGGTGATTCAGAACACTGTCTCGTTCAATTCAATATTCACTGTCAATGATGCTGTGTACCCTTTGACTTTCCACATTGCTAGCTGGCAGGAAATTGCGTACGGTTTTCAATTTGCATGGCAGAAAATAATGGAGAAAAACTGAGTCTGCTGCAGGCTGGAAAAGGGGGGTGGTGGGGAAGGTTTAAAAAAAAATGGGATGCAGCTTTGTTTTCATTGACTCCCATTCTGCACCACTGAGGTAGACAGGACCACGGGTTGCAAGTGAGATCAAGACTTGACCCATCCCTGATGAGCCTGTGCCCACTTAGTGCTTTATGGGCCCAGGGGAAAGGGGCAAATTGCCACAACGTTCTGGCGTGCTTCAGCCTATATTTGGATCTTTGATTTAAAGCTGACAGATGTGTAAAATCATATGTAGCCAGGAAACTCCCTGGTGAGGACACAGCTGTATATATCGATGAGTCAAAAGTTATTCCAGTTAAGGCTGGCATTAATTTATATGTGGCAAATTCCCTCCAGGTCTGTGTTCCTGGTAGTGTAATATCACTGAGTGCAGTTTTGGGCTCATTCCACCTGCTCTGGATCAAACCGTGTGCTTTTTGGGTATGAATGAAGACGACTTGTAAATCTGAAGAGCTGCTCTTCTCGGGGGCTGGGAGAATGCCATCATACCCTCATTTAGATGTGGCAGCTGTTGTCAGTTACTTAATCTTGTAAATAAAATAAAGCCAAATTTCCACAAACTGAATCTACCTCTATCACACGGTCTCCTACAATGCATTAAATGAACTGCATATTTTTGTTTCTCAGGAATCTCCCTTTATAACCCACTATACTGTTTGATTATTTCCTCTGTGTTGTACAGGAAACTCTGAGTAAGTGATTAATAACCTGTCTCAGTTTTACTTTCCCCTCTTGCTGTAGCCTTGTCATGAAATAATGTGACCCACAGATGTCTGAGCAAAGCAATACATTGTGTTAATGACAGATGCTGTTGGGGCTCGTTCAGTGAAAGTGAGCTATCAGCAGTGATAGAAGCTCAGGTATTCCTGTAACTTTGATCATCTTTTTTTCTTTTGCATAAATTTTGAGCATGCTGAAATCTCCAACAAAGCACAACGTAACGCACTCTGGAAAACAGCCTAGGGGTGAGCACCAGTCCCTGAGGCTCAGAAGGGAGCTAGAAAGAAGGTTTGCTAAAGAAAAAGGCAAAGTTAGCACTAAAAATTAGCATTTGCTAGCTGTAGAAATAGCAGGAGATATGTGAGGTGCACATGTAAGTGCTTACCTTCTTTCCTACTAAAGAGGAGATGATGGAAAATAAGGCCTCTGCACTTATACAAATGAAAACTATCAGTCAGAGTTAATTATATCAAGCATGTCACCCTTCACAATGTTTAACATTGTCTGGAGTAGGTGAGTGATGGAAATTAAAATCTCAGAGCTAGTTTTATTAGGATTTAGTTAGGAGGCTGGTGCATAGGGATAGCTGATGAGAATATTTCCCAGCAGTAACACTCACGGAGTGGGGGAGATCCAGACTGACAGTCATTTTCACAAAGCGCAAGGGCAGACTGAACCAAATTACAAGCTGATTGAATCTTTTAAGAATTGCTAATCGTTTCTACAGTCAGTCTATAATACGCTCTTCAAGCACCAGTTAATGCACAGGCGTCAGCTGGGCTCGTCGCTGGAGAGAGCAGGCAGCCCTGGCGTGCGGCACCAAGCACTGGCATGTGTCGCACTGGCTGATCGAGGACATCACACAAGCCTACTGTGCGACCTTTGTTTTCCCGAGTGGTTTTTATGAAAGGCAATGCCACGTTTGAGTAGTGGGGAAGAGCAAAGTAGGAGCGGAATCATGGAATCATACTATGTAAAGAAATACAATTAAATGTTGATTTTGGATGCTCTCTTGTATAGTAACTCAGAAAAGGAGTCAGAATCCCCACGCAGAGATTGCTCATGCTAGCTGTTTTGACCCGTTAGGAAATTCTGCATTTAAATTCACTGGGTGGGGATGGAGTGTGGTATCGAACATAGATACCAACTAGAGAAACCTAGAAAATGGTCTACAGGCTTAATACTTTGTTTAGCAAAGAGTTGAACAGGGGTCCAGCAGGGAGTTCTGCTGTTTGTACACACATATATACACATCTTTTGCACCATTACTATTTCTGAGTAATGCCATTCCGAATATAAGTGCATATCAGCATGTAGTTCCTAGTCATTTTGTTTCACATCAACATTTTAAAATAATGAGAATAAAACATTTTTAATTACGAAGAGGAAAGGTAAAGCTGAGATGTAGTTCTGCAATGCAGAGAAAGAATTACAGTGCTTTGCAACCCTACAGTTGTCTGATACAGTTCGTACAATCCAATTCTTAACATAAGTAGCCACGGTCTTGCTCTCTTTTTGTTTCCAAAATGCTGAGGGCCTTTTTCAAAGCCCTTAGCTCAAGGGGATGGAAGACAACCTGCTTCTGTGTTCCCTCCTCTTGCCCTTATCTTAAGGCACACCATTATCTTGCAGTAATGAAACCAGAAAACAATGGTAAAGAGTTAACATCAAGGACATCAGCAAAACCACCAACAAAATACCCCACAATCCTGCTCTAAAGAGGTTTCTATAGAACATCTGATTTAGGCATGGCAATTACAAAGAAGCTCAAGTGGTCTCCATTTGAAATTGCAAATGTACCACATTGCATTATCACAAGAATTCGCATGCAAGAACAGTTTGCAGATGGTTTGCATTGGCATACTTTATGTAAACGCTCTAGGGAACAGATGGCATCATGCGTTCTTGTGGCAAATGTGAATTTATAGTACTCACAACATGTTAAAGTCTTTTGCCAGTAGCTGAAAAGCAACAAAAATGAAGTGGAAACTCAGCCCTGTAAATCAGTTTGCCAGTGCCTTTGCCATTGTAGCTACGGATAACATTTAGTTTAGTCTTTATCGTGAAATTTGGGTTCTTTTATTTGTCATCTTCTTGCAATTGGGTGCGAATGCATGCAGCATGTGTGCATATTTATTTGAGTACATGTATGCAGCTTTTAAATTAAGAGACTGACGTCGTGTAAAGATCAGGAAGTTGAGATCTCAACCATTATTTAATCCAAACCTTTTGATTTTTTGATCCAAAACTGAGTGCATATAATTCCAGCTTTCTGTGCATGCATAGGTTGTGCTGGGTAAATTATTTTAAAATGGCTAAATGTTAAAATATTTTAACAAATATTGTTAGAAGGGGTAAAAATAACAGCCTATGTTAGAAATGTGAATTGCTGATCTCTTAGACATTTTGTACATGTGTATGCAGAGGCACGAACATTAAGGCATATTAGCATAAAGAGTAACAATTCCTTCTTGTTTGGACATAAGTTGGAATTTGAGCATTTTCTGTGAAGATGAAGTGCTATTTAAGAAGCTAAACCTGTGGCAAAGGGACAGAAATGAGTAAACAAGCAAGGGATTCGCTGAATTCCTTTGGAGCTATTATATTGAACTCAGAATACAATTATTATTGCTGTATATTCCCTAATTATTTAGATGCTTGTAAAAATTGATTTTATGTAAACACAGCTCGTTCTGAAACGGCCAGGTCTTTGCAGTGAACATAAGTTGTTTAAAATTTATTGACCTGTCGTTCACATGTGTTACTTTACTAGCACTTAATGGTCTGTTTAGATAGTCTTGGTGTGTATGAACTCCCAGTGCGCTACTCCAAGCACCACACGTTGACAGGTAGCTGCCATGTAGATAAAATAAGGGGCCCTACTCCAAAGCATACAGGGACACACAATCATCAGTTATTTTCTAATCTAAAGCAGGGATTTCCTCAGCAGCCAGAGGAAAAGAAGTGCTCTGGTTTTGCATTATCTCTGCAGCTGAGTTCAACCCTGAGTCTTGAACCAGTATGCAGCAAAGCCAAAAGCAAACAGGAAATCCAGCACTGCACTGAATGCAGTTGATTTAAGGAGCTTGAGCTCTCAGGGTTTCTGTTTGAATGCGTCACACAGTATCCAAGATTAGAAACTTACTTGGTCCTAAAAACTTTCCTGAAAGATTAAAGACTGATAATGGAAAGGTACATTACTTTTGTAGTAGATAGAGATCACCTTAAAAAAAAAACATTGTGTTCAAGCCTGCTGCATGTTTTTCTATCCTGTTTATAAATAAAGCTGTCTGAAAAGAAAAACTACAATAACAAAAAAGCATTACTTCTTATGGTACTTACTCTCTATTGGCTCAAATGTAATTGCTGTGCTTCTTTCTCTTAATTTTTAGGGCTCCCATTTATTTTGTGAGTTGAGATGACTTTTTGGTTTTTTTTTTTTTAGGTCTCATTAAAAAGTGATACCCATGATATGTTGTAGATCACTATAGCCCAAATTAACCAAGCTTTGTTACTCTGTTTCCACGTTTATGAAGTTGAGTATCTCCAAAGACCCCCGTTTTTCTGGTTGTTTCTTGTGATTGTGGACCAGCAACATAGTTGTCTAATTTGATGCAGACAGCTGTTGCATCCCTAAAATTCACTACTAGATTGTCATCTATCCTGTCCACCTTAGTGGTTATCAATGTATATGTGAACAATGGATACTTGTCACCTATAAAGGTATTTATTTTAGCTTTAAATGTCTGGTTTGAGAACGACCTAAATTCATACTAATACTACATCATACCATCTAAAAACCTACTCTCAGAATGCTTGTGGCCCAGGGAATTAAGCAGCAATTTTTTCATAGGCTTCTTAAGTAAAATGTATATAGTATTACTATTTTAATTCATATATGCAGTTGCATAGTTGTTTTCCTGCCTTTGTGTCAGGCTAAATTCTACTGTATTTGACTAGCAGTAATTCACAGTAAATATTATTTCCAGTGGTTTTACATCTGTGTAACTTGATATGACATCTGCAATATGGATAAGAAAAATCAGTATCAAGTTTCATTTGCTGTGGCAATAAAGATGTTTATCCATCCACTTTTCAAACTACACTGACTTCCCTATAGACTGAGCATGTCCAGTATTCCTAACTCATAAAAACAACAACACAGCTCTTAAATCTTTTTCTCCTGTGGAATGTACTTGGCTTTGAAAGCATATGAATTTAAAACATAAATAGCAATGAAAAATGCTCTAAGAAGATGAAGAAATTCTGCACATATAATTCTGCCCGTGCTTTTTCCTAGGCTTTTTCGTACTAACCACCCACTAAAATTGACAATTAGGACTTTAAACAAGCAGACCATCCTCTACCTGATATATTTGAACATAATGTATCAGCAATGGAAAGGTCATGTAGACCTGACAGATTATGTATTTGGAGATCAGAATCAAGTTCACAAAAATGGTTAAAAAAAAAAAACTATTTGAGAAAAGATCTGCTAAGTGATTCCATTGTGTTTCTCTGACAATTATGACATTTTTGTACTTAAGTTTCATATTTCTGTCATAACTTTTGATTAGGAGCAGCATGGCTAGTTCAGGAGGGCATTTAAGCCCGGATTGTCAACCTCCAGAGCTGCCTTAGTTTGAATGCTTGTATTTAGCGATAAAGTTTTTGCCATCAGTCCTTTCACTAACAGGTCTAATTTTAATGTGCTGAACATGAGCAAATTCTGTGAGAGATAAGGAAGCTACAATAGCATGGTGCTTCTGACAGGTTTAAGTTTAGAGATTTTACTGTTAAAGTCCCCTTCACTGAAAACTACACAGTTGTAACTGATTACATCAACTTTTTCCTCTTTGAATATCAACTATGTGGTGAAGTTTACTTTTCAAAGTTTGTTACTCTAGAGTGAGGCCATTAAAAGGATTTCTTTCTGTTATCTGTAGCTCTCAGCTGTACGCCAGTCCTTCATGCTGTGCTATATCCCATGTTCTCCTGGGGGATAAAGGGTAGGTCCAAGGACTAGCAGGCCTTGGCTGTCTTTGCTGGGTCTGGAAGGTAGGCCTTCATGCCACCTGCTAGGGAGCATACCCCTTCCCTTCTCGTATTTTCAGGATGAAGAAGACCTTGAGGATGAGGAGACTTATCTAGAAGTATTGTTCCAGAAGTAGCTAAGAACAGATGTACATATCTTGGCTAGGTGACCAACATCCTTGTCCTCACAGGGCTCATGTCCATCTTGACAAGGATATCCAAGGCAGGGTAAGGAGTGCATACTAGGCACATGAAAAAAAGTTGCCTTTTTGGCTAAAGTTCTTCCATTAACTAGATAGGAGCAAGGTTAATGATGACTGTGATGACTAATGATTAGACAGAATTGAGACCCAGCTGATAAAAGAAGATGGGGTAGGACCCTCCCAGAAGAGAATTAGTTGTTGGTGTGATAAGCATGGATATCTGGGTTGTGTCAACATCAAACTTTACTCTTAGTGGAAATCTAGCATTTTTTACTAACCATGATGGCATTCTTTCTTCTCCTTGATGAGAAAACAGCAGAAGTTTCACTGTACTCAATATATTATTGTGCCCTTTTTAATGAATTTTTAAAGTGTGACGAGTAAGCTTAGCTCCCGTTTAATGTGCCAGTGGGGATATTAAGAGACATCCTGTGGTTGCAATTAAACTCCAGATAGGTGACCAGAATTCCCATGTGATAAATGGTCCTCTTGATGTTCTAAAAGGCTATTTTCCAAATTTTTGACCCTGTAAGAATATCATCAAAAGAGCCATTGCATCACTGCTACTTAAGCTGGGACCATTTGGGAGGTACAGGCAGGAAAGAACAAGAAGATCCCTTCCCCCTTTCATCAAACCTCTCTCAATATCTGCACTCAAGAAGAGGATGATGTCACTGAGGGCACTGATATCTTGCAAATATAAATATTATGCAGTGGAAAACAGCATAAAAAGGACGAGCAAGCAGGTAAGACAACTGGAAGCTTTCAGAAAATTTGGATAGGTCGTGAAGATTGCTAATCACATTCCTGGGGTGGGTCAAATGAAGAGATGAAAATGTTGCATGTCATTAATCAAACAGAGCCAGTTCTTCTCCAAACTGGTCAGTTCCAGAGACAGCAAAGAACACTAAAGCCAGGACTCCAGCCCTCTGCTAGCAGTGTTGCTTGGAAAGATGGTGCTTTTTGCAGTTCCTGCTTTCAGCATTTCTCATGTGGTATTAATGTTGGCTTGAAGTCTCACACCTAGTCACACAGCCTCTTTCTCTTCTACAGTGTGGTGAGGGTTCCCTGAGAGTGACCTTATATGCTTCCTATCCACGTTGCTTGTTGGAGCTTGGGTTCTGCAGGGGTTCAAAGGCTATCAGAAAAGCAAATGGGGTCAGGGCATGGACCAAAGTGATGTCATGTGAGTTGTCCATACTGATGATTAGCATGCAGGGACGCTGTCTGCAGCAATGCCAGGCCTGTTTCAGGGGACAGATGTGCAAGGAACCATCCCCGTAGGTATCCACAAGGCAATGCTGTTGTGCAGTGGGAGATGCTTCGAATGCAAGCTGTGTATCAGGGCTTGAAATGAAGTCTGGGCCATTGTATTTATGAATATAGGTACAGTCAAGAGGAAGAGCTGTGTCTGTGCATAGACCCTTTCAGATTTCATGAGGGAGAGTTTGAGCTAAAATGTTGTTGGAACACAGGTTCCCAAAATCATCTGAGGGTCAGCTGTGTCGCAGGGTGGTGGCTGCATCTTGGCTAATGCCAAGTCTGATAAATGAGGCAGGTGTACTTTGGTAAAATGCCAACATAGATATGCATGTATTTTCTTGCAAAATGTGGCTTTGGCAGTGTGGAATACTGAGCAGAAAAAAAATATATGTATTCTTTGTGTATTCTGAAGTGACTATTGCCATATGGTCACTCGTAGTTTAGAGCTACGTCTAGTGTGTTCATATAAGCTTTGAGCATGCTGTTGTGGTCATGATTTCAGATCTTGAGGGGGAGGACAGGCGGAATGGGCATACCACCTTTAATAATGTTCATGTTTTCCTATGTATTTATAGATACCTAAGTCTGTTGTTAGATTCAGAGCCCATATCTATAAGCTTTTTATTAATTTTTTTCTGGAAAATTTTTCTTCCCACACTTAAGACCTTTTTTTATGAAGAAATGGTTCTGGTCTCATTGACAGTACCTTATTAGCGGCATTCAGAAAGCCTCCCAACAGGAAAGTCATGAGCCCTGAAGCTGTAACTTTATGTATATAGTCATTCCCTGCTTCCCCTCCATCATTTGCAGTCATATAAGATCTTCCAATGTGCTGTTTTCAGGATTATGTTTGTTAAGGATAGTAAACTGGGGGATAAATCAAAGGGATTTTGTGATCATCAGGATTTACAGTCATCACTATATTACATACTTGAGAAGGGTTAAAATAACAATTCAATTTTAATTTAAAGGGAGATGGGGTGAGTGTATAAAGAATGCTATTTTCATGTATTTACCTAGTAAACCACAATGTATAGGATAGCACAGCATGGATGATAATTAGTAAGGCATGCAGAGCTTCCTGTCTCAGAGCATTTTCAGTACATTTGTGATGCCTCTTTTGCAAGTTCTGAATTCACTCTTGTATTTCTGGCTTACTTAGCGTTACCTTCCCCAAATATAAAATAAATCATAACACTGGCATACAACTTGAAATGCTTAATGATACTAATTTAGAGTATTTCTTCCTTATCCTTTAGTTTCCTAGCCTTTCAACATGCCAGTCTAGGCATGTTTATAGGCCATTCTTCTGAATCCTAAAATATGAAAACTTCTTAAATGAAAACTGAAGTCCTCACTTGATTGCTGAAACTTAAATAAAGAGAAGAAAAATGTTTTTTAAATCTCACCATGAAGTTGAGAGATTTGGCAAAACGATTTAAGATTCTTCTCATACTTCAATGCTTTTTTTTTTTAAGGGTGTATGGGGAGACAAGATGTAGAGTTTTTTAAATAAAAAACTTGTATTTAAAATCATCACAACAGCCACTGTGACTCTGCTTTGCAACAGCCCTCACAGATCCTCTTCTTTGCCACACAGTGTCCCATGGCAGGGGCTCCTGTGAAGCTGAAGACCGTCATGACAGAGGTGCAGTCCTGCTTCACTGCCCAGTCTAGCACGCATTACAAAACTTCTCTTTATGTGGTCAACAATGCTAATACACAAGGGCTGTTCAGCCATGAAAAATAACTTCTGTGATACGGAAAGATCACATCAGTTTGTATTGGCACGTCTCTGCACCCTCATTGTCACCATGCTGTAAGTGGGCCATGTTCTTTCTCCCTCTGAGAATGGGTGTTTGCTGCCTAAGGACCAGCACCGTAACGACTGGTGGCCTTAGGTACTGTCCATCTGACAGTATTTGATAGTGCAGGTGCACAGTTCTTGCAATTGTTTAGATACCGCTTGGCCTGGAGTAATTATTAGAAATGTCTTGTTTCCTAAAGAACAGTACTGACTCTACAGCTCTGCAAATGGCTGAACATAAACCCAGGTGGCAGGCATTTGTGAGATCATGTTGGAATGAGATGGGTGTTTGTTAATTCAAGGGCAATTAAAAAAGAAAAATGGAAGAAGCCTCCTTTGGATTCTGAAGTGAGGCATTAATTCAGAAGTATTAATGTTAATCCAGTGGCCGATGAGAGGCTTTGTAAGTGTTATTTCAGTCTTGTATAACAGAACTGATATATTTTTGGAAAAAAAGAAAAATCAAAGAACAAAGCAATGCGATTCCATTACAGGATTGTGTATGTATTGTAAAGGTGCTACAAATATTGCCAAACAGAGGCTTTCTCTTCTCAGTGAGTGAAGCACCCAAGCCACAAGGCTTCATAAAGTCTGAAGCGTGGGACGTTTGGATCCAGGTTTTGACACACTAGCAGAGAGCTTACATGCAGGTTTGGGTCCCAGTTCTGAACTTCCGTTTCATGCTTTGTTGGGTCTGGACCTAGAGCTTTGGAGAAAGTGAGGCACACTCTGAGTATCCTAAAATAATTTAAAATCACAGGCTGACTCTGCCTTTCTGCAAAGGACATCACAGAATATTTTAGTTCTATGCCTCGTATGATCCCTTTAGTAAAGCCTCTAGCTTCCAGTGTCGAACGTCCTAAAGAGGCCTATTAAGTACATAAAAAGCTTTTGCTTTATCAGGTGACTCTCTGTGGTTCTCATTGTCACTCTATTGGCTGTTTTCCTATTTGTCATCTTTTCTTCTTTTAGTTGGGTATGTGTTTGAAGTTAGTTTTAAAGGAATAAAATTAGACCCATTTATTTACATAGCAGCTGTCAAAGCATGATATTCTGTTCTCCAAAAGTAAGCAAGAGAAAAAGAAAGTTCATCCCCTGGTTTGCTATCTTGAAATTGCAGGGACTTGGGTTTTGTAAACCCTCCTCCTTTTTATAAGTAGTGATTAAAAGGAAAAAAAATTCTGCCGGGAGCACAAAACCTCTAAGTTATTGTCACACTGGTGTCACTTACTAAAGCCATGTAATAGGTTTGTGAGAGAGACCTTCAGAGCAGAGAAATGTCTGTGTATCTTAACAGTGGGAACTCAGACTCGGAAAGCTATGCCTTAAATCCTTGTGGTCTTTACTTGGCATCAGCTCTATCTCCCCAGCTCCTATTCAGGCCCACACAAAAGGTTGTTTTGTTTTGTTTTTACAAAGAGTAAAATAAAATCTTAACTGTGTTTTTCTTTTTAATATTGGGAGCATAATGAGGTCGCTGAAGAAAAAGAAAGCCAACCAGTAAGCCTGGGATGTCTCTCATTTCTTTAACAGCTACATAGTGTGTGCAGCTGAGAGCTGCCAGTTGGTTCTTAGCAGGGGAGAAACCACTTTAGTTTATTTGGTTTGTATATGGAATAACATTTTTCTTGCCTTGGAATACTTGTTTGTCATCACTCCCCCTTTGTGTTTATGTTCTGCTTGGAAATAGTCTCTCTGCTGTATATGCATTTGCCAGGATGTGCACATAAACAATGTTCCATTATGGCCTGTTCTGCATACTCCTTATTTACACCATATACATCCAGCAGTAAACACGTTTGAGAATGACAGAGAGCAAACTCTTCTAGGCCCCTTTTTTCTGTTAGTCCAGACTTTCTGCCATATGCTTGCTGAGGTCCCACTTCTATTCATGTTTTTATTAGGTAGAAAAAAAGTGTCCAGACTTCCAACAAAGCAGCTTTTGTGTTCTCTGTCAAAAAAATCTTCTCCTATGAAATGTTGATAGAAGTACCCAGAGCCCTTGGGGGGGGAGCAGGATCTGAATAGCCCCATGGTTAACACACAGGAGGGGAAAGCAGGAGAGCCAGGGTACGATTTTAGCTTTTTTGCGTGCTGTTAATGAATATTGCTTAATGTTCTCTTTCTTTAGTTTTCCATTTGGAAACCAGGGGTCATAGCCCTCATCCTGATGGTTGTTACGAAGGCTACGGTTTTAAAGTGTAAAATGCTTGTGAAGTTTTAGCTGGAAGACATGAGAGAAGCAAAATACTGTTTAGTGTAGCATAAAATGGAAGTTTGACTTAGAATATGTGCTGTTTAGTAAAACTACAGAAGCATGGTAAAAAGTTTTACAGTGGCATAAATCATTTTTAGTGACTCTGCAGTTGAAAATGGTCAGGTTAGATCTTTTTCTCATTGATTTTGTGTTTGGTTAATGATTCCAGTCCTGAGATCATAAAGCTATGTAAGATGTAAAAGATACGGGAAAATATCTTTAACCTCTAGATTTAAACTATGTGTTTCTTTTGACATTGAAATACTGCAATGACCTGGTAATGTTTTCCAATGTTTTAATTTTTGCTGATGTACAAAAATATCACAGAAGAGCTGATTCGTAATTATTACACATGCTATTGCATAAATTTCTTCCTAATTAAAAAGCTTCTAAATTCTGAATAATCAATTTATGAAGGCATATGGTTTTGACAAATTATACATTTAATTTCTAAAGATTTATTAGAAATTTGACCTGCAGCTAGTTAATTATGGTTATAGTACTGATGCAGTAATACTGGAGATTGATATAATGATACGGTTGCAAATTTATTTTGATATCTCCTACCTTAGTAGCAAAACATTGGAATACACCTATATTTTGTAATGTCTTGTTCATTATGCAGGAAAGCATTAGTTTAATGAAGGACACAAATATTTGATAGGTGTCTGGTAGCATTTGTATGAGGAAGTATTTTCAGCAGAGTATAAGCATATTGAACCTAGTCCTTCAGATTTTACTCTTTTAGAGGCCAAGTTCCCAATTGTGTCAGTAATAGTTTTAGCCGATTAATGATAGCAAAATATAAACTATTTTCTTAATCCATAGTAAGAAATGAAATTGATTCTTGCTAATTAATTTTTACATAGCAAAATATTTTTGGAAGTACCTCTTTTTGGACTAATCTCCTGTACACTATATTGATGCTCTGTGTTTTGTGAAGAGAGCAACTAAGCAGTTCAAGAAGAGCTGTCAAGATACCATGCATGAAACCAAATTAAATAATAAATATAATTTAAGATTTTTTAAATATTTTTTCTATCCCAGCTGGATTTACAGGCAGTCTATGTGAGCCATACAGAGAAAATACAGATGAACTTTTAATGTGTGAAATGTTTAGAAAAGGAAGGCATATCTTAAACATATGTATAAGCTCTTTTGCTAATATACAAAGGTTATATACTATTTTTAAAGCAATTAAGAAAAAAAGAAACTTTAAGATGTTTCTCTGTGCGTTATTAGACCAAATTAATTTCTGATTTCTTCTGACTACTCCTGGCATAAGTGGGGGTCAGGAGCTGCTACTGAGCAGCAAATGTCCTTAATGAAGAGGAAACATTGGTGGGAGGTGTGCATTACAGGATCTGCTGCTCTAATGCATCTGGGTGCAAGAATGGTGGGTAAGGAAAGAGGAGCGCAAGAAGGCTTGCTTCAAGGGTTCTCCTCTGAGCCTTCATCTGAGAATGTCCCTGGGTCTTCCGGAGAAAAGGAGAGCTGTAGTCTTACCTTGCTTGTCTGAAATGGGGCCATGCCAACGGTGCCTGCCCTTCCTAGACTTGATTAGTGCCCCTAGTACTGTAAGGCCAGTTTTGGGATGTGAAAAGAAGAAATGAGATACAAAGTTCTCATCTATCATGACCTGAAGACGGTCAGAAGTGTGTATCGCGTCAGTCTGATCTCTTATTTTCTCCACTGGAAACCTAGTAGCTCCTTTTCCTAATGGTATATAGCTGTGGCTCACAGTGGTGAAGTGTAATCGCACAATGAACACCCTGAGTGAGGACATGTGCCCTCCAAGGTCCCCCTGTTTCATCTCACTTTCTCAAAAGAGGGGGAACTAGCAGGGCTGAATGGTAAGATTTTAAAGAGAGAGAGCTTTAGGAGTCTTTGTTGTCTTGGCTTTTGACATTTTTAGAATCAAACTTTGTTATCCCTGATAACCAGGACAGTGGGAATATTATCGTGCTAATTTTTATATCATACTTAAGCTTATATTTAATGCATACACACACAAATGTAATGGAGTTCTAAAGACAAAATTGGGAAACTGCTGTCACGAAATAAATTGAGGTTCTTTTGTAATTACTTGATGCCAGTAATTAGAAAGGACTACTTAAAAAAAAAAAAAAAAACTAGTATCACAAGACTTGCAGGATTTTTTTAAAAGACTTTACAGTAGTCAGTTTGTATAGTTTTGGATGAAGGTAACACATTCTGTGATGGTGAAAAATTCTCTTATAGATTACTTAAGTACTATCTACATCAGCTCAGGATTTTTTAATGCTCCAGTAATTATCCATACAGATGTTGATGAGTGGGCAGAATTTGAGTGAAAGAAATGATAGATAGAAACCAAAAGATAAATGCAGTCCATATAGGATCCCCACGGACTAAGCATGATCTATTTTATGAAAAATACCTTCTGTTTCCTATATGTCACAACATCTGGTGATATTAAATGTAATTCAGCCTGATCTAAACTCCCTGCGTTGTCTGTATATTGTGCCATCAGTATCCCACAGTGAGTCAGATAGTTTTGCTTTTACCCTAGTAGCATTCAACTCATTTTTTCCAAATATTTTTTGCAAGCATACAAAATTATTTTGAAGCGGGTGGAGGAAAAGGTGTTTTGAATCATGTCAAACACATTTATTGGGAAAGGGTTAATCTGCCCTCAGGAGTTGCTATGTAACTGAGTCCTGCTGGGAGAGTCAGGGTTTCCAGCCAATGGCTCAGACCGACAATACAAAGCATCTATCTTGTGTTTCTTACGTGTTGTCAGTTATTGGAGGTTTTCTGAACTAGAATTACACTGCAGCTCCTTTCATTCTCTCCTGCAGTGTCTTAAATAATTGTATTCCACACCAATGTCAGAAAATAACAGTACAATGGCATATATTTATCCCTGGAAATGTTACTTTTTGACAATTTTGAGTAGTGTGTAGAAAGATCTGTCTTGCGTCAAAGCTAGAAAACTTCTAAAAAATGGTAGTTCCAAAAGAACTTTGCTTTTGATGCTCAGGAAAACCTTCTCCTGCCTTTATGTTCTCACCTGTGTACGCAGCCTTCAGCGCATTTGCTTGTGCAGAAAGAATGGCTGAACATCTGAACCTTAAGCTGTTCCTTCCTGCCTAAGGTATTTCAAGAAGCCAGTATTGATTTTCACCATGTCCTGATTAGACTCTCTATTTAGCTATTCTTCTTCTTAAGTCCACTCAAGGCTTGAGGGCTGAAGCGTGAATTCTTTATTTTTTCCTTTAGAAGAGCCAGGTGTGTTTTCTCAAAGTCTCCCAGCTCAAGGAAAGCCTCTGTGATTGCGCCACTGTATTTGCATGGAAGAGGTGGCACTTCTGAGTTTTTTGTTGTTTTTCCTTTTTTCCTGGAGGAGATCCACCTAAAGTCCCTTTGAAGGCTACAGATAAGATGAGGGGGAGACTAAGGCTGGCCTGTAAAAACACTACTTAGGAATCTCTGCTTTGGCTGTTGGGTTCTGATAGGAAGCAAGAGTGGAGTGGTATTTGTCAACATGTCATTGAATTCTCAATATGTTTTACTCTTCACTTGGATCTTTGTGCCTCATTTTTTCCAGTGAGGTTCTGCCTGATAATTTGTGTTGGCAAAGGTCTTAGCCTTTCTTACATGCTTATGCAGTCCTGTCTCCAAGTGACATAAAGTTCCAGCATCGTTCAGCCAGCAGAGTATCAGTAGTGTGCATTTGTACTCTTAACGAGTCTGTTTGTAGAAAAAATAAGTTCTAGACAAATTTAGGTATCCAGGCAGGTGGAACTTTAACTTCTCAAAGTCTTTAAATGACACATATCCACTAACTTATTGTTTAGGATCCTGTCGAAGATAACATGATGTACGTTTTAAGGAGAACTCTAACGTTTGTCAGAATTGGGAGCTCACATATGCCTCATTCATGTTACTAAACCTCCTGTGTGTTGAAGCTCATTTCCCCATCCATTCTTCTTGATAGTTCTTTAAAGAGGTTGGGCCACAACACTGTCTTCTGATGTATCCTTTAGGATACTTCATCCTGATGATAGAATGGATGGATGCAGCAAGGGCTAGATCTTGGAGCCATCTTTGGGAGGGAAAGAGGTTCCTTCCACACATTCTTGTTTGTACGTCTCCCTGTAAAGACAGCCAAAGTCTTTTCTTCTGCTAGCCTACAGCTGATAAGAATACATGGAAGATTAATGTACCACATATGATAAGCCTGTTCTTTAGGAGGTTTGCCCAAAACTGTAGATGGATTTAAAGGAATTTTTTTTTTCAGTGTGTTGGCAAGGTCTATGGAGAACTGTTTGGTCAGAAGAAGGCTCAAGATATCAAAATAAAGGGTTTTGGTCTGTCTTATGCAAAACATGTTTGATAACTTTATAGACCTGTCAAGCCTTATGTGCTGCATTATGTTCTTTAAGACCACCTCGCATATCCTCCCCTACATGTGATCCCAGAAGGGAAAAATGACTCATGATACTGCACAGTGGCTGGGGCAATATGCTGTTGACCACCACAATCTCCAGCTGCAGCCCAGCTCTCTTTATTTTTCCAAAAAAAAAAAAAAAAAAGGGCCAGTCATGATTCCCTGAGTATGGCCATAATATGAGTGGACATTCAGTCTCTTCTGTGCCTTACTGTGGGTATCTTGCAGGTCAGGGGTATGGGGATTTGAGGATCTCTTTAATATGAGACAAGCTTAATCAAGCAGGTTGAGACCATGCAGATTTTGCTTTGTGGACTTAAATTGCAGAGGTCAAGTAGAATTTGAGGAATGCACCAAAGAACAACCTTATTGGTATATTGTAATATAGTTTGAAAACCAGAAAACATCTTTCCAACATTTTAGACTTGATATTATTTATGCTGCCATTGCTTGTACTGAATGCAGCTGGAGTTAAGTCCAGCCTGATTTTTGCAGTCCGTTGATATCTTATCTATGTTTGAATGTTACGTCAGGATAGCAACTGAGGGTTAGGAAGTGATCTTTCCTTTTCTGAAAGAGTTGTACCTGCAATAACCTAGTTATGGACACAACTATTGTAGCGTAAAAGGGATATACAGAACCCCTTACCTGCTCAGCAGTAGTTACGCTATGATAGCCTGTATACTCGTAAAACTGACCCCACTAGCAAAGTTTACTTTTCAGGCTACATCAATATAGTTAAAGTGATAATGATGTTCCTGAGAGGACATGTGCCCTCAGTTAATTCACGCAGTATTGATGGCATATATTCTGCAAAAGAAAATAAAAGCCAATTTGCCAAATTGTTACCTCTGTTTCTGGGTAATTCTACATCATTTACAGCAAAAAGTCATGCATCTTGTTCCCCAGCCTGTGCCCAAATAGAAAGTACATCTCCACAGTAAAATAAAGGTACAATTGTACACTGCATTAGAGCAACAGGCAAGGTAGAGGTGTTCACATGATGACTGACCATCATTGCTAGGGGCTTTCAGGCTCTATCACCACATTGTCATTGCTGTCCTTACCTATGCTAGCTAGGTCGATACGCCAACACATTTTCCAGTCACTCCTTCATTTTGCCATTTGAGATACCCATGGACAGGATATTGGACTGTTTTTTCAGTGTTTGTTGGAGGCTTGATGGGGAAGTAGCTAATCAGGAGTTGAATTGTCATGAATACCTGCATCAGGCTGCCAAGCTGTTGGTCTGTTCTGGTTTACACCAGCAGCATAATCCAGTCCATCAATTCTGTGTCAGGTTTTATGTGACCAGAACTCTGCACAAGTGCATTTCTGCTACTCACAGGCTTCTGGGATCACCCCGTATAGATTGTCCACAGCAGTGCATGAGCACAAGCCCTAAATGCTGCTTACGTCTGCCTCAGATTTTCAAAATAGGGCTTAAGTAAGGCTCAGTCTTTGTTAAGATATAGGCCCACCCTGAACTGTAGTTCTAGTTGTTTCTCATTTAACTTTGATCTTTCGTTGGAAGAAAGTCACTAGGGCTAAATTTTCCCTAAGAGTTTAAGATGCCATCAGTGAACCTCTAGAAATACTATTGTCCCAATTTCTATAGTGATCCTGGTTACAACTGGGGTTGTAAGTTGTCTGTGTTTGGAACTCCATTTATTCTGTGTTTTCTAACTTTATGTACACACTGTGAGGTGCCTTTCAGGATATCAGAACAACAGGGAGATATTGTCCTTTTGTTAGGTAACTTTTGACTTTTTTCCTCCTTAAAAGGGGTAGAGACAAAACAGTTATTCAAATAGCCTTTTGGAATCTCTATTATTATTTTTAAAAGAGCTCTGTACTCTTTTGCCTTCAGCCGACCATAAGCATATGCAGCATACAGGAAACTTTCTTGTTAGAAGTATTCTCTGCAGTTTAACATTCTATATTTCTACTTGCTCTTCTTCTCTTTCTCACCTCTTGCTTCTACTTACACTTTATAGATCTCCCAGCCCTCATTCTCCCCGGATTATATAATGCAAAGTGTCAGTGCCATGCATGGCACCATAGTTACCTCAGCATTTCCATTATAACTTTCTGTTTTGAGGGATTTATAAGCTAGCAGTAAAAATCTCTTTCTTGGCTAAACCTTGAAACAACACTTTCTGGTCACTGAAAAAGAACGCAAAATGAAACAAAACTTTTTTTTCCCCTTCTTTTACTGGCAACCTTTAGTGTGGTGTTTGCAGGATCTCCCAAACAGCATGTGTAGAGAAGGCTGTTCAGTATGTAGCCAGTTTTAAATGTAATAATATTTTCTTTTTTATATATCCTTCAAAAATGCATGTCATCCAGTCTTTAGGTTGACAATGTCATTGCTTGTTTGCCAGCCTTTCTGGAACCAACAGCAGTCAGCCTTTAGGGCCTCAGAGAGGTGCAGCTTGGACTGTGTTTTCCTTTACTTGCAACATGGATGGGTTTTACAGTGTTTTAAAAAAGTATTTATCCTTCTTTCTCTCAAGCCCAATAATTTACTATCTCCATTTGTGTCATGGAGCTACAAATTTGTCATAATCCAAAGAGACATTGGGTATACATGAATATCTACAATATCAGGGTTACTACCAAAAACAAAATTGGAAAGGATATTCAGTCTCATGCCTTAATGTTTAAGTGACTTGCTGTTAGAGAAGAGGCTATCTGGGGACCTGTGGGTGAGTTATACTTTGCCAATCACTAGGGATTCCTTTATTTTCCTTAGGAAGATCTAGTAGCAGTCAGTCTTAGAAATGTGCTGCTGAAGTAGATGCACTTCCAGTTTCATCATCTAGGGTGGTTCTCTTTCCCTGGCTTTGGGCCAAAGGAATGTAAAATGTCGAGTGGATTCTAAGAAACGTGGTAGCATGCTCCAGTTTGCGGAGATGAATTATTTTTATTGCCTTTAAGTTAAGCAATCAGCTTTAAAGGCATCTTTACAAATACGTATCCACTGATTAAAACAGATGAAAAGCCTTTATTGGTAAGTGACTTGCAGGCTCATTGCATGCCCAAGTTCTGGATCTGGAGCTGACTAACTCTGCTTTCCCCATCTAAAATCATATATTGTTCTGCACTGAATACTTTTTTTTCGCCAATTGCTGTTATATTTCAGGCCTGAAGTAATTCTTCCTGTTACATGCAAATTCCTGTTTCAGTCATTGTGAGTTGTGCATAGTAGCATACACCAGTCACAAGCAAACCCCTTTCTGACTTAATTTCAGTGTACTTCGTGGATGTCCATGCCATTTGTGCCATTTTGTGCTAGTAATTATACTGTTTTTATTTTCTTGCGGGCCATTCTTGCTCAGGATTGATCTCTATTCCCTCATTAAATATTCAGACATTCTCCAGTGTCCCAGTGGTTTTCTTCCCCACAATCTTTTAACATCATTCTTATGCTTGAGACGTGAGGAAAACATCCTACAACACTAAAAAATACATGTAGGAAGATTCAGATTTTCAGATTTGAAACCCTGTATCACCAGTTTGGGGCGGGGGAGCCGAGGCAGACAAGTACTGTTTCATATTAACATCTATTCTCAATGAAGAGGTAAAAATCAAAGTCCCTGTGTGTGAGGCAGGGTTAGTGAACTGCCAGTGATTCTCCCAGCAACTGACACAAAGGAATCTGTGAGTATCAAAGCTGAGGCAGCAAGCTTAGTGTCAGCTCTTGCCTAGGGAGTAGAAGAAAACATCACTTTGTCTCTGCTTTCACTGCTTAAACACACACATCATTCACTAGTAACCATTTACTCTGCTGTCAAAACTGTTTCAAGAGAGTGCTACATTTGATTAATAGTAAAATGCATGCATGCAAAAAAAAGTATGCCTCCCCTGAGGTATTTCGTTTTAGAGAATTTTTGCATGTACTTCTTAATTTTTCCATGCTATAAATATGCCTGTAATATTCCAGGAGTACCATGTTGCTTGTAGTAAAGTCATTTTTATTTAGAGAGCCTAGTGCACTAATCTTAATTCTAGTTAACGCTCTCTCTCTTGGTAAAGCACATTACGGCATCCCTCAGACTCTTGCACTAAAGAAAAAGTGACCAGCACAATCGTGCACAGTACATGATTCATAGTGCTTCTCTCTGAATTGTCCAGTGGGTAATTGCAGTACAAAAACCAGAGAAACAGATGTAGACCCTAAACCTTGGCTGTAAATTTTTGTTTTATGATTATGGGTTTCAAATGTGCTATGTCACACTGACAAATATACAGTAACACCAAAGGAAATAGATTTCTGACTTGAACTTTTGCTTTTTATTTCACTTGTGGCTAAGAATATGTTTATTGTAAAGTTTCTGCCATTGCAGCCTGAGAGAAAACAGATCAAAGCAGTGATGTGAAATCACAATTTCTTTGCATGGATAAAGTGGAAGATGTTGGAGGATTGTTTCCTACTTGCACCTCTATACGAGCTGGGTAGACATTTAAAATATGTGGCATTACTTAAAGTTTCATTACTTTTGAATTAGAGGGCTATTAGTTATCACAATAATTATGGTTAGAACTGATCTAAATCAGAAAGTACCCACTATTTAATGTGTAGCTTTTCCTGATACTCTGTTCAAGAAAAACAAGTATCATGCTATTTCAAAGTGAATTATGAGACACATAAATTACTGTATTGTAGAAATAGTGTGTGAGCAAACCATTAGACTATTTGAAGAATTCGTTAATTACATGTGGTTTTAGTAATAAGTATAAGCATTAGCACAACTATTATTCGTAATAAAACATGATGAGCTACCTGGCTCGTTTAGATACAGTGTGAAAAAAGCAATCTTTTTCAATTCGTATGCAGTTAAGCATGACTTCCTGACATTTACTTTCAGAAGTTACCAGTCTGTTTTGAGGCACAACAGGCAAGTTTTATTTTTAAATATGGTTTTATAAGACTAGTAATGGAATAAACAGAACTGCATTTCTGTTTGTATGATTTTATTTATTTTAACTCACATGGGCAATATGTTTTTCTTGGCATAAGCTTAAACTGTTCCAAGAGCCCTGGTCTGCACAAAACGCTATTTTCTCCCCAAGTCGGCGACTGACAAAACATACTGTGTTTTGTATGATCCCTTCCAATTATTTTTATGATGATGCATTACATATTCTGAACTTCTCGTGCATGCTGTATCATCTGGTTAGAAAATGCTGCCTTCTAATTTAGCTTTGTTACTCAAAACAAACCAAATTGCAGCAACATAGCCAGCTGAGATTTTAACAAGAATTTAACCACTTTTCCACTTGTCTTTTTGCTATGGAGAATTCCGCTTGCTGGGCTGAAAATGTTTAAACAAGCCTTCCCTAAAGGATGGCTTTTTGGATAAACGTGCACTTTGCATAATTTTCAGATTACAGAGTGTCAGGGACTTCATCAGTTTGAGGACTTCCAGCATGGGGGAGGACACCCTGACAAATTTAGAAAGTCCTTAAAAAGACAGTGTTAGACTCCAGCTTTGTCACTCTTCTACCTAGAGGGAAGATGGAAAGAGATGCTGCCTGTTGAAGGGACAGCTAGAGTTCTCCTGTCTGAGGGGAAAAAACATTAAGAAAAGCTTTTGTCTTTATCTGTTCAGGCAGATTTTCTTCCAGATTACAGCAGGTCTTTTCACCGGCTGCTTGTTTGCAGAATGGATGTATCAGTTTCAAGGGAGCAAGTGTGTATGGTGGTGGTTTTTTTTTTTTTTAATTCTTGAACCTTTGTGAAAAGTTTTGTTAATACACTTTACAGGCATTGTCACAGAGCTCTCAGATCATCAAAGGACTTTTTGTAGAGAGAGACATCACATCCATTAAACTGGTTGTGCAGGTCCAAGAGTGAATCTCTTGCCAATATTTCTTTACAGTCCTCAGTTGTGTGCCTTTTTCCTGCACGGTGTCCCCTGCTCTGCTAGACTCTGATCTTGGGGTTTTAGAAAACATGCAGTAATGGAGTGTTTCATTTTTTAGTTTCCTAACCTGAACTAGCTTTTGATTTTCAGAAATGCTGAGAAGCCACACAAGTGACTGGAGGGGAAAAGGGAGGGACGGCTGAAAGGCAGAGAAAGGAGGGAAGGGCTTGCCTGTCCTGGAGGCTGGGCTCCTTTTGTGCCTCTGGAAATCTCACTCCGGGCTTGTCAGAGCTGTGGGTGCTCGGTCTGCCAGAGGTTTGGCTTATTCACTTAAAGCGTGCATGTGGTCATTTAGCTCATGTCCCTTCCAGTGGGGCAGAGGGAGTGTTTCAAGGCTCGTCAATGTTATTTTTCATGTTTAAAGTGTCCATAGGAATACGCACTCGATGGAGTCTCTCTGCAAGCAAGACTTTGCAGAAGGTGGTTATTTACAGAAAAAGGCCAGAGCTTTGTGCTGGCTTGATGCAAAGGGTAGGCCAGCAGCGAGGCAAGCACACCGTGTTGGCTGAGGGTGGCCCTGGCATCAGGGGCCCCGGGCGTCATGGCCAACGACCTGGCGAGGCCTTGAAACCCATTCCCGTCGTGGGGCCACAAGGGAGGGCTTCCAGAAATGCTGCTGGGTGGGCATTGGGGTGGGTTGCTGGCCACGAAGTGTAGGTGGGAGTAGCCCAGTGCCTTCAGAATAGCGGTGATGGAGGACATAGTGGCCTCTACAGTGCATGGGCACAAGGGGCAGCTAGGTCCCCTGCCTGGGGACAGCCTTGGCCTCCCCTCGTCAGTGCCTTTGGGGCACGGTATGAGCACAGGGTGAGTCCAGCCCCCACAAACCTGCCCGTTGCCTTTCTCCACTCTCATGCCCCAGGGAGCTGGGGCTCATTAAGCCAGTGAAAGCTGATACAGCCCCTCCAGGGCCGCTCGAGCCTGCCCTGCCCCTCTCTGCTAATCAGAGACAGGCGGGACCCAGCCCTGGCAGCCGGGAAGTGGAGAGGAGGGGTTGCACGGCTGCCTCCTGCCCTGGGCCAGACTGTGCTCTTGCTGCCCCCCGGGCCTCCATGGGCGTGCGGCAGGGACCCGGCCCGGTGGGGAAGCATGGGAGTGCCGGGCAGCGTGGCCGGGCTCCCCCGCAGCCATAATACACAGCTCTGTGGTTTAGAGTGAGAAAAGGGGTGGTGAGGAGAGACGGGGACCTGAATGCCCCCCCGCACACACAGCAGGGATAGGACCACAAGGTCGCTGCCAGGAGCGGGGCTGGTGCCAGCCATCACTCTGCGGGTGGCATCCGGCGGTGGTGCTCCTGGGGGGCGAGGCTGCTCCCCGCTGTCCCCCAGGTTGGGGCAAAGCCCGTGTCTGTGGCTCTGGTGTGGCAGCGGACACCCGCGCATTGCTCGCGGCCTCTCCTGGGGAGTAAAGGAATGTGGCTGGGGGAGAAGGGATCAGGGAGGGGGACGCAGAAGTTTTAGCAAATTGAGCTGAAATTTGCAAACCCTCTATTCACTGCAACCACCTAAAACAGCCCTGTGCAAACAGCTTCCCAGCCAGTGCAGGGCCTGTTTCTGTTCCCGGCACGATTCTCCTCCTCCTGATTTTTTTTTTTTTTTAATTTAAATTTTATTTTTTATTTTTGCAAGTTCACCTCCCCGCTTGCGCCTGCTGCTGCCGCTGGCCCCGGCAAAGCGGGGCGACCCGGGGAGGGCTGCGGCTCGCCCTCGCCGCCCGCTGCCTGCTCGCTGCCGGGCTGCTGGGAGTTTTTAAGCCGTGTGAGAATCCTGGGAGCTGGTGATGTCAGACGCCTGGGTCATTTGAAGGTTAGCAGCCTGGGAAGGGTTCACAGAAAGTTCACTCGCATATATTAGGCAATTCAATCTTTCATTCTGTGTGACACAAGTAGTAGGAAGTGAGCTGTTCAGAGGCAGAAGGATCTATTCATGGCTGAGGGGGATCCAGAGGTCCTACCGGAGCCGTTTCGTCCCCGGGACTCGGGCCATCCGAGCGGCGCGAGGAGCGGCACGCAGCTGGCGAGCGCCTGAGGAGCAGGACTGGTTCTAAAGAAATTTTGGGGGAGATTGATCGGAGCTAAAACTTGGAATGCGGCTTGCTTCCCCCCATCTTGCTGGATTGGCTGGGCAGCCTGGAAAATGGTAAATGATCATTTGGATCAATTACAGGCTTTTAGCTGTGTTGTCTGTCATAATTCATGATTCTGGTCTGGGAAAAAGACCAACAGCCTACGTGCCAAAAAAGGGGCAGAGTTTGATGGAGTTGGGTGTACTTTTATGTGCCATTTTCCTCCACACCTAGAGGAAAGCACTTTTGCAGGCATTCTGTACAGGGGGAATCATGTTTGACTGTATGGATGTTCTAGCAGTGAGCCCTGCTCAGATGCTGGATTTCTACACTGCGAGTCCGTCTTCCTGCATGCTCCAGGAGAAGGCTCTCAAAGCATGCTTCAGTGGATTGGCACAAACAGAGTGGCAACACCGGCACAGTGCTCAATGTAGGTCCCAACTGTTATTTTTCCACTTTAAAGCAATTATTATTATTTGCATGTATTTAAAAAAAAATACTTTTAATTAACTGCAGGGGTGATGACGGGTGGGGGAGTTTTTGTGCAGAATGTGGTTTGCAAGCGTTTTTTCTCCTTTGGCAAGGAAGGGAAAAGGAAAGAAACACCGAGCTTTCTGTTTATCCCTTCATATGTAGCATATTGATCCTCACAAGTAGTTGTAAAGCCAAGCAGGAACACATAAAATTATAATATAATACAGCACTTGTAAAACTCCAGCCAGTGAAGGATGAATTTACATAACATCTCTGTAGTAGTTTTTTTTTTTTTCTTTGCCTCCTTAATCTAATTTTGCACCACGTTTGATAATCTGGATGCTTGTTGTCTTGAAGTGCATTTTAGCAGAGCAGCCAAGCAATTAAAATGCTACTCTGTGCAGTTCTTACAAAGACATTGAATTGCAGTGGCTAGGTGCCATTCCAAAAATCAGACAGTAGTTTTAAGTTTCCTAAGAAAAGGCAATATTTCTTTGTACTGACCTTGCTGCCACCTTTCTTCTTCACTTTGTTGCTCTAAGAAGTTGCTGTTTTGCTAGAAAACTACTTACTGTGAACACCCTTTGAGTTTAACCATCAATTATTTCTATACCTTGAGATTCAGGCAGTGTTACGCTAGTAACGGAGGAAGAAGAGTTAGTGACAGGACACTTCTGAAAACGTAAGATTATGTTAGAGGGTCTTGATTTTGTGCTGAAATACATAGGTGGTAAACAATGGCAGTATTTTAACACCACAATTTCAAGTTTGAGAAATGACAAGAAGTGCCAGAAAGCATCTCCTTATACTCTGCATAAAAGCTTGCAGGATGCTTCACTGCTCTGACGGTGATTTAGATAAATGACTTGGCTATCTATCAAAATGTTTTTAGCACGCTCTCGGGCACTTCAGTGCACCATTAACTGTATAATTGTTTGAAATTTTGGTTTGCAGTATGTTAAAAAGTTGCCCGGGAATTAGAATAGTTCTCCCTTCAGTATAGTTAATCTCAAGGCGGGGGGTAGGATTGAAAAATAAATTTTAAAAAGAGTTGGTGAAGTAGTGTGTTTTTCAGTCTTCTCAGAAGTTTTCAGTCAGCATATGACATTTGTGTGGGCTGAGTAAGGAAAACAGAATCGTAAAAATCAATGACTACCAGCCTACAACACTGCAAATATTTTGATGTCTTTACAATTAAAATTAGAATGTGAAGTTCAGCATGGGATGTTTATTTTCTCCACGCTGTTCTCAAAATGCTTCAAACTACATATGAAACAAAATTCTTTCTTCAAAATAATGTTACTAACTGTGAGAGAGCTTCAGCTGGGAGGGGGGAACAAACATGTTTCACTAAAAATGCATTTTGCTCCTATGGTTTAAACTTTTGTATAACTTTGGCGGTGATATCGTGGAAACTTAGAATTAAATAAACTTTCCTGAAGTAGGAGGAATAAGCTATCATAAAAAGCTGTCATTTGCAAAATATTCTTTAAATAACTTCTGGTTTTAAAATATCCTGTTCATTCTCTTCTATTTTATTAATAACTAGAAGCATGACTCTTAAAAACAAAATATATGGTGTTTGTTCTTGGACAAGTTAAACACAGGATTACCCTTATCAGAATGGAATGAGTGGTAAATATGTCATTTGTTTCAGGCCTGTGATAAGAGGGAGGTGTTGATAACAGCAAAGTTTAGCTATTCAAAGAAACTTATATTAACAAGAGTAAATAAAAAAAAATACAAGGAAAATGCATTCAGGAATCCAGTCTCATAACTTTGTGAGCAATGGGATTAATCTTCACTGCATGGGAATTGAAAATCAGGCCGAAACCTGAATTATAGTATGGTGGCTGTAATTTGAACTGTGAAATTTAATGGTATATAAATATGGAAAAGCAATTTAGTTAGTCTAAATGAAGAATTCTGTTTGATGTCTAGAGCAAGTCGTGTTTTTAATTTTGGAGAAAATGTAAGCATTTTATGCGTGTGGATAAATATGTGTACATGGATTATAAAATACTAAATTCTGTCAACATGTAAGATTTTGTTGTATCTCCTGAAAATAATGACAGAAACCAGAATTTTTGTGGTATAGAAAGCTTTTAATCATTTAAAGATTACTCCAGTGCTTACAAATACAAAGATAACTATGTTTAATTCAAACTCGAGTGTTTCCTGATTCTCCCTGTTTATGAAGACCTCTGTGATTTAATGAAATGTAATGATAGCCAAATTTTGAAATTATTAGACATGTAATAGATTTTTTAAAATCTAGTTTGTTGTTTTATTTTTGGCTCTGCCATAAAAGCAGTACACCTGCAGCCATTGCTTTAGGCCTGAGAAATATTGCTTTGATAGAGATGTGATTGTAGAGTAAAAGGTAAATGGTTGTTAAGGGAATAATACCTGAATAGTGCAGACTCAGAACAGTCCAACAACAATCTCAGGCATCATCAAGGTTTCAGCTGAAATGCTGGCAAAATTGGCCATTGCAGAGGTTAAGGCAGAACGCTGTAGGTCTCCAACTTCAGCACATCTTCAGTATGTTAATCCCGTTACAATTCACTAAGCCAACGCAATTCTGCCACATCACGAATTTTCTAGACCACGAGGGTCTGCAAAGTAAAACAGAGAGGGTAAGATGCAACCCAAACATGACCTTAACTGGTGTGGTATTTTTTTCCTCCCCCTGTGGGAGGAAAAACCTGCTATGGGTCTGCAACCCAAATGTTAGCCACTGTGTATTGCAAGATGTGTTACAAGCACACACAAAATATATAGTTGTGCTCATATGTTGTGCTCATACGTGTTTATATTTTATCTGATAGTAATTACATTGTTATAGGCTTGAAAAGAAGTTACTTATTTACAAAGAAAATTATGGACTGAAAAATGAGACTAGAACCAACTGTGCTTTTAATCATGAGTAATTCTCACTCCTTTTCTTGTAAGATAAAAATCAGGTCGATATAATCAAATTAGAGGAGATTAGTTCTTAAGAGGACAAAAATGACTAGAGTTAAGATCGCAAGAACGATTAATTTATACTTTTATGTCGGATGGAATTTTCTGTACTCTTGTAGTGCAGTGGTGACAGTTACCAAGAGAAAATGAGTAACTTTTGTGAAAAGTGAGCTACCGAAGTAGTGCTCAAGTGGGAACGGGACAAGCCCTAAGAGAGAATGAGCTGCGAAGAATGGCAGTTTTCCTTTGGCCTTGGAAGAGCCTGTTAATAAATGTCCTCATTAGTCTTCATTAATTAAACAGGTAAAAAACAAATGAGAAGGCCCAAAACCAGAATAAGTTTGCATGGTAGTGTGTAGTGTATTAGCTAATAATATCATGTGAAGGACTACTACCTACTGTATTTTCTTACATTTAGAAGAGTAAGAAATTTGATGAAGACAAAAGTTATGGACGTGGCAATAGAGCGTGGCATGACGTGGGCGCTCCTGTAGCATGCAGTTGTTATTTGGATTCGGTGGGAAGTGGTCAGCTAGAGAGGATCCAGAAGGTATTAACTGCCAGAAAGTTTGTGAAGATAAAAATCCAGAAGGCATACATTTTACTTCTGAATTCCAGATTATTGCAGCATTTGGGTCTGGTTCTTGTTCTCTGCAAGCACTGGAAATACTAGAAACATCTGTGCTTAACAGAACAAAAAAAGCTCGGTACTTTATTTTCTTTCATCTTTCTGAGTTTAAAAACAAACATTTTGAAGTGAAGGACTTGTAATCTGCATTCCCAAGTATCACATTGCTGCAGGTGTGTTTGCTAGTGCCTAGAAGGCAAGATCTGTTTGAACCAGATTATTTACCTTTAAAGTTCATTTATAAACTTTACAGCTAAATCACCAAGAGTGATTTGCTTAGGAATATAGTTTTTATTTAAATTTTTGTATTTGTGGCTTAATGCCCTGAAATATGTGATGGGAAGTATTTGTTTCTGATCCTCTTCAATATGCAGATTTTCTCATTCAGAACCTTGCAGGAGGATATTTTTCTTCCAAATTAATTGAAACGAGAGCAACTGATTCTGTGCGTAGGCTCCGATTTAGGTCGCCTGATTCAGCTGCTGGCGCAGGAAAACTCTAGTGGACGTACACCACTGTCAAAAACTCCTGCAGATAAAAATGATGAGAGGCATTCGCTGGTGAAGTCAGGGTGGGATAAGCTTGGAGGAAAAGCAATGTATCTTTGGGTGACTCCCGGCTTGCCTGACGCGTCTGTGCAGTGAAGGTGTAACTTGTCAGAACAAAGCTAGCCTGGTGCAGCGCAGCCTCGAAGAGGCTTACGCTGAAGTTAAGGAGTTGAAAGGGGGAGATAATGTTTCAGACGGCAAAGTTAGTCATCCTCACGTCCAGCTAAATCCCCACTTACTGCTGAGCGCGCTTCCCAGGGCCGCGTTCGTTAAGCGTGCCCGCGTCACGCCTGCACCACAGCCCAGCGCTGCGGCCCGGCCGGGGGCTTTGCCTGGGGGTGCGCGGGGAGCCAGCCGCCCCTCTCGGCACCTTGTGCCGCCACCTCCCCCGAGTGCCCAGGCGCCTGTTCTTTTGCTCAGGTCTCATTTTCACACCACCCTTCACGCAGCTGATGCGCTGCGGCCGTGCTACGCGATCAGCATTTGGGTTTGGGGGGCCTGTTTGTGAAAGGGGACGTAGTGCTGCGAAAGGGCTCTGCGGTCAGCCCGTCCCATCGAAACCTCAGAAGCCGAGCACAGCCGCGATGAGTTTGCAGCTCTGTCTGGCCGTAGGGATCAGCGGTGGTGTGCGTGTGAGCGGGGGGACCGTCCCTCGCCCCCTCCCCGTGTCTGCCCGGGGACGGGCCGCAGGCACCCAGCAGGGAGTTCACACGGGCGGGTGGGCACGGGGTGGTTTCCACGCGCACAGCCCTGCGAGGAAGGATATCGGTTGATGTCTGGAATGGCCAAGGAACTTCGATAAATAGACTTTACCCTTCAGGATCCACAGATCCTGGCAGCGGCTGCGAGGGAGGGTGGGGTTGTACTTTTCCCCTTCCTGTACTTGGACACTTTTGATTATCCAGACTTTCTGGGACTGA
Organism: Chauna torquata; assembly: GCA_013399475.1. Classification (NCBI taxonomy): domain Eukaryota; kingdom Metazoa; phylum Chordata; class Aves; order Anseriformes; family Anhimidae; genus Chauna; species Chauna torquata. Next base: position 313,232 of record VXAL01009005.1, read on the forward strand.
GCAGGGCTGCCTAATAACAAAGCCTGCATAATATAATTGCCTAAATAGGCCTATTGTCCTTTTCAAGTTACTGTGCTGTGAAACCCCTAAACTTTTTGCTAGAAATGTTATATATAACGTTTAGATAGCTAAATGGCTGTTGCAAGGAAAGAGATTCCGTTCCCTCATTTCTCACTGCTGTGTGGTTGAGAAGCTGATTATCCTCCTGCCCCCTATTGATGTTTACTCCTTTTGGGAAGCAAATATTTTAGCCCCTTCTGGCAGGGTAAACTGCCAAAAGTAATAGGGCTGGAAATACAAAGCTATGATTGATTTTGACCTTTGCTCATGTGCATGAAGTCTGTCCCCATGCAGTGTGACCCATGCCACTTCATGCTGAAATCCAAGCCCTTTCAAACCAAATAGAACCACGAAAATAGAAGCCATGAAATGCCCCAAACTATTCTAAAATAACAGAATAATCGTCTCCTCTGTAATGCAAGAAAAAGTATAGGCAGGAGAGCAGCAAAACTGGATTTTGTAGCAGGCAAGTCAAGAGTAATGTCTTTCGTCTGCTGCTGCCTTTTTATGAGAACCATATTCTAGGTACAAAATAAACAAACTGATACAATGTTGGAATGATTCTTCTGTGTATTCTTTCAGTCACCATAGTCTTAGCTATTCCTTCTAATTGTGATCAGTAAGCAACTTTCATCCAAAACTCTGGATTTTAAATCGTCTTTTTAAAAATAATCTTGTTTGGGATTTTATTAATCCGTCATTGCATGAGCAAACGTGTTTCAAAAGTTAAGAATGTCAGAAACAGTAGCTTGACATTAGCATCCTAAATCCACATTTCATGGCTTCATTTCTAAAAATGCTGAGCATCTAAGAGCTCCCTCAGCACTTTTAACAAACAGGCCACATATTGAAATGACGAGATATTGTTTAGAACTTTTGTTTAATACAAAAAATTTTAAAGGATTTTCCCACTTCACCTAAACTACATGAAAAGGCAATTAAATGACAGAATTCACAACACTGAGTGGAAGTAGAGACACAGGACAAAGTAAGACTTGTTTTTAACAGCGTATTACTCTTTTTTCTGTAAATTTCCAAGTGGAGTTTGCAGAACTCAACATTTAAACCACAAGCTTACTTTTTTTCCGTTCATTTAGTCTGACTCACTTATTTCTCTGATTCTCTGTTTGCTTCCTTGCATATGGATGGACTTTTTCTCAGACAATTTCAAACTTTTCCTCCTGGTATAGATTTTAATAGCTAGGTTATCTTCTTCATATTCTTGCTCATCATTTGCAACGGCTCTGGATTGTTTTCCCAGTGGCAGTGAATTACTGTGGTTGTGTTCACTGCACAATTTGCTCATTTTGGGGAGAGGGGAGGAATTTAGCTTCCTTTGGCTCATTTTAGTGATCTGAATAGGAGTGGAGAGCTTGCATCATGTGACAGGGCAGCTCACAGCAGATCACCAGCATGGGGTCCCTGTGTGAGAACTTCTGTTGTACATGACAATCTGATAAGGATATCATGTGGTTTAGGAACACATTCCCACAATGTTAACTTCTTTGTCCCTTTATTTGGGAGTGGGTAGGAGAAAACTTAACAAACTAATGCCAGCCCTTCTATAACTGACCCCACTTTCTTTTAGCATTCTGTTTGAGCTTTACAGCTTCTTCAAATACTTTTGTTGAGAGATGGAAATATAATCCAGCAAGTCTGTGTAAAGAATCCTAGACAGAGTATATAATACACCTTCTGTTCCCCTTGAACAAAGTGATTTTTCTTTCCCCTGCTTATACCATATATAAACTGAATATTATAAAACTATGTAAGTTAAATATATACATGCAAGCGACACTTGTATAGGTTTAATAGGTTAAAGCTTGAGTGAGTATTTATAAATTCTCAAAGTGCTCTGGATCTTCACCACTAAGGACATGGTGTTAAAGTCCATCCATAGTTTGGAGGGATTTCCGTTTCATGCACTTTCAGTGACTTACATTTCACCCTGTAAGTGCATCCCCCTAAGATAAAGAGCAGAGAAATGCCTCACAACAAAGACCTTTTTTTAGCACCGCTTAGTTTCATTTAATGATTCGGAGAATCTCTTTCCACTGAACCATAATACTTTTCTCTAGGCTCACATTGTACTTTTAGCAAAGATCTTTGAACAATAAAAGGACAAATTAAGTGCATCTTTGTCTTCTAGAGCCTTATCTAGTGAAGCACTTGAATGCACTCAGCCCTCCACCCTTGGTTTTAATAGGAGTTTCAGACACAGAGTGCTTGTATGACTGAGCCTTTAACATATTTACGTACCACTACTTTAACAAAATACCAGTAAAAGCTGATGCCATTGTGCTGGATGTTCAGCACAAGGAACAGCCGACATTGCTTTTCTTCTTAGAAAAAAAGTAAGGATTATTCTCCTTTCAAGCTATGTAGCAGAGATGTGGAGCAATTGACTGAGCTGCCTGGTATTGCACCAACCAGAGACAACTGCTCTAGTTAGATCCAGCAGAGATTGCCTTCAGCGGGAGCTTCAATGCTGGAAAGCCATTTGTGTCCATAATACACAAAAAGTGGAAGGAATGGTTCGTTCAGGGAAAAAAAAAAAAAAGCCATGAAATGAAACAAAAAAATCTCTTGAATCCTGTCTTCTTCTTTTTTTTTTNATCTAAATGCAGCTTGTGGTGAAACATGTAATCCTGAAATGGCCGTTACACCATTCCAGTGATCTTTCAGAGCACAGCGTTTTACTATTTCTCAGCCAGCCTGGCTGGTGGCACACAGCCCATCGCAGAGACATCTCCCTCTTTGCCTGCGAGACGATGTTGGCCTTTCTTGTCATCTTCCAGTCTCGTACTGAAATCTCTCCTCTGCCAGCTGGTGACTGATGCCAAGAGGATTTGCAGGTCCTTGCATGATAAGTGGACTTAACGGGGGCTGAGTTGATTGAAACATTTCATTTGTTCACAAATACTGATGTCAGATAGAGGCGTTCAGGCACCTGCAGCCCTACCCAGCCCTTCAGGCGTCTCAGGGCATGGTACCAGTCCTGCCCAGGGACTGACCATGGCGGCAGGCATGCCCTGCTGCCCTCGCCCCTCTCCTCCTCCCGAGCCCCGCTCTTTTATTCCTCATCTTGTACCGGAAAAGCCACAAGGAAGACCAATGTTGCCTGTCTTTCCAAAACTGAACATTCACTCGCACAGGAAGGAAGAGGTCTTGGAAAACTGTGTAACAGTGCCATCTGGTGATACCTGCCAAAACCTTACCGTTCCCAAGTGCTGCGTTTGGTCGGAAGACGGATGCTTTTCCTAGGCCTCCAGCTCAGATGCAGAGAAATGCCTGTGTGCCCCCGCAGCTTGTCTCTTTGTTTTTTGCACAACTATCTCAGTTAACCTAATCAAAGATGTTATCTTCTCTACAAACCTTCCCTTCCTAGCAGAGAGCACTAATCCATCAGTCTGCATTTTTGGCTTGGGGCGCAAGTCAAAGGACTGGCTAAAAAAGTCATGCACGTGTTAGCTTTTTTATTGTTAAGATCAGGTCCTTAGGGGGTTTTGTTTGTTTGCTTTTAAACAGTTATTCATACTTCTGTCTCTCCACCTTCAATTTGAGGAGATTTTTCATTCTTCTTTTTTTTCCTACCCCATCTTTCAGAGTATTCCTTTGCATTGCTTTGTTGTTTGTGTTTGATTCTTTCATTCATTTGTGGAAGAAATGTTATTAATTACTGGATCAGTGTATGTCAGATCCTCCTTAGTGGCTGTCTGGGAAGTCTTGGAGACCTGTCTTTGTTAAAGATACTTCTGTTTTCACCCCCACACTTTGAACATAACAAATCTTGGCAAATCACCTGTGTCTTTCAGATGATTGTGCAGAGTATCTTTGATGAGGGGGGTTAATAGAAGGATATGCTTTTCTCAAATCCTCGTCTCTCAGCCTTCCTTTCTCCATTTTGATAGCACATTCCAGCTGTGTTTTTCTAGTTGCACATACTGTCACAGGCTGTGCGGGTTAGGTATGGGAGCTGCTCATCTTTCTATGTTATGCGTGTATTGCTGCGTTTGCTTCTCTGAGACCATGGTATTATCTTTCTTAAGTTTTGCAATGAAGCTGTCAGCTGACTGCAAGAAGTCTGAGCTGATCACATCCTTCTCTGTTTTTTCCTTATCCAAATCCTTTCCTTTCCCTGTGTTTTGGATAGATACTGCAAGACTTTGTGGACGAAGCACAAGCTATGTGTCAGGAAGAGCTGTATGTCTGGATGCTGTTTGAGAAAATAGCTTTTTCCCTGTCTGTGAAATGGAGCCCAGTATGAACACTGCAACTGCTCAAAGTGGCTGATTTCACCTTTACTAAAATGTGAAAGCAGATCTTAATTACAGCCTGTTACATTGAGACTGCCCAGTAATACTATGTTTGTTATGGTTCTGCTAACCTTAATTTCTGTGCAGAACAAGCAAACACTGAAGAAAAGAGGTGAGGAAGGAGTGACGCAATTAAGTAAGATTAAATCGGACTATCAGTTTCCCTGGAACACATACTTGGCTCTTTACCAGCCGTCTTTTACCCCATTTTTCAAAGAAACACATATTTTCACATGATAACTTTATTTGAAATATTAATGCTTCCAGGGCTGCATTACCTTTGTTTGTTCATCAAAGTCCATTACTACGAGAAGGCTGCTGTTCCTTAGGCTGTTTCGGCTTCAAAAGAATTTTAGGGCCTGGTCTATTGGAAAGCTTGGGGGTATAATTAGTGAAAATGGAAATAGATGCAAGAGAAATTTAGTTCCTGATGTTTTAATTTAGTGTAGTACTGCCATGTGTTGTTGAAGAGGGTTCTTAAAGGCAAACATAATTATTTCATTATGGTCTTCAGAATGCTTTCATTGGTCTTAATGACAAGAAGCTGCATAAGGAGTCATACATTTTAATTAGACCTTCTTATATTTACATCAGATAAATAACAAATAATTGATGAAAAACAAGTCTTCTGAATGGATGATTTCACACAGAGCTCTGGTTACAGTTTAATGATAAAACATTTCTCTTATTGCTTTGCATTTTAATTATCTAGAATTATTACTCTAGCAGAGATCTCAAAATACTGTTATTTCCATGCATTTCATTAGATTCACAACTAATTTATATGAATCTGAAGCTAAGAGAAAAGGTGTTTTCCTATGTAAATCACTTAGAATCAATTTCCAGCTTTATTAATTTCATTTTGCTTTCATTTCTTACATTTTGATTTATTTTTATTTTTATTTTTTTTGTGATAGACTATTGAGTAAAAGCTAGTGGGAAGATGAATCAGACCATTTCGTACATCTTCAGTTCCCTGCGTAGGAGCAAGCCCTGCCATTATTAGCAACGTAAAACTCCTTTAGAGGTCGAGTGACTGTGAAATTATGGGACTTATAGTGGAATTTTCTAAGGAAGAATTTGGTGCCTCTTTCTCACCGGCTTAGTTGAAAGTTGTATTCTTAAACTGCTTCAATTTATTTTGAAAATTTTGCCAATTCCCCTTTATAATTTGTGTATGTTTGCAGGTGCATTTAAAATACCTCTGTTTTTCCTTTTCTTTACCCCCTGTGTCAGACACTTTATAATACCAGGATAAATGATTTTTAGAGTTTTGCTACTTGCAAGAGTCTTTCGTGTTTGTATGCTCTCCAATGTTTCATTTTTGTAACAAAACATATTGCACGATTCATTCCTGAGAGTATACAGAACACTAATTGTTGTTATTGATTTTAAATTTTGCAACCATTACAAGTAAGCCAGATGAGTGGCAGATAAAGAGTAATAATCCATGGAGTTCTGGAAGTGTTTCATGTTTGTCTGTAGTACTTTATGTGATCAATAGTAACTGCCCCATTGAAACTAACTGCTGTATCAAATAACAGTAAATCAAATGAATGTGCTTACAGATTATTTATTGAAAGCTTTAATTGTTCACTGGGGCCCTGCTTATCTGAGGAAACAATAGAACTTAGTGATCAGACAAACTGGTTTGCAAATGCCGGGGATGCCATGAAACAGCGGGATGTCCTCTCTGCCTGGGTGATGTGGGAGTTTTCCAAAACGTGCCCGTCCTCACTGGGATACACTTGGAATGCCCACAGTTGGTCCCAGAGTGAATTGCTAGAGAGAAGTTTTCTGAAAGAGTGTTTCTTGGTTTCACAGGTTACTCTTTATTATGATTATTGTTATTATTATTAACAGTAACAGTAATCTTTTTGGATGACATATCTGGTAGGTTAGAGTTTGGTAAAAGCACTAGTAAGATTTCCCAAAATTTCCAAGAGGTACGTGTGCAATGAGAGACTATACAAGATCCAGTCTATGAGAAGGAGGTGAAGAGAAAGCATACTAAACTTATTCTGTGAAAAGCTTACCTAGATGAATTATAGTTTTGGCAATTACATGCAGCTGTACAGTTGTCAGACTTGTACAAATACTGAGAAATGAAAAAGAACGATTTCTAACTTACAACACTGTGCTGTACTAATATTGTACTAATTCCTTAAAATGGCTGCTCTGCCTTTTCACAGTCACTCCGTGAATTACTAGGGCCACAGGTCAGAGGTTTTCTGGACCTTAGAGTGAAATAGATAGTCTAATAGACAGCTTCACTGCAATTTTTTGAGTAGCCTCGGTGCGTTGTCAATTATATTTTGCTGTGGTTTCAGAATTGTTTCAGTGTCAACTGAGACCCTAAAGCTGTCCTTCAGCAAATTCAGGAAGATGGCACTGAAAGAATTTACATTTAGTAACATGTCTTTCCAACAGTAACAACTGGAAAAGCATTTGTACAAATAAGCTTAATTTCTACAGAAAACACTGGCCCAAATCTCTCAAATGCGGCAGGAAAGCCTTTTTTTCATGAAGAATGCGTATTTTGTGAAACATGCTTGCATGCATATGTATAATATTAGATAATCATATTATAGACATTGAAAAATGATTAAACCACAGTGGTCAAAGATCTTCTAGAATTGACTCTCACTTGGAAAAAAAGTAATTTCCCTCTTTCAAAGCATAAGCTTTGCCTTAAGTTTCTTGGGACATCAGGTGCTGAATTTGTTACTAGGCCAGGACTGAATGTTGCTTGTCCAGATCCTTGGAGTATTTCCTCTTTTGAAATATTTCATTAGTGTCATATTCTGTATAAATTGCAGTTGACATCTTCTGTATTTGTAAGGCTGGAATAATGGAGTAAATCATGAGTAGAGTAGCTGGGCAAGAAAGCCCTAAGTCAGTGCTGAAGGTGGGTGTTGAATAAGAAAGACCCGGTGACTAGGAAATACTGCTAGCACCTATCTGTTTGTCTGCAGTACAGCGTGTGCATATTTTTTTCTCTTCCAAGTGAGAATTGTACTGACAGATGACAGATAAAATTATGAGCATTCCTCACTCCAAGGGATTAATAGGAAAATCCACTGCAGATAGAGAGTACAAGAACAGAAGGTTGGAAAATGTGCTCTCCAGTCGCAGTAGTCGTCTTGTCTCCAGTCTCTTGTGAATGTCTTATTTTATTGGTCTTTGGTCTTCTAGGCAGAGAGTAGAGATCTGCTCATCTTAGCCACAGTTGCAGTGTTGCTACCACTTTGCTCTGGGACTCTGAGCTCCTTCCCAGCTTTCAGGTCCTGTTGCAGGTACTGTGAAAGGGACGTAGCGATGCTTGGGAGGTTAACTGAACCAAGGGAAAGTAAATTGCATCTATAAACACCTAAAGAGAGAGAGAGAAAATATTATGTAAGCACAATGACAAGGATACTGATTTGCATGGAGAACAAATCTGGTGCTGTCTTAGATTTTCATGGTATCTTCCCCATTATGTTATCGCCTTTTGTCTAGCAGGTATTCAATACAGCAATACTGAAATTCCACTCAGGCAAGCATTACAGCTCGATAAACCGTATTTTATTTGCACCCCTCAGAAGATATGGGTGATACTCAGTTCTTAAATATTCCATGAACTCAAATTTCTTGTCAGCATCAGAAATGTTGAGGTGCGCTGCTCTTAGTAGTGCACTGACCTCACCAGGCATGTTGAGGGGACAAAGCAGAACAGAGTTTGTCTGCGTTTTGGTCTCAGATGGTGTGCACGTATGTGCATTGGAGGATGGCAGAAAGGTTAAGATTTGGGCTAACTGCCCTTCTTGTTGCAGATAAGCCCAAGTGATGAAAGCCATTTTTTACTGTTATTATGTCATGTCTAAATGGAAATAATATATTGTTTTAATTAAACCCCCACAGCTGTAGCAGTGTAGCAATGTGAGTGCAATTAGGCTAGTGTTAAAAATAGTCTTATGTAGTCTTAATGCTTACTAGGGAGGTAAGCTGCATGGATGTAATACATCTGTAAAAGCACAGGAACCCCAGAGATCCACTGCAATAACGCTAGGGGCATGGGAAATGTTTCCTGGGACATCTGCTTGGTTTAGGAAGCTACCTTTCAAAGAAGTCGCCTCTCTGGTTTGCGTGCTGCCTTGTCCTCTGCGGGAGGCTGCTGCTCTATGGCAGGAGGAAATGCACGGCTCCATTTCACAGCCCCGAGCCTTGCCAGCCTCAGCAAATGGCCCTGTTTTTGCAGAGGCATCGCCGGGAAGCTGGGCACATGCTCTTCCCTCTGCTCTGCTGGAGGGTTGGTAAGCTCCAGCTCTGGGAAGGGGCTGGGTGTGGCTGGTTAGGGTTTGCTGGTTCAGCAGATTTCATTACTTAATGAAGAAACATACCTCTGAGTGGCATAATGCCAAAAAAGTCTGCAGTGAGGGCCCAAGAGTGAGATCCCGAGCAATGAGATAAGCTTAAAAATTGTCTGTCGCCTTGTAAAAAAGGTGAGTGACTGTGTGACGGGGGGCTGTCAAAGAAAATAGAGTAGACCTCCTTTTCTAAGGAAATCAAAACTCAGAATTAGCAGAGCAATAAAAGCCTTCTAAAGTGAAAGCTGGAAACAATACATTTTTAATAAAATGGGCAGTTACTCTAATTGCAGAACCCCTACTGTTCAATTTCTTTTAGTGCCCTTATTCATTAAATTCAGCATACTTATACTTATTATTTACAGATGTATGCGTTTTAACTTGTTTATGGAAACCACGCTTTGCAGAGAGCAGTGGCTGGTATAATACTAATTTGTAAGTGTTTATTGCTGCCTATAACATGCAATTTTTAAAACAATTAAAAATACCGTTTGAGCTCATCATTGGAGTCAACTCCAAACTGCCCATGAAAATTGAAATATTAATACTGTGTCCTGCCTTAAAGGTTATAGGCTGTTTGTAGTGGATTGATAACATACCCATTAAAGAAGAATTTACCTGTTCTTAAAGACTTTAAGCTCACCAGTCCAGCTTCCAGATATTATTCTAATGTAACCCATTTAAACATATGTGATGGAGTTCATTATTGCCCTTGTAAATGGGAATAGAAAAGAGGGTATATAAATCAATTAGTGATATCCAGCAGTGTGGCTGTAATACAAATTAATTGGGATGATAGGCATTTTAACTGCTACTGTACTTTCTTGAAGTAGTTTTGATCGCTCAATTGGCTCTTGTTGAGTCACTCTATTAATTTTAAGATCTAAAAATACCTAAAGATCAAAATATCCTAAATTAATGGTCCTAATGTTTGAGAAATAAAATTACATGTAAAATACTACATAGCAAGTCAGTTTTAGGGCATTTCCAAATAAAGCACAACAGTTTCATTTTGTCTATGTGATACTGAACAACTGTATAATAGTATTGCATGATTAAAGATATGAAAACACTCATTTTCTTGCTGTATTCAAGCCACAGCAAAAAGTCATGATAGATAGTGTCATAAGAACATGCTGAATATACAGAAAATAAAATAAAAAATATTTGGCAGATATAGTAATACTGAAACTACCAACTTGAATAGGAGACTAGTTTTGAAGAACAAAATCGTTTCTTTAGTATAATACTCTGGATTATTCTGTTTGGATACTTGAAAAGATTTGAAGATAAAAGTGCTCCAAGTACTATAAAACATTTAATAACTACAAATGGAGACTTTATGACTTAGTAAAATATCTGGATGTGTATAGAGATTACAGCAACGATTTCATTATCCTCGCAATTTTTATTTATTATTGAACAAGCTGGATCTGAGTTTTGTCCCATTTATATGTTTAGAAATCAAGGGTCTTTTTTGGAATCAGTGGGGTTACAGCACTGTAAAACAGATCTAAAAATAGAATCACACCTCTTTTATTTTTAAGTGTTTTGTCCCTCACAATGTGACTTTTTTGTTATTATTGATCTTATGGGAAAAGCATGCTAAATTTGTGACACCACAGTTCTATCAATAGGCCACATAAATAGGCTCTGTTTTCACAAATAAAGAGGCCAGAGTCCTCATCTTCTCTAAACTGGTGCAGCTGCTTTGCCTGTGCCACTTTGCTCCAGGTGAGGATCTGATCTTTGGGATTCACTGGTAAAGAAAACAAAGCTGAATTGTACAAAAAACTTCATTTTCAAAGGAAAATCTACATTCACACAAATGATAGCATGATTTGCTTTGATAAAGAAGATCCTATTTTTCAGTTTTGCAGTAATATGAAAATTTCACTCGAGATTGTTGGAATTGTGCATGGTAGTAGCCAGGCAGAAAATCACAGACCTGAAAAAACCACAGAGCTAGCATCTTTCGGATGTTTTGCTTTGGATTTCCATATGATTTATTTTCTTCATGTAACATGTTTTCTTTTTCATGTTGAAGGTAAGCTCCTAATACAAACTGATGAGCTGCTGCCCTGTAAACTCTGCAGTGCCTGCCAAACCCTCCGGCCATCCTGTCTGTACACTTACTTTCACCCCAGCTCCCTCAGAAACACCTCATGGTGTCTGCCTGACCATTTATTTAGCGAAAGACGCTCCTGTTCTCAGTTTCTAGCGCGTCATTAAGTCTGTCCTGAGAGTAACACCGGTATAACCAGACACAGTTCTCATCTCTAATACAATTAATCACGGCAAGCTTCCGCTTTCTACGTTTGCTCAAGTGTAAATGTGTCTCTCTAGCTACATATAGCACATAAAACCAAATGTAGAACTGCTGTGCTGATACAAATGTTAAAAAAAACAGCCCCCAAAACAGTTTCTTTTTTTTTGAAAAGGTCAGGTGTACGTGAATCTCCTGTATTGGCTATACATACTTCCCCGTTTTTTTAGTGGAGCTGGGGCTTGAGAACCTGGGAGTTCTGGAGTAGATGTTACTTTTGTTTGAAAATATCCTCCTGAACAAACCTACAGAACACAAATGTGCTCTTAGAGAATGGCTGCAGCCTCCTCGTTGTTTTGTACTGCTGGTCGTAGTTAATATGTGTGTAGGCTAATTCTGTAGTTGCTGGAAGTCCCGACTTTCCTGGGAGAAGCACCAGCAGTGCTTGCAATTACAGCTCGCCTCCGAATACCTGCGGGGCACAACATACTGATGCATCAGAAAAAGGTTTCAGGGTGTTTTCCTTCAGAAATATACATGGTTGGGGCATACTGGTGATTTCCAGATCAGATGTGCTCAATATGTAAGACAGACAATTTTCTTAACTGCTAGCCTGGTAGATTCGGGCTTGCATCTTGGTGGTACATGAGTCTTGCTGTGGCTTGGACAGTATAGGCATGTGTAGAGATTTTTGTAGCAGTTTCTAGCATTGCTTATGCTTGTGTTGGACACAGCAGCTATGTGTACAGGTGTTTCAGAGTCACCTTCAGGACAGGACTTAAAAGAGGCTAAGGGCACAAACATACACAGGAGTTGCCATCTGAACATCAGGAAACACTTCTTTACTAAGAAGGTGACTGAGCAATGGAACAGGTTGTCCAGAGAGGTTGTGGGGTCTCCCTCCTTGGAGATCTGGACATGGTCCTGGCAACCAGCTCTAGGTGATGCTGCCTGTGCAGAGGGGTTGGACCAAATGACCTTCAGAGGTCTCTTTCAACCGCAGCCATGCTGTCGTTCTCTCAGGACAGGTTGATCATCTGCCGGGACAAACCTGTATAATCAAATATATGGTGGGGTGGTTTTATAGAAAGTCAGTTATTAGTTGGCAGTGGAAATCCGAAGATGTAGATGACCTTTTCACCAACCATCCTGAGACTCCTGTCAGCAGTGGTGATGGCTCTTGGGGACAGGGGGCACCTAACCTTGGCCCATCTTGCAGCCGGCTGCTGAGCAGGGTGCATGCTCAGACCTGGGAACTGGGAGTGCTTCAGAGCCCCCACATTAGAGGTACTGAGCACAGATTTAATTAAGTTCCCCGCTCTGTCATGTATCCCATGTGTAACTTGGGGTGAGACATGTAAGGCTACATTTTGAAGACAATGCTAGAGCTACAGTTAGTTAGGTTCTTGTTTGTTATTGAAAATCCCAGTTGGGTACTGCTTGCATTTTTCTAGAAATTTAAGACCTAGTCAAATCAAGCTCTAAGGCTATCAGTGCTTCTGTTTCCCATCTCTAAAGTATGAAGAATAGCCCTTCCCTTATCTCACTTGGGTGTTATGAAGATAAAAATACGAGTGTTTGTGGGATATTCAAGTACTGGAGTAGCAGAGACCATGCTCGTAGATCAGATAGGTAGAATAGAGCAGGGTCTTTCATGCTGCTAAATATGGCACGGTCAAAAGCACTGCAGACTGTGCTGCACGCCAGGGAGTGCATGGCAGGGGCAGCGGGGCCTGAGGAGAGTCATTCAGAGTGGCAGGAATTTGTGATCTGTGCAGGAATGTCACTTGGGAGGACGTACAGGAATGTCACTTGGGAAGACGTACTGGCAGGTGGGGCCCCTTGAGTGCGTTAATGAACTGCACTGTAAAGTCAGGTAACTCAATTTGCATGCTTAACAAATGGCTTAATTAAGAGGCCAGACTGTTTGTGGCGTAACAGAAAAGCATGTTGCAAAAAAAAAACAAAAACCACCCAGTCTTCACTGGGCAACCAAGAGAGTGTATTTGTGGGAGTAATAAATCTGTGCTGCAAGTGAACAAGTTAGTAAGCTGCTGAGGAATAGAAATTGTATTAGACTAGAGCAAAAGGATAAACAGATGATAGACACTGTTGGCTTCTGATTTACTGCAAACAAATCTGGATAGCTCTGCTATGCTGGTAGTTAGATGTTGAATATTATGTTCTGGCCCTAATCACCTCATACGAATAAAGGCGTCAGTGGGCTATACTGTTGTCATATGGCTAAGACCAGTATCCGCTGACTCCACTGATTTATGTTACGTGACTCTACTGGTTACACACTTCCAATTGAAACCTGGCAATTTTGTTGATGAGAGGCATGAAGGAATATGATACATCTCACTCCCAGTTCTAAACCGCAGGAGATGTAGTAGTTGGGAGTGAACACTTCTTTTGGCACTCAAGTTTGCAAATATGACTTGGTATACACACAGCAACTGCATTTGCTGGAAATGAAGAAACCACTTTTTTAGACTCCTCCTTTGAAGTTTGTCTGCATTTTAACACTGAAATCCTAAAAATAGTCAAAGTGAAAGCATTCCGAGGACCTGCTTTGCAAATAATGACTCCCCTCAAGGTTATGGAGGCTTTTCAAGATTCATTTTTTCATACACCTTTTGATTTGGCAAGAAGATCATGATCATTCCTATTATTTGCATAGGAGTAGTGTTTGAAGGTCCTGCAGTGCTGGTTACTGCACAGCTTATTCTGAGATTCTGCCCAAAATAGCCTACAGTCTAAATACACAAGATGCAAAAGGATAGGAGAAAGGAAATCCTGATCTAACGTGCGTCTTCAGTGGAGCAGTGGCCAAGAGATGGCCTGGCCCAAAAGAGCCTATGGTCTAAACACACAAGATGCAAAAGGGTAGGTGCAGGAAAATACTGTCTTGGTTGTATGTGTGTCTTCAGTGGAGCACAGCCAAATTTGTAGTTAGAACTTCATTAGGATAAGAATATCAGAGCAAAATGTGTGCTTAACTACTTGTGTTTGCAAGGCAGAGGACGGAGTTCAGCAGGACCACTCTTCTCCCAGCCGTGGCTGGACAGAAGCCAGCTGTCCGTATCACTGTTTTACTGACAAAAGTCCTAACAGCAAAAGCACTTCAGCTTTAGAGACTTCTGCCAAGTGGGCTGCCTCTATCAGGGCTTGCACCTTGTCTAAGATAGCTGTTGGCAGCAGGAGCCCGTGCCATAGGCTTGGTTCTGAAAATGACCTCGTTGGAGGCACCTTCTAGGTGACCTTGTGAGCAGTTCGTCCAGTAGTAAGAACGTGCATCTTGGACTTCTGATCTCTGTAACCTCTACTTCTTGTAAGTTTTGGTCTTATTCTTTAAACCATACTGTAGGAATCCCAAACCATACGCAGTAAAAATCTGTGGGATACTCTTCGAGCTTTTCAAAGAACAGAAAGAGATCATTTGGGATTGGGCACCATCATGTAAAAGGCAGACCATAAAGTGTAGTCTTTTGATGTCCCTGTTGAAAAAGTCCCTTTTTCATAGTAAAAGCAAACCTGAAGACATGGAGAGGTTTTTTTGCTTTCTAGGCCAAATCATGCTTTTTTTCTTTTTAAGACCTAGACTGTTTTGTAGAGTTGAACTATGGCTAGGTTAAAATTAAAGCTGGAAAAATTGTAATGAGGAATTAAAATAGAACAACTTATATTTAACATCATGGTTTTAAGACAGATGTGTGCAGCTAGCAAGGCACAAGTAATAAAAAAGTAATGCTAAAATGTGGAAGACGTTTCCATAAGTACCTCTGAAAATCCTGATAGTAATATCTCAATCTGGAGTTATAATGGCAGCCTATATTTTAATCCAGGTATGTTGTGTTCATTCTAATATAAAACATTCCTTCCTGAACCTCAGTGCATCCCCAGCCCTATGAAGAAAGATTTTTGATTGTGGTTCGGATATTACAGTTTGGTAATTCAATACAAGTTGATTAACATTTGGCGTGTTGTTTCCCCTGAGCCTTTTCCTCTTTCTTCCTGCCCTCAGCCCACTCGACCTCCGTGCAGCAAATTCGTCGTAAATTCTTGTGTAGAACAACGATCGAGCGCAAAGATGTCAATAAATGAAATAGTAGCCCGAATTCTTTGCTTTTGTTGTTTTCTTTGAAAGAGAGAAAATCAGGGTCTTCGTGCAAAGCGAAGACTTTGTTTTTCATCTTTCTGTTGTCTCTGATCCGCACCTGTTGTATATATGGTAAAAATATCTGGGACTTATAACCCAGCAACAGTCTGCAGCCAGAGTCATGTGTGACCGGGTCAAACACACACTCGCTGGAGGGTCATGGCCAGGTTACTAAGTCAAGGCTGGCAAGTCTCCACGATAATGTTTTCTTTCTCTCGCACTTTTTTTCCCCCCTTGTCTGTCTTCCAAACAACAGTTCAAAAAAAAAAAAAAAACCTCGTAACAATGCAAACTATTTAAGCATGACAAATTCAAAGAGGTTTTTTATTAAAAGAAAAAATTGGGGCGGGGGGTTGAGTCAATGATATTTTGGATTTAATTTTATGGTATAGTTTTATGTGGCACATGAAAGAGAGAAATTTGTATTGAAACAATTGAGACCCACTTTCCCAGTTCCTGGCTCTTTCCTGGAAGATGATTAAAAGCAGACTTTTTTTTCCAGACTAGACATAAAAATTAAATGATCTACAGTATATAGTTATTTTTTCAAATGTTTGGAGGCTTATAAATAACTTCTACAATCAAATGCACACATACAAGCAGCAGAGAATCTG
Source organism: Chauna torquata (assembly GCA_013399475.1). NCBI lineage: Eukaryota > Metazoa > Chordata > Aves > Anseriformes > Anhimidae > Chauna > Chauna torquata. The sequence goes on from VXAL01009005.1 coordinate 328,996, forward strand.
GTTCTAATTACTTGTACTTTAGTTGAACTTTGGCGTTTCCTTTGACTTTCTGCCTAATGTATGTGAGCTGTGTGCCTTGCACTCCTGCAGTGAATTCATAAAAAAAAAAAAAAAAAAAAGGGCAAAAAATCCAGACTCTTGTTGGTGCCAACAAAAATGAGGGTTAACAGAATGTTTTGACCAAATGCAACACTTTGCTATTCACCCTAATTAGCTGAAATTGCTGCTTCCCACCAGGGACCCTGAGCTCAGTATTCACAATTCCCTTGAGGCTATCCAGGAAATGCCATTTGCTTTACAACTTCTTATTCTTTTAAGACTCAACTGTCCAAAGTGTGCATTAACATACAAGCTTAATAATCTAGGTTCCTAGTGAAACGAAAGGCATTTTATAATGCCTGCTTCTAGTTGGTCTCAAAGTGAAATACCTCTATCTGTCAACACGGTTTAGCTGGCGGTAAATTAGCTCTCACAAAGCACGCTGTGCTTTTCAAGATCTTATCTGCTACTTTATCTAGCCTTTAGAAATATTTCAGACATCTTAGGAATTGTGAAGTGACCTATTGTTTGAGGGTCCCTGTGCGCTTAAGCAGCATTCAGGTATTCTGTGACCGCATTGAGGCTCTGTTTTCTCAGGTGAATAGTGTCACATCTCACAGGACAAGACAGCAGGACATTGGAAGAAGTTGCTTTGACTGAATTGTTCCTAAAATTTTAAGACTACTTTAAAAATTCCTTTTTG
>VXAL01009005.1:337380-419840 GCA_013399475.1 Chauna torquata
ACTTCTGAAATCTTTTTTTTTTCCTGGTCTCTGGGTGTTGCTGGATAGCACGCAAACAAATTCCATGCAAAATGAGCAGCTTGGATTTATCCAGCTGGTACAAGTGGTTATAGGGCTGCCACTGAAAGCTCAGCTCTTTGGGCCTGACTTTTCTCGTCATTGTAGCTGGGTTTGCAGAAAGGGAGATCGAGTATAGTGGGCTGATTTCCCAAACAATGCCATCATTGTGTGGGCGACGAGGAGAAGCTGGTGTTCTGGCAGATTCAGCTGCCTCTTAAAGCCTTGTCCCTTGTTCTGGGCATTTGAAAGATGGCATTCCTCTGCTGGCAGCCCTGCCTGGATTCCTGGCTTGAATTTGGTGAGCAGCAAAGATGCCCAGAGCAGTTTCAGAAGAGAAGTCAGTGCAAGGGAGTAGGTTTATGGTCCAGCAGTTTTGTCTGAATGATCAAGGTGCCTCTCTGCCCATTGCTGATGCTAATGGACAAAATGTAGAAAAATCTAATTCAGTACTGAGTGATCCCAGATCAGCTTTTATCATAAAAGAACAGCTTTCCTTCCATCAGAGTTTTCATATAAAACTGTACCTACTGTGGGTTGATTAAATTAGAAGGATAGCTACATTTTCAGAGGTCTTCAGCTATGAAAATAGTATGTCTACCTGTTTGACTCCTTCCTGACTCAGATACTTATTTTTTTAATTGCAAAGGCTTTAAGCAGTTTGGAGAATAGCCATTGATATAAACCTTGAAATTAAAAAAAAAAAGAAAACAAACAAAAAAAACCTAGGTCTGCACCGGGGCACCCTCCAAAGCAACCTAATGAGCCATTTGGTTAGGTACCCAAATAATAATCTTTGTTAATAATCTCCTTGACATCCTCCATGGTTATGTCGCTCTGGCCACTCAGAGTGTTGGGGTTCCCTTGCTGTGGTCCATGAATCCATGGTCATCACAGGTTAACAACTGATTTACAAAATGCTACTGACTAAAAGTGGAAAAGATTTTGATATGATTTATGTAGAGTTGGACAGCAACAATATGCTTTGGTCTGCAAGAAATGTCGGTGAGTGGTCTAAAATATTTTAGGGATTGTTGTATATGTGTTCTCTTTATGGAACAGTATCCTTTGGGACAGACGCCTTTTTCTTTTAATAATGCCTCTTACATCATGTGAGGACAGATTTGCATTTTCTTAGGCAGTTCTGGTGTTGTAAAGGGATCTTAAGCAGCACTGTTTTTTGATAACCACACTCTTGCAACTTCCAGCTGTAATATGCAATTACATTTAAGTCTGGAAATTAAGGATCCAGACATAGAATTTTCTCAAAATTACCTAGCACTAAAAATAAAAGCAAACCTCGTAAAACCAGCTTACCAATACTCTGTGTATTTGTTTGGCTTTGTTTTTCTGACATGTGGTAATCACCTACAACTGAAACAAAAAGTAAGAAATGTAAAGTTGAAAATGCTTCTTTCTGAGCTTAAAATATTTGATTACAGACAGCATATGATTTGTATTAGGGAAAGAAGTAATATTGGTTGCAGCAATGCAGTTGTAAACGCTTCTATCAGTTGAAAGGAAAATATAGATCAGCTTGAATGACCAAGCTATATTTGTCTCCATTTAAGCTGTATTAGTAAGTGACAGTGCAGGCAGTAGAGATGCATGCTGTCATTCATGCACAGCTATGAAAAATTCCTCAAATCATGGAAAATTGCTCCTAGTTTTAGCTATATCAACAGTCATTTTTCAGATGATGAAAAATGTATTTTGAGATACATTTCTGCATACTGTTAATGTCCACTGATCTTTAAGCACTTTGCAGCATAGCAACACTCAAAGCCGTGTGCTTGCAGAAAGCAGTGCCATTTGCAGGAAGCAAGGCCATGTGCAGAAAGATGCTAAATGAGTTGCAAGTGATTTAAATGCAGTACTGAAAACGTGGAGTTTTTCTATATTTCATATGATCAGAGGAGACCTGATTGTTTTAATGCTCTAACTATTTGAGATATAAGTTTTTAAAATGTAAAAAAAAAAAAGAGCCAAATGTCCTTTGAAAAGCTGGTTTCTGTGTTTCAGTACATTCTTAATTAATTTTTTTCTTTGTTTGGAAGATACAACTTTCACCAAATACTGAATTTATTTCTTATTTTTTGAAGGATGGGGAATCATATATTTATTGGAAGCCCACTGAGGGCAAGTAGACATGATAAAGTAGGCAGGATCCAGGAACAAATATTTTGTGTTACCACATATTTTAAAACTTTTTTAAAACAGACGAGGAAAAATGAAAGTTGTGTGGAATATTTGAAAGTCATATTTGATTTCCAGCGCTTTGGGCCCAAGATGAGGATTATACCTCTACCACTCTACTGCACTGGGTACCGGTTACCCTCAGTCATAGACCTGGGGTTCATCTTAAGCTGCGAGAATAGTTGTTTTCACTAATTATTTTAATTTGTTTCTGGCAGTGATGCTGGTACTATAAAAGTGCAGAGATTATCCCGTATTAGTTTAAAACTGTGCTAACCGTGCTGTTCCAGTTATTTGCTAGCGTGAAGGCTAGTGTCCTGTGGAAGCAAGAATTGGAAACTACTCTCTTATTTTGCATAAGCTGTCAAATAGTGACATGTAATCCTTTGGATTAAATCTTGCATTCCCTTTTCGTGCAAAATTCCTGCCCCTGTCAATGAAGGCTTTCTCAATAAAAGTAGAACAGCATCTGAATCTTAAACTGTGGTAAATTAAATAGCGACCAGACACTCTGTGGGGCATTACTTGCCACACGGTGTGCCTCAAAGGTGTTTGGCTGTACCAACCAGTGCTCCTCCTGGGCACAGCTTAAGGCCACGAGCCTCCAGTAGCAGGTCTGGATAGTTTTAGAAGCCCAGAGGGTTAGCTGATGTGGATGAGGACTTTCCCATCGTACATCTATGACTGTCCCCAAGGATATTTCCTGATACAGATGTAGCCTTAATGTCTGCTAACCTTGGCGCATCTTTTCTCAGGGTCCTTGTTCAGTAACTGCTCTATAACAGCTACAGTTTGTTCGTTGTTATTGTTAAACTAAAACTGTCAAGTCTTACTCTTCTGTCAGTGTCTGTTCCTTTCTATGCCTAAGAATACATACCATAAAAAGAAGAAACTTCAAATTTACATGCATACGTACATTTTGTTATTGAAGTTGAATCATAGCTTCTTGCACCAAGGTAGGTACTAAATAATGCATGTGTGTGTTTGTCGCATTTCTGGCTATCTTTCACTGCCAGTAGCTGTTTTGGCTTATTAGGAGATGACTGAGAGCTGAGGTTCACACCAGACTGGTAAAGTATGCATGCTTTGCAACGACTTCAACAGAACTAAGTAAATTATATGTAGGTGTAAAGGCACTGTCTATGCAAATCATGTCATGAGATATCGACAAGAGGTGTCAGGAGGAGTTGGGCTGCGATACAGTCTGATATGATTTCCTTCTGAGAAGTCCTGCCATTTTTATGCAACCATTGTAGAGTGTGTTTTTATTTTCCTGTAAGTAGATTCTAATGGATTTTATTTTTGCATTTTTCTTCACTAGAGAGGGGGAAAAAATGCTTTTGTTCTCACCATCTTAATCTATTTCGTAACTCATGGACAATATGGGGCCTCTAATTATAGATGTGGAGTACAGGCTGTCCTGTGCACGCCCAGAAATTTGTTACAGTGTGGGAAAAAAAATGCAGTTTTTCACCATATTTAACACAACATTTTGTTCTATGATCTTTAAAAGTATTGTTTGCAGAGGTAAACCAGCAGATAAGGGAATATGGGTATCCGAGCAAACATCTCAGAAATGAAATATTTTGAGATTTTCTATTAACAGTAACAGCCTACCGTTTTTTGCAGTGTGCCATATTATTTATTTATGCTTACTGAACAGCAGGTACAGACTTGTAAAATTATAGTGAACTAGATTTCAGTTTTTAATTCTGGAACTTTTTGAAAAGAAACCGCATAATGAGACATCAGAGACAGATATACAAGCAATCAATTTGCTGAATTTAGATTCGATGGCTTCCTGGATCCCACAATAAACTGCATTGCTTTCCAGATTATTAGAATAGTTTGCTGAGTTTGGTTCTCGCTGAGTGTTGATGGTTGATGGTGAGATGGTTGCAGTCACTGTTCTGCTTGCTTTAGGCATCTTTTAAAAAGGTGTTTACGTTTTTCTTAACGAGAATACTTAAAGATTTTCTGATTGGCACATCTTAGAAAGAATTAAGTCCAAAATGAATGGGTTTCTTAAGTGTACAAAATGGGATTATCTGTTATCTAATTCTGCTTACTTACGTGTTAAATATATATTCAGATGCTCTTTGTTTGCTACATATTGGATTTATTTTGAAAGATATACCTATCTGTATTTTCTGCTTATTGTAAACCATCATCACCCAGTCCGTAAGCAGTCAGCTTCCCAATTTGCAGAAATGCTCTGATTGGCCTCAGAAAGTGACCTTCCATTGCTCTCTGCACTTTCTGACTGACCTGCTAATGGAAACAGAGGGTCTTTCTAATCCTGAATGAAGTGTTCCTTTGAGGAAATTTCCTAAAGGGGTATTTTCTTTAGCTTCTACTGGGAGTGGAGTGCAATTCAATTTGCAGCATAGATCCCAGAGCCGATCAGCTTTGCAGAGCTATTCTTCGTGAAATCGCAGTCTTGTAGTATGCCAGGAAAGCCAATAGGGTGTAGTTTTCCAAGATTTGGTGTTTACGATAAAGTCAGCTTTACAGATTCTTTCTTCAGGTTGTTGGTTGTATACATTCTGCTTTTTCACCCTCCGGTAAAGCAAAATGAATCAATCCCTTACTGAAAAAACGGTTCAAATTTTGAGTAGCCATTCAAAAATCAGAAGCCACCGAAGTTTATTATACCCATGCGGCTATCTTTCCTTCTTCTGTATCTGCATTTTGCTGTAGTCTTTAAGTATGGATACTTTGTTTCTTGAGTTCAGTGTAAAGTACATAGATGTTATGTCCTTCTTCACGTTTTATATTATTCTACTCATTTCATATGAATTTTCCATATACACAAGGCACCTTTGGGTGTGACATCTGAGATGCAGCTCAGTACTCCACTGACAAAAGCTTCTTGTAGTGTTAAAGAAGTCACACACCCAAATCTGTAATTGGTAGTTTGGGTGTATTGATACAGTAAATGTTTAATTGCTATATTACTGCAGCTGGTCTGCCAAATATTCAGGGTCCCTACTCGTAAACTGTTCTTCCCTTTGATAGTATGCAGGGGTTGCCACAATTTTGACAGCTCAATTCAGCAGACAGCTGAGAAGTAGGAACAGGTTTTTGTGTATAAAGTCCTTTATGATTTTACATGGCCATGCTTAAAATTTCTCATTTAAAGTATATTAGCGGGATGCAATAAAACTGTATCATAATACCTACATTTAAAGGGGAAAAGGTATATTGACTCTGGATCCCGAGTCTGGAATAACGGATACAGAAATTACAAGGTGAGATGGCAGTCTAAAATAGTGCCCAAAAATGTAAGTTTGGTTGGCTGTAAATGCAGCAAGTGATTTTCCTCCAGCTTTAGCAAACCTGCGAGACTGCTGTGGGCCCTTCCAGCACCGAGGGGAGAGGCAGGAGCCCCCAGCCAGGCTGCCTGCTGCAGCAGAGAGCAGAGTCTGCAGTCACTGGGCTCAGTGAGGCTGATGAAATGCGTATGGAGGAAGTTTGCTCCCATTTCAGATTGTCTGTAGAAGTGACAATTTAATGGGACCCATTAGCATCAGCTGTGGCCGGTTCCTTGTCCCTCCTTCCAGGTGCTTACCAGGGAAAACAGAGATTTATAACCATGATGCAGCCACTGTGATGGGCTACTGTTCACTCCTCCTGGGACTGTCCTGGCTGACGGCTCTCAAGATGAATCGTCCCTGTGAAGGAGGGGTTTTCCCCATCCCCAGGGTACTTGACTTTCTGTGGAGCTCTATGCACGTGTGATAAATATGTGAAAATGATGAGGTCCTCTCTTCTGAGTGCGCTGTGATCCTCACGTGCTTTCTGCTGGTACAAAAGAGTGGCAGTGCTCCAGACGTAGGAACTTTTAAACAGAGGATTTCAGAGTAAGCTCTGCAGCCCACCACTTGTGAAGTGAATGAGCACTACCACTTTTTTACCTTTACCTTTTTTTTTCTTTTTTCTTTTCTTTTTTTTTTTGGAGGAGATCAAGGTATTACTCAGATGCTGCAGCAAATGGTCTTAATATTTATCCTTAGAGACCCATGGCAACTGCTACATGTACAGAAACAATAGTGAAAACTGGGGTTTTTTGAAAGAAAAGAGTGTTAGGTGAGCAGAAGAGATGCAAGCACAGCTCCCAGGAGCAACATGGAAGAGCTAACCAAAAAAATTTTTTATCTTGCTCAATTCCATGTGATTTTTGTAAATTGAAAGAATGATCGTCTTGTGATTATAGGAGCTCTCTGTTTGAATCTGGCAGGGGAGGGAGAAAATAGGAAAACATATTGCTAAGATTTTCCTGTTAGATTAATCAGCCCCACTCAATTCACTCAGCTCTGAAAGGTCGTATTTTCTCATCGTCAGAGCGGTCCAAGTTGCCCTGTTCCAGACAGGGCTGTCTCTCGCTTCCCTGTGTCTCTGCTGAATGAACAGCGTGCCCAACACGGGGCAAAACGGAGACAGTGCGGCATTTGTCCTGAGAGCTGCCCTTCTTTGTCGGCATGTCGGCATTACTTCTGTCTTTTCTTTTTTGCAACAGGATGCATATCTCTGATGGGTGTTACCTTATGAATCCGTACCACCACTGTGTGGATGAGCTAGCCAGTTGCTTCCTCCACCTGTTTCTCCTGCATTTGCACAGACTGCGTTTTGTCCACCTTTCTCATCTTATTTTGTCAAGATCATTTTGGTTGCCGCCGTCCTGCACGGGGGGCAGTGCGGTTTCTGGTCATGGTGACCTGCTAACTCCATTTTCTGCACAGTGTAATAAAGAAGTTAGAGAAAGCCATGCTGTGGGGTGCACATGTACTTTGAGTGCATCAGGAGCCAGGCAGAGGGGTATGGCCCCTCATATCACTCTTAAATGTAGTTGTTTTGCCAAGCTGTTCCAGCTCCAATTTATCTCTCTGCTGTCGCCTTCAGTAATGAGTTTCAGCTGCAGTGTGGAAAAGGTAATTTTCCTTCACTACTGCCAGTACTGGAGAGCCAGACTTAAATATTTCTGGGTGTTTACTTGAACTCTATTTTCTAGTCTCCAGGCAGCTGAGTTTTGCTAAACCCTGCATTTTACAAGGTTTTAGAGGGTCGTTCTGCATTAACAGAGTTCTTGTCACTGAATGCGGGTGAACCAGAATGTAGCACGAAGTAGCGAGTACAAGATACTACTTGACAGATTTCAAGGGATTTCATACAGTGTATTTGTTTAGAGATAGCTTGTCAAAACTACTAGCAAAAGAAATGGTGGGGAGATGATGAACGTGTGCTGATGAGGCATTCAGATGTGCACCTGAAAAACTTAACCAGGAAGCACAATACTCGAGACATCTGCTTTATTTTGGCATATTTATGGCTGTGTCATTTCTTTTGGATGTTTTTGGTTTGTTTTCTGCATTGTTTTCATACGTCACTTCATCCCCCTTTGGAAACTTGTTAAAACTCCCCTCAGGTTGGACAAAGCCAATAGAAACAAGCTGGGTTTGAAAGATCGGGGTGAGCTGTGCAGCCTCATGGCTGGATCCTGCTCCTTGCAGATGGGGAGTTTGCAGCAGGTGCAGCTCATCGGGGTTCGCCCCATACAGCTAGCTAGGGGCCCAGGCGGGCGCAGGGGCCAAATTCAGGCTGGGGGCATTATCTTCATCTTCGGCTTGGTTGTTGGGAGGGTAGGAGACAGCTGGCTGCATGCGAACTGTGTGAGTCTGCCTGCTAGAACAAGGGGAATTGCTGTGCAGCCAGCTTGCAGGTGTATACAAATACTCGTGGTATAGTTTGCGTTATTTTTTCAGATGAGCTATGAACATTCAGTTGCCGATAGTGGGTTAGAAACTGGCGAGTCTATAAATTTCAAATGGTGCAGAAGGACAGGGATTTTTTTTTTCTGGCAATTAGTGAAAGTCCCCATGTCTCTCTCAATAAATAACTGCAATGCCAAGTATGTGTGGGAACGCTGCAAACCCTCTTGGTTAAGGCTGGAAGGGGAGGAGGAGGAGGCAGAGCCCACCCGCGCAGGGAATTTCCTTGGAACGTGCACATACCTCATTTCTCCCGCGCAGGTTTTGTTTGAGCTTGCCCTTTCCTCTTCACGTGTTTCCATCTCTGCCAGCAGCTAAATGGAGAGGCTAATTTGAGAGACTCCTAGAAGTAATTGCAGCATAATAATTGCATAGCTGACATGAGTCTTTTCCTCGTCCTGCGTGCTGCAGCACTTTGCGTGTCACTGCGTGGGTATGGCTTGGCGGGGATTTTTTTGTTTTTACTAGGAGGTCTGCTAATTTGTTAGAGTACCTGTTGCTTGGTTTCTTTCCTTTGTAGCTCTGTTTAAAAAATCCCTTGTACATCTAGTAAAAATGTGACATTGTCCTTGAAACATTGTCTTGCTCCCCCCACCCAAAACCCATACAAACAGATAAAACAGATAAATACAGAGACCTGAATTAAGAGCATAAACCAAAATTTGTCATACATTTGGGGGATAACTATTTGGAAGGTCTTTCCTGATACTGTGCTTCCTTGCAAGAGAGCTACATAAATGGTTTGGAAAAGTGTCATTCTTCACTAAGAAATACTGCGCTTAATTAATTCTTGCTCCTGGGAGGTCAACCTGGGGCACTCATTATTGTCTTAATTGGTGGTATAAATCCTGAGGCACTGGAGGGGAAGAGAGGAAAAAAAAACGATGAGCAGTTAACATATATAGCCTTTTGGATAACTGCTAGCTAGTTGTACAACCATCCCAGTGACATTTTGTGGTTTTATTGGGTTATGGGTCTGGTCCTCCACAAATTAGATTGAGGGGAATTGATTTGCATAAACAAAAATATAAGAAAGTAGCAAAATGCAATAATTAATTCCTGAGTTCTGCATTGAACCATGTGAAGTAACTCAGTGTTCTGCCACTCAGAAAAATGTTTCTTTGATCTCCTCTTATTCATATTAAATTATATTCATTACACTTCCCATCTGGAGTTTCCTAGCAGGCCAAAAATCATCCTACAGACATTACTGAAAGGAAGTTAACTGTAACTTTTTAATTGTATACATTTCATCTCTCTCTCTCTCTATCTCTCTCTCTCTTTTAATTTGAAGAAAGCAGATGGAAGTACATACCTGCTCCTTCCTCTCTCTGTTTCAATTGCTGAAGTGGAGAAGCAGAAAATCCAAGCAGTTCTTTCCCCTTACATATTGCTTCAAGGTGATGACTGTTCTGTCTGGAGACTTAGACGTGTTTGCTAAGAAGGTCAGGAGTTCAGTGAAAATTGAAGTTGTGGAGAAATCCATGGGTAGTCTTATGGATACTGTTGTACCCTGCTGGCGCAGGCTGCTGCGGATTGCAGCCAAATGAACGAACCTTGCACACTTCGTGGCAGATCACACTCATTTCCCCTCTTTCCCTGTGCTGGAGGTCACAATGTCAGTAGCTGCCGTTCTGCTAGTGGAAGTGTTTCAAACTCACTGAACAAAATGAACTTTTTGACTGCTAGGAGCATGTTTTCAATGCTGGGCCAAGCTTTGTGGAATCAGGAAATGTGTTGGCATACAGGGCACCGTGAGGAGTGGGTTTCATTTCCAGACTTAACAGGCTAAAGCCTAATGGGCATTAGTAACCCCATGAATAGCTTCCTTCAAAGTTTGTTGTTGAAAATGTTTTTTTTCCTTGCCCTCTGTGGCCCACGAGGTTTTTTTCTCACCTTAGAAACTATTGGTTTCTGTCAAGTGTGGCCTGCCCTGTGTTTGCAGGTGCATTCCCACTTCGGTAGCTCAGGGAGGGCAACATGTTCCTCATCTGCCTGTCCTTGTCCACTGGGGCCTTCGCTCTTTTTAAGAAAGGAGGAAACCCTGAAACCTTACAAGCTTTTCCATTTGTATAAAAGTAATGGAAAAGAGAATAGGTGTTTTTTCCCCTTTGTTGTTTGCTCTGTATTGCTGTATGCAAGATTTGGGATAACACCTGCTTGTTTTTATGAAGTGTTTCAAGTTCTGTCAGTTAAAAAAAGCCCTACTTTAAATAGCAAATTTTGTTTTCTTCCTTTGGCTGCAGAAGATTATGGCTGCTCCTCATCTGCAGAATAAATGGCTAGACGAGGTGAAACGCGAATTCGTGCTGAAAATAACAGCAGCAACAAGAAAACGCAGCACACTCCCACTGCGAGCTGGCATGGAGGCTGTGTCCAGCCCCTCTTCTGCCAGGCAGCTACGTTCTCTAGGTGTTCTCTACAGGCTGTGGACATGGAACAGTGTTTATTCATTTGTTTTTGCAAAGATCTGTCTGTCCTGCTCTGACGTATATAATCAGCACAATTTCTGGGCTTCCTGGCAGCAAGCCTTCCTCTACTTATTGTTGTAGTTGCTTCCATTTTGTGCCGGCGGTGGTTTCCAGCCACAATGTCAGACAATTAATTTGTTTATTCTAAAAGCCGTGACTTCCAAAGCATGATAGACAGTGCAGACATCCCGGAAAAGTGCTGTGCAGCTAAGAATACACTCGTTTTAGCTTCCTTTTACATAGCTGCTTTTGCAGCTTTCATTACTTGTGGGGTCTCGTGTTCTGGCTGCAGCCATTTTACAATCTTTTATACTGTACAGAATCACTTAACAGCATATGCCATGCGTTTTAGGTCTTTTATAAGCCTTTCTATGCAACTCCAGTTGTGGGATTGCATGTTGTCAAAGCAGTTGTTCCTGGTTAACAGCTATAAGTTGTTTTCCCTGCCTTAACCTGACCTCCGCTTCTATGAGGACTGTGTGAGAAAGGTGTTTTTTGTTCCTTGGCTGCTGCCACTTGTAATAAAAATATTGCAAATCACATTCAGTTCCTGAAAGTACCCGTGCAATTCCCTGGACACATAGCAAAGCAGTTTTGTGCAGATCTCATCACTGGGAGCTTAAATGTCTTTGCTGATGCTCCAGAGACAGCAGGAACTGGGTCCTTCGTACCTTACCTTGCAAGCTTTACAGGGCTAGCAAGGATAGAGGGTTACTTGAATGACTAGAATAAACAGATTGGAAGGAGGCTGTGTATCACAAACAAGTTAGCTCTGTAAAAAGGTACATATTTACATGTCCAGTATGTCACAGTAAAGCTAATAGCAGAAGTTTCAGGTATGTCATGAGCTGTTTTGTATTTTTTCTTCCAAGCTCAGTCTGTCGGAGTTTATACATGACTGATAAACTGTACCACAGAAAAGTCTTTCCTACTCCTTTGTTTCTTTTACGATAAAGTAGCAATACACTTCACTCAGAAGCTTATTTTTGCAAATTTACCAAAGAATAGCCTCTAAATCTGCAAGAGTCATAGCTGGCTGGCTGTATGTGGGGGTAATCAAAGCTGAACCGGATGAACTGAGCAGGCTGTTTAAACAGATTGAGCTAGCAATAGCCCTTCTTTGCTGATTACCCTATCACTTGCTTGCAATGCAATTTTTCAACTTGTAAGCCTGCTACATCTGCAAATAGGATTTGACATACCCTCTGCTGGCAGAATCTTTTTAAGAACCTGTTGGGATCAGGTGATCCATCTCTTCATGTGATGTGCATAACTTCAACTTTAAATCATGTGACTTGCCAAAATCAACTGGACAGTGAAGGACAGGGAATTGTATAGGTTCCCTATCAGATAGATAAGGGTAGCAGTTCGTGCTAACAATTCCATAAGACTTTATCAGCTTGAATACTTAACATCATTTTGAGGGCTTATTCTCAATGCACTCCTTTGTATTCAGATAACCAGTGGCGTAATGGCATTCAAAATATTATTGAAATAGTTAATATTATCTGCAGTCAACTCTGCTCTGTATTGAGCTCTTTAATTTTTGACACACTAACAGATAACTACAAAAATACGTGTTGAGTGGGATGGGGTGGTTTTTTTTGGCATTGTGTTGAAGTTACATTGAATAAATCGGTTATTTAGCTTCAAGCAATATGCCTAGTAAACCAGGTTTTTTGCTGCTTGGTGCATATAGTTTCACATATCACTCTCTGCTTTCAGTGCAGCAGATAAGATATCAACACAATTAAAAGTGAAAAATAATCTGTCTGCTCTGCCAGTGGTGAATGCTCAGGGAACACACGCTGATACAATAGATTTCTGAATAATTTATACTCAGCATTTTTTCCTTGCACTGGGTAAATGAGGACGCCTAATGTGGCATGGTCAGAGTGATACTCTATCTGTCATCCATTAAGATAACAAGATTGGTGGGCCTGGGAGGAGCATGGCATGGTGTGTAGAAAAGATGAGATTAAAAATTGAAATGTCTGTCCAAAATGCTTTGTGTGAAGGCTGCTGGTAACAGCAGCTCAGAAGGACAGAATTAATTCAGAAGTGTGATTTCTGTAAAGCTTTGTTTGTCTTCGCTAAAATAAAAACACAAGAACCATGCTCCTTTCAAAAGCTGTGGATAAAAGGAATATTAGAGCAAATCACTGTTCCTGATAGGTTTTAGTAGGTTCCTCTACTTGAAATTTGAGTACTTTGTAGGTACTATCAAAAACAATTATGTATCACAGTAACATTTTATGTCTTACAGAATGTCTTTGTCTTTATATTCATAGCGCATTTCAACTTACAAAGAATCACGTGTGCTTGTTTTTGGTACAGGAGTATCTCATCTCCCATCACAGGGCATTAATTTGGAAGGGATGCTAAAATGTTTGCGTAAAAAATTGTTTATGTAAATGTTGAGCAGAACAGATTCATTTTGAGGTGGACGTATTACAGTAAGTAGTAGCTTTGTTTTCCAAACGCCTATAGGCCCTTGAAGTCAATTAATTTAGAAACAGTGATGGTTTGCTGTCTCCAGAATTTCTGACATCTTAAGGTTAGGTTGCATTCAGATTTTCTTTCATGTTTTTTGAAGAAAGTGATGGGGCTGTGAGCTTGGGTTAAAGTCACTTAACAAAAAAAGCACTAGAGGAAAATGTAGGCCTGCTTCTAACTTTACTATTTTTAGTGAACACAGGGCAAAAAAAAACCTGGATATAAACAGTACTGGACAGTGTCAACCTCCTATCTAAATCTAACAAGGAGGCGTTAGATCCATAAACACGGTTTGGCAGATCAGGTTAGCTGCTCTGCTCGTTGGAAGCCAGCCGTGACACAGTTTAAATGTGCTTCTCTGAAATGTTCAATCCGTCAGCCAGCACCCGGTCAGCCCACTGCTACATCCTGCGGCTTTTTCTCTGGCTGCAGGGGTGCTGGTAACCAAAGCAGGTGCTGTGCAAGTACCTGTACAGAGACAAAGGCAGGCTCCTGTCTGTTCTCGTTCCTGCTCTCGCTGCAGTCTGTGAAACGGGATCAGCAGGAAGCCACGCAGCCACAGGCAATGTGTCACATCCTCAGCGGTGCAACAAGTCAAATACTTTGGGGATAAGGAAGGGCCACGGTCAAGTGCCAGCCTGTCGCATACCTGCTAGGGGATACGCTCAGCAATGTCTGTATTTAGGTTTTGTTGTCGTGCAGTGTGAGCAAGCACAGAAATGAAGCGGTGCAGGCTGCCCGCACCTTCAGTTTTGGAGGCAAGCGGCCGTTTTTCACAGTTGATGATGGTCTGCCTTCCTGCTGTGGCCAGGGCATGTGCGCAAATCACGTCTTCTGCAGCCATCCCAGAGGCCTTAGGCTGACTGCACGTGTGACACGGCGTTGAGCCAGGCGTGTACGTTATTTCGGATGCCTGCAGTGCGTCTGCTTTGTGTTCATGGCCTGCGCTGTAAACCTGACACTTGGGGTGAGACAAACTGGAGGGAGAGAAAGCATATGGAGATAAAAGTCCCTGTGGTTCTGAACAGGTATCTGGCATAGAGATTTTCCTCGTGAGCAAATATTTTTGTTAGCCTACCATCAGATTGGGGAAATAATCTGGGCATGACCCTACTCGGAGTGCCACCCCACAGTCGTGCCTGCACAGCGCGAGGCTTGTGGAGGCCGCTCTCAAAACTGAGCCACAGAGCTAAATAAATGCTGCTTGCCATCTCGTACTCGAAGAATGGCCTATTACTCCCTGCGTGATGGTTTTGTTTTGGCTTTCATATGCAAAGAAACTAAATAATATTTATAATCTGGGCATTTTTCTTAGTGCCTGTCCAGAGACAGATCAAATCTGTTCAGTGACATATTGTCGAGGTTTTAAAATGAGCTTACCACACATCTTAGTAGAAATAGTATCCCACTGTTGTCTCATAGAAAAGTACTTAGGGGTTGAGCACTAACATGCCTCTTAGAAACAGGTCCTTAGCTTTGAGCAGGGCCACATTATGCCTTTTTTCATCTGAGTACTTTTACATTAACAAGTTCAGTTTTCTTTCTGTTTTGTGAGTAAGTCCAGGAAGAACATCAAATACAGGTGTAAGAAAATAATTTGTAAAACAACAGTCTAAGCTTCCACAATACTCTCTTCTATATATTTCACTCTATGTAGGATGTTTCTGGGGAGCTTAGGCTGTTAAAGAAACTCTTAATTTCAACCTGGATGTCTGCTTTTTCTAAGTTTGTTCCCTTAAGCCTTTTATATTAGTAATGAGTTCATGAATGCTTTATGCTTGTTGTCTGCAGAAGTCAGATCACCTTTTTCCGTTTGGCTGTGTGGTCAACTTTGTGTGCTAAGGACTGAGGTAACCTTCTCTACTTTCCTTCCTAATGGGTTGTAATTAGACCCTAGGTTAAAAGGATGCAGAACCTGTGTCTAAATACCAGAACAAATGATCACTCGGTGGGTGCCGTTGACCTCTGGCTGTATTTGGGTGAAGTACAGGTATATTTGCGGGCAGCTGTTTCCTGTCTTCTCTGTATTGGGTGACACTTTTGACTCCTGAATTTTGTTTCAAGTAGTGCCTGTTTCAGTAAACCTGAAGTCGTTCGAACATGGATGACTGGCAGCCTGTGCCCCAAGGAACGTGCAGGCAACAAGGAGGTTCTGGGAGCTGCTTTCATTAAATTACAGAATCACAGAATCACAAGGTTGGAAAGGACCTTCTAGATCATCTAGTCCAACCATCATCCTATTACTTCAGTTGTTCAGCGCAGTGAGACAGTTGCTACATGAGAGTCATATTTGTTCGTTCAGGCCATTTTGCTTCTTGCAGTGTCAGGCTAATTTTAGGAGTTTTATTCCATCAGTGGCATGCAGCAATAGATTAAACCAGGATGGCTGCAGGGGAGGCTACCAGTCTTGCCTTCCACTACCTCCTACCATGTAAAAAGCGGTGACCAAATAAACCGTATGGAGATCCTTGAACCAGGACAGTTCACAATTTCTGTCTGTTGAGCTCAACAAGAATACATGTCATAGACTTCTCACAGTTTTAGTTAGCATCATCAACAATTACTACAGAGCCAGGTATCACAATTAGAGGAATATCAAAGCAAGAAAATAGTAAGTGGATGTTACTGTAAATTTTCTTCTCAGCAAGTAAACAAATGTACATGCTTGCCATATTTTCCCTTGCAAACATTAAAGCAATGTTAATGAGCAAAGTATGGAATATAAAATAGCATTGTTATTGGTAACTTTTAAACATTTTAATTGTCTAAACAAATGTCTTCAAATACTTCTGCTATGTCCTGTAGCTTGAGAAAGAAGTGAAGTGTTTTTCATTAGCTCTTTGATGATTGTATTAAGTATCTTCTAAATCAGAGAAGCTAATGTCAGGACAAGGCTTGCCTGTGCAAGAACAGCAGAAAACTCTTGCCAGGGGTTACGTGATTAAGGAGACATTTTTCAGTTCTGAGTGAATTTGAGGTATTTTCATAACATTAGCATCTATAGCATGTTGGGTGTGCAAGGAATTTATGACCAGCCCTTACTGACTGTGCCTGCCCGGCCACTCCCTCATCGTATGGCCAGAAACTCTCTCAGTTAACTCTGAACGATAGGGTTTGGGGCTTTTGAACTACTTGCATATCTCTCTGAGTGCATTTAGGAGAGCCAGTTTTATAGCTTACCATGATTACATCTTCAGACAAATGCATTGTGGGTACAGAGCTATCATCTGTGGCATCAAGTTTACCACTTCCCTGTGGGGTGTAAACATGTGGCTGGTCGAAGAGTTTGAACTTCTCAAGCCCTCCAACAAATATTAAATTGCTAACTGTTCTTCCATAATGCTACGATGTTGACTGAAATTTGAGCCTGGCACTTGCTGAAATGATTTTTTCAAAATCTGATTGAGAAGGTTAAATGGTAATGTCAAGTGTCCAGATGTCTGTTACAGAAATACTTTCACTGAATATCTGTGGGTTGATCTCTAAAATGCTTAAAGTAATCCTCTTTTTTCTTCTTCATCATTATATGATATTATCTACAGTTTGGTTTTTAGTGCAGATGAAGAAATTAACTTGGTTTTGCCTTTTTTTCTGTGCCAGCTAACCTTACCGTTTATGACTGTTTTTCTCTTTTATTTGCCAAAGGAGGAATCCAGGCAAATGTTGTTCCTTAAGTATAAACCAGACCTTTAGTTCTCTTTAATTTCTGTTCAAGATCATTATAATTACATGATTATTTTCACAGCTGTATCTGAATAAGAAAAATGCTGTAATTGGTGACTTTTACAAGTTCACAACTCAATAACCTGATGCTGGAACTCTTCCACCTGCAGAAGCCTAGTTAATTGCTCTAGAAGTTCAGACAGCTAAAAGGCCTGGGTTTCAAATTATTTCACTTTTTACGTGCAGCATTCGAACTAGAGAGTATAAGATGAGATCTTTAGGCTGAGAGAGACTCTTGGTTGTTGGATGAGTATTTGATTTCCAAGTGGATCAATTAAGAAAGCTTTTGTTTACCCAACTCATTACTAAATCCTTAAGCCCAAACCACTTTTATTTGAGCCTTCTTGTAAAAATGTAGGACTTCATTTCCTGAGTCCTGTTACTAGTTGTAGTTTCGCTTATTTTGGCTTTCAGTTGCTTTATTTAATTAGTTTTTTATTTAAGAGATGAGTCTTTATGCTGCAAAAAACAATATTTAATTATAATAAGAGTGAGTCTTTAAAGATGCCATACTCCAACCATAACTTTGAATTTATTTTGTTATTTTAAAGCAATGTTAGTGCCTGTCTCTAAGGTTTATGGGAAGCTCAGAGGTTTATTTGATTTCTTTTTTTCTTGATTTCAGGGCTTTTTCCGCAGAAGTATCCAGAAGAACATGGTTTACACATGTCATAGAGATAAAAACTGTGTTATCAATAAAGTTACCAGAAATCGCTGCCAATACTGCAGACTACAGAAATGCTTTGAAGTGGGAATGTCCAAAGAATGTAAGTTGTCTTCCGTAACAATTTATTGCTTGTCATATCCTAGGTATATATGACAGTCCCAAGGGAAGAAAAATATTACCCAGTTACGCAGTTGAAGTGCATTCGTGTGCACAGAAAGGAGTTTGAACTTTGCACGTGACTTCAGATGTGGCTTGTGAACCCTTAACTTTGCAGCCTAAATACTGTCACTTAAGAACTCATAGTGCAATGCGCTGCCTGTGCAACATGGCCACCTGCATGTGGATGTGAGAACTTCTAAGTGGGTCATTTCACCAGGTTTTCTAAAGAAACAAAACCACAGATGCTAGCTTTAAGGTTGGGTTATCTCCCCTGTGTTCTAGAATTGGCTTCTTGGGGCAAGGGGCATAAGGGGAATGGCACTGGCTTCTTAAGCTCTGTTTCAGTTCTCCCACAGCAATACAGAACAGTTCGTGGCTTTGCTGCCTGGCAAGTTTGGGTGCCAGCCCATGGTGTCGTTTCACAAGGGCCTCCCGATGGCACTTGTGCAGCACATAACAGCCTTCTTCAGCCTTGCACCTTCTTCCTTGTGCCAGTGCGGGTGCTTCTGCAAGAGGTCCTTCTTCTGCTCTTAACACTAGTTTGTGACATTTTAGAAAGCTGATGGTACAATGGCCTTGAGTCTTCTGTTCTTACTTGTTGGAGCCCCTGTGAAAGATGAAACAAGCTGGTTAATCGTCTTCTAAACCAACAAAGCCAGTAAACCTGACTATGTACAAGTACTGCCAAGTGCACACAAAAAAAGGACTTTCTCTGCCTTCCTTTCTGGAAATCTAAGGTTCGACCTTTAAATTAGCATTTTAAAAATACACAGATAGAAGTTTGTGGTTTTTCTCTTTTTCCAGTTCATTGATATCCCTGTCAAGCATGAAAATCTTGCTAAAAAAAAGCCATTCTCAACTCTCTAAGGGGTAATGCTTTTGAAAGATTCTCATTTTTGATTAGAGTGACGGCAGTAAGAAAAAAATGTTTGGTGTAATGATTTATTTGATTGTTGAGGGTTTTTACATCTGTCAGTGATGTTCCTGATTTCAGTAGGTTAGTTCCAATAATAAACACTACAGAAATTTGCAGTTTGAGCATAAGAGAGGAAAAAATTGCCCAACGCCACTTTCTTACTCCACTTCACCCACAGGAGTTCCTTAGAGAGACTTCAAGACTGGATAAAAAACAATAACACTAATGAGACATTTATGACTGAATTGTGACTTAAATCTGTTCTTATCTTAGGCATTTTTCCTTCATAAATTGCATTACACTTCTGCATCCTTGGGCAGGAGCAGAACAGGTCCCAAAGCCACGGTGGTGTGTCCTAGTTGCATTTTTTTTCCTCTCTCCCACCCTCTCCTCCTCTCAGAAGAAGAGTGTTGAGGAGCCGGAGAATGAACCAGGTACATCTTTGCATCACTCTGCAGTGTTTCCAACTCCTGTTCCTGGAAATCTGAAATTGTGGTTGCTGAAAAGGGCCTGACATCAAGTCTCAAGAACTGGAGAAGCTAGGAGGTCTTAGGTTTTCCGTGACTTCTGTCCTTGATGTTAGGGTTTCCAGTTTTCTTGTGTGCCTGAAGTGCAACTTCATTGGAATAAAGGTCAAGGAGGGAGAATATAGACCACCGAGCATGGTCATACAGAAGATGTCTTTTTTTGAGAGGTCTGTGTAACCTGCTATGCGCTGCAGTGACCACAGTGCTTCCCTGCAAATGTCAGATGTTTTACGGTGAGAAGCAGAGTATGACAAGACTGTAGATTGTCATAATAGTCATCTTAAGGCTATCATTTATAGTAAATTAAATGTCCAGATAATCCTAGGAGGCAGTCTGTGGTAATGGCAATAGTCTTGCCCAGAAATCTTTACTTTTTAGCAAGAAGAGTGGTTGATAATGACAAATGTTATATATAGGTTTACTGGAATGGAGACCATGACGAGTAAAGGAGGAGGTAGGCTAAATACAGATAAAGATGCACAAAGATACAAGATGAAATGAGGAGAATTTTATTCCTAGGTGTATGACTGCGTATATATCCGTACATATGAAGCTTTTTTGTTGATAAAAACATTATAATGCAGTTTGAGAGAGAAGAAGAAACACTTTCCTCACCTCAGGGTTTGTTGGCCTTCAATTCTTAAGGATTTTATTGCTGACGTGAAGTAGTAATCTTATTAAGTGCTGTAACGTCACGTCACAGTAGGCTTTGAAAATATCAGCAGTATTGCTAACATGTTAATCAAAGTTAATTAGGGTAAAGTATAAAGACTTACTGTTTTTAAAGTGATAGTTGGTTTTCTCTCATAGGATATCTGGAGCTTTACAAGCAAGAATTAAGGTTTTGGTCTGCCTGTTTCCTAGGGTGAACAGAGTGAAATTGCCCTTTGGCAGTTGCCTTTATTTCTAACCACTACAGGCACTGAAAGAGGGGATACCAGCTTGGAGGGGGAACACAAAGGATACTGGGGAGAAGTGAGGAATGTCCTCTGGCTGCATTTCTGTAGTAAGTGTATGCAAAGGAATAGAGAAATTATTTTAAATGTCATCAGTTTGCTGAGTGTCTTGTCGTCTTGGTTTAAAAGCTAAGTCTGGAGTGATTCTGTGTTATCCCTTCATAAACAGGAGCTTTTCAACTCTTAAGAGATTTGATAAACTATTTTCTTATCTGACCTTCTTTCATCCGTGTCTCCACGTTTCAACTCTTTCTTTATAAGTTTATGTAAACAAAGGAACATTTGTCAGCCTTTTTTTTTTTTTTTTTTGTAGGGGATAGAGGCTTTTCTTTTCCCTAAGTAACTTATTGGCATTTTGCTTTTCTGTCTTCTTACAGTTCTGTTACCTTGTAATATGAAAACCATGAGCAAAGGACAGAAAAATGTATCAGAGAAGTTTCATAGGGAAACAAGCCTCCAATGTTCAACCCAGTCCCAAACGGGGAGAGTAGTCACAGTGGGCAGCTGCAAATAGGAACCACAGGAGCTGAGGAGGAGCAAATGCAGAATTTCAGTATACAGAGTAATCTGTGCTTAAATGCTATGGTTGTATTTTTATTTGTTCTTCCTTTAAAGGGCATGCAAAAGTATTTACATATGCAACTCCTTTTGAGTTTAATGAGTGTTACACACAAACATCAGAGATCAGAACTGGCTGCTTAGCCAGTGTAATAAGTGAGATTTTAAGGATGGAGATACAATGTGTTGGAAGAGAAGAGATACTGAGCATTTCTTGTATGCTTTTATCTTGTTTTAGAGAATGAAGTGAGACGACGAAGGAATGCACCAAATTTGCATTTCTTTATAGGTCGTTTTGTGCATGTAGGGAAAAAAGTTATCTTTAACCCCATTTTAGTCCCCAGATCTGATCAAGAGAGGTCAATAACAAGTCTGCCTCCAGGGCAGCAGTGGAGCTATTTGTATTATGATAATAACTGCAGAACCCAGCTGAAACTGGATCCCACTAGTGCGGGGACTGTCTTTCATTGTGTAGTTGCTGTTGCAAAAAGTTTGTGCTCCAAATAGATGAGACAAAGGGTGTGAGGGGAAACGACTTAGTGGTGACTCTCTTATCATCCTACAACAGGGCCAAACATGGCTTGAAATAAAGCCCTGCTGTCTTTTGTCAGATCCCCCGCTTCAGAAACTCCTGAGCTAGTGTCCCTGCAACCTGAGCTGCACCTCTAAATAGAACAGCCGTGAGTTAACCCCTCTGCTAGCGGTATGTCAGGTTTGGGGTTCATTATAAGTTCATTTGTGGTGCTTATTTGTGGGGGGCTCCAGAAGCTCATTCAGGAGTGTGTAGGTGCAGCTGAGGCTCTGATCCCCACTCCAAAACATTTCTCTCCTTTTTACCCTTCCAGCCTGTTAATTTTTTTTAATTGACATGTAGAGACAAATTGTAATGAAACAGGACTTTTTTTTTGCTGTCACTGAAGTGAGAAGGCTACTAAGGCTGACAGTGGCTCATTATGTGATGGAGAGCCTTAGGAAACTAACCTTTGCCCTTCGATTACGTGATCTCTAAGCTGATGCTGAAGCATCATCCTTGGCCTGACCCCAGGTGACAGCAAGAAGCACTCTGTTGTCTGGATGCATGGACCTCAGTCCTTGGGAGCTAGCAAGGGGTCACACAAACAGTGCTGCCTTGCACAAGTAAGGGAGTATGCGGGAAACTGGGCAAAAGTCTTAAATGATAGTGGACTCTTTCAAGGAGGATGCTGGAACGTATACTTTGTAAGGTGAAACCTACTCTTAAAGAAAACCTAAACTGGATTTATTCCAGGGTACAGAGGAAGTAAAATGGAGCTTCCTTCTGCTACAATGGTTCAGCTTAGCCTAGCAGCTCTTCCATTTCTATCCTCCCTCTTTTACAAAATTTACAGCCTCCAAGGACCATCACTGTGCTTGACGATCTGTTAGGTCCCTCTCAGACACACACCCAGCCCATGTACCATGGTGTGGTGCAGAAAAGCCCTCTGTGCTGGCGTAAACCTCATCTGCAGTGAGCTCTAACAGAGCAAAATTATGTTTATAAAGGCACAGAATTATTGTTCCAGATTGCTTCAGTGCACTGAAGTAATGTTCAGATTTGTAAATCTGCTTACAATTAACCTCCCTGGAGGAAGGGAGGGAATGCAGGGGAATTACCATGAAGTGGAGAGAATCCAGTTTTCGTGTTCTGTATTTTTTTTTTTTTTAAGCTTGCTCAGAAATGTCTGTTGCTTTTTGTTGCAGACTTCAAAGTCTTCTAATATTTAAATGTTCATGCTTCTCGGAACATATGATTACATTCTGCTACTGAACAAAAGAATGAATTGATTTGCTTATTTTAATTCTGGTTTAAATCAGCAACCAGGAAACATCAACTTGAAGAATGGTGGTGTTTGTATTTTTTACTTTATATGCTTTCATTTTCTTCCAGACTCCTTACTGAAGTGCAATTCCATCTCCAATTGAGTTGTTGAGTAGAGGGCTAGCCTGCGTAGTTGCATTTGGGAAGCTGATGCAGATGCACTAACGTAATTTTAACAGGAATTAATTAGAATGCATGAAATCTTCATTGAAATGCTTTTATTCAGAACTGAAGTGTTTTTTATTCTTTTTTTTTTTTTTTTTTCTCCCCAGCAGTAAGTACTGGAGTTAAGAATTGCTTCTGCTTTGCTATGGGCTAGATTTTTAACTAGATGCCTAAATACCACACAGTGGCTGGGGGCTTTTTCAAACATTCCAGAGTAGTTACATCGCCTGTTGACTCGCATTGGTTTCTCAAGAGGCACAATTGAAATATCAGAGTAGAAATCACAAAACACTGAATTCTGTTCTGGGACTAATTCCTCTCTCCAAATGTTACAAGCTGATTAGACTAGTTTTCCTGTCTTGATAGATGAAAATGATGACCCTTTTTACAAGAGCTGGGAGACCTTGTATTGTGAGTGCTTTGAAGGTGAAAGATGCAAACTGTGAAAATACCAAAGAAATTAAGAATTTGAGTATATAGGTAGTGGGGAAACAGTAATCAAGCCATACAGATCCCAGTTTTTTCATTTTATTCATTAAGATTGCGTGCTTGTTTTTCAGTTTCTGATCAGATAAGAATGCTTGTAATTATTTTTTCAGTCTGAGAAAATGGAAGCTTTTAAAAGTTAACGCCAAATGCTCAGTATCACTGATGGGGAGACTTTTTAAGATCAGAGCAAAGCGAACATAAAGGGTCTTACTGCTACAAAAAAAAATGGTGTTCTAGTGTCAGTCTGTCCTCTGCCAGAGATAATGCACAGTTTGTTATGCTGGGTGGCTGAAAATGATTTATATACAATTAAAATTCTATCATAATCTACGTGTGGCATGTTGTTTCCCATGGTTAAATAAACATCTTCTGCTTTTTGCACTGATTTAGTGTCTTAAAAGAAGCAGATCTGCTTTTCTTTTTTTCTTTTCAGAGGGGTCTGCCTCTTTTGTGTTTTAGCCTTTCCCCCTGATTTTGCATGGTTTTCACTTGCCAGCTTTAACGTTTGAAGGAGCAACTTAGGTTGAATGTTATTATTCATAATTTATTCTATGTTCTGTGAAGATGGTTATGTAATAGCAGTAATTGCATCAACTCACCTAATGAGCTTTCCCTCCAGTGCCATGTACAGCAGATTAATAGTCCATGAATTCATTTGCAGCTCGTTGTGTTTCAGAAAAGTATTTCAGGCAGCAATTAATAAACTGCTAAAGAAAATAACATAAAAAATGATTTTTTTTTTATTATGTTAACTCTCCAGCTGAACAATTTATTGGCACCTTTCATGATGCGGCTAAGTAAATTCTCTCCTAATTCCTCAAGCAGAGCATGATTAGTGAACCCTGCTCAAGTCAAGACTATTTGGTAATTAGTCTAATCTTTACATCTTAAACTGTTAGGGAGAAGTACAAATAGAGTCCTAAGGTTCTCCTTTTCTTCTGCTCGTTGCCTTTTAGCCATTACACAAATGGCTGCAACTTTATTTCATAACACACTAGAGCTGCAAAAATTTTTTTTCCTCACATAGCTTACACAATTATGGGTTTTCTAAGAATTGAAGACCCCAGTCAATAACCCCCTGGCACCGTTTCTGTGTTTCTTTTTGTCTGCTCCAGCAGCCTGAACCTCCCAAGTGGTGGAACTGAGCCTGGAGGCAGGAGCTGGGACCCAGGGAAGGGCAGAGGGTGCTGTTCCCCCCTAGGAAAATAAACCAGAGATTGAACACCGCTGGGGAGGGAGGTGCCAGGAGAAAGTCACGGAGAGAGAAGGAAGAGCAGGGAAACTCCTGTATTTTGTAGCTTAAGAGGGAATGAGGTGGTCAGACCTGACTGGGAGAAGAGCAGCAGTGAGATGCTGGGGCTGGGGCCACCTCAGCGGGGAGGTCTCTGGGGAAAGGGGAGACACCATTGCACATGGCCAGTCTTGCCTGGCTGCCCTAGAGTTGCTCTTTCCATCCTTTTTTTTTTTTTTTTTTTTAAATATTGAATGTCTTTGTCAGGTTTTTCATGTTTCACATAATTTCTTGTTCAAAGGAAACAGTTATCTTTTTGTTCCCTCCCTTTAATCCGATGGAAGCACTGGGCCTTGGCTTGTCTTTAGAAGTAATAAAATATATATATTTTAAAACCTTTTCCCTCATTTTGGGCTCTTGAGGACTGAGTAAGCATAAAGGGAATTCCTTCAATAAGCTCATACAGAGATTGATTACATGTCCTCAGCTGGAAGTTACATTAAGACTTATTCACTAAGGTATAGCTACCGTGGTGAACTTTTCATTGCTCTCTGCTGTCTCTATGACAACACGGATCCTCGCAGAAGTTACCAGGCCTCAGATGCTTTCTGCAGCCTTTGTCCGCGTCCATAAATTCTAATCCTCAATGACTGCAAATGTGCGCCCTTCTTATGTTTTGCTTAACAAGGTGTTTTATTAAAGTTGTGGCACTTCTAAAAGTTATTATGCTAATCATTTTCACTGCAGTACTGAGTAATGCTCTGAAACAGATGCCCTTTAAGAAAAGAAAAGGTGTCAATTAGATGTTACGAACTTCTGGACTTTCTGAATGCCTCTTGATCTTCTCCTATGGAAGAAATAAAGCTGAATGACATGGAGTCCTTGTATGCATAAGTTTTCTTTCAATATAGGTGAAACTCAGAGATAACTAGAGCTAGTGAAAAGTATAAAGCACATACAGTCTAATTTCTACAAAGCAGCCAGGACTTAAATCTGCAGCACGCTCAAGTGAAGTATGTTACTATTCAGTGGCTTTATCAAAGTCCCCTGACTTGATTGAACCATTTCATATTTTAAAGGGAGCACATCTAATCAGAGCCCATAGACTGGCTAATGTCTCTCTTGATGTTAGTTGTTAGGTTTCTGTGGCAGTCTAGCCACATGCCACCTCCTCTGGAGGTCTGACTGCTGTGGGGACAGTTAGTGGCACTGAAGCAGGCTGAACTTCAGATTTTTTCATTTCACCCCTTTGTATTTTTTCACTTAACATGGATTTGATTGTTTCTGTGGCCTTTTTCTGTTATTTTTTGTCCCCCACTTTGGTTTTGGGGTGTGTGTGTGGGGTTGTTGTAGCATTATTCCTGATCATCCATACAAAGACGCTGACTATTTACATTGATTGCAGATGACCTCTACCTTTGCTTGAGTTTAGTATCCCAACTGCTTTCATGGCAGGAAAAACCCTGGGTTATCCTCTCTGCCTTGTGCCAGGCAGTGTTGCTGTAAGAGCAGATGGGAGATCTGGAGGTAGCCTGTCCCTGCCCAGCCCACGTGCTCCAAAGCACAGGGCTGAGGCCACGCTTGCTTGGTCATGCAGACATAACTGCTGAGACCCCAATCCCATGACCTCAAAAGCTTTGTTTCAGAGCCTCCATTCTTTCTTTATGCACTCAGTTCACTGCTTCCTATTCCTCATTCGGATCATTTTCTTGTTCAGGGGCATGGGGCGTCTTTGATGCATCTCTTTCTCCTAATTGCCATTGTGCCATTCGATTGTGCTTTCTGCTGGCACCTCGTGGTTTCTCTGCTTGACTATTGCTGTGCATTTTTTTCTCCCTTTGAATCCCTTTTCTTATTTTGGGATGTTGAATCTGAGGGATGAAGAAATCTTGATGAGATAAATATCAGTCTGGGAACGAGCAAATTGCCAGAGTCCAGGACCTTGAAGCTAAACATGGCTTATTTGGTTGTCAGGCCAACCTGAAAATGTTATCTGCAGTAGCCAAGGTTCATGAGAAGTGCAGTAAATTGTTCCAAAGAGTTCTGGGAAGTCTGAACTGCAGCAACCCAAAAGTGCCTGGAGGACTCAGTATCAGAGGAGACACGTGTTTGGTCCTACCTTGTAGAAGAAACACATGTGAGAATGCATACATCTTCCTGATGATTTGTATCTGCAAACTTACTCCTCTGTTTTCCTGGTGATCCCTTCGCTGGAGATGGTCTTGTGTAGGGTGGTTTCTCTGCAGAAGGCAAAGAAACAAAGACCGTACTGGCCTCTCAGCGGAGATTGACTCCTGTGCTGATGGCGTGGAAGATAAGAAGCAGCCACTCAGAAACCAGTAAGCTCTCAAAGCCTCTCTGAGAAGATCTCTACATAAGTAGATGAGGCTATGGATTTCCCTCTGCTGCTGTCAGACTCTTACGGCTTGCTTTCACACGCTGTATGAATTGTTATAGCAGAGGGAGATTTCCATTGCCATGCCTGTGATAAGCCAGCTGACACATTGCAGTTCCTCCTGCAGGGATGCTAACCCTAGGAGTGTGCTCTAAAAATAGCCCCAATTTGTTTTCAGTTTGACTTGGTATCACATGCTCAATTTAAAATACATTGGAACAGTTAATCTCCAGTTCTTTAGTGCTCGCATGGAAAGTGTACAGGATTTTTTTAAAGTTAGATGGCATACGTGCAGGAGTAATAACACCCATTCTATCCTAACTTAAATATCGTTCTGCTGTTAATACTAGCAAAGGAAAAAGATCATAAGGCATTGGGATTTTCAATTTCCTTTGGCCCAGTAAAAGTTAACAGGAACAGTTTTGCCCCATCTCACCTTATTCCAGTACTTCTTTGTGTGCTGCCACGTTTATGAAAACTCTAAATTTTTAAGTCTTATGAAAATTCTGTCAATCACACAGAGGCAGTTCTGAAACTGACTTTAAAAAATGGTAGCCTATAGCCCTGCAGGCAGTGCCTAAGGCCGATAAGCGTTTAATCATCTGTGGGATTGTTTCTCAGTGTTGTGAATCCATAACCAGTTGCTTATCATCGATACAAATGGATTTGGTAGGTAAATGTGGGGAGATTATCTGACTTTTTGAGATGTTTACCTGAATTTCAAAGTTAAAGCTGAGTGGAATTCTTCCTTTCCCCTGGCAAAAAGTGCAACAGAAAGCAAACATGCTTTTAGTTGGATTACAGGCTTGGTTAGTCATCTGACAGACAGTTTTAATGGAGTCAGAAAGACATGCTGGGGAAACATGCTGACCTACTTTTCTTTCTTGCTTTCTTTTTTTAAACTTTTAAGCAAGTGAAATGTTAATTTAAAAACTCCTCATAAAATTGGATTTTGCTGATGGAGCTCACTTTGTAATTAATTTATTTACACTTCTGCTTGGAGTGTGGTACGTACTTTTGGTAACTGCATTTCATCAGGTAGTTTTAGTTCCTGTTAGGAAATTGGGTTACATTTGAGAAATCCATGTTCTTCCCCCTTTCTAGGACAAAGCCATCAGCCTCAAGTTAATGAATGATTTAAGTCAAATCCTGTGAGGGAACACTTTACAAACCATTTAAAATGACAGACTAACAAAGAGTATTACATTTGTATCATTTTCAGCACATTATATTTTTAAACATTTTTAGTCTTTAAACTTGTGGGAAGAAGGATACTGGCATAGTGTTGCGCATTTTGCGTTTGGGTTCATTTTTCACCGCGCTAAGTAGGTTGATAACTCTACCATCAGTGTTTTCTTGGAGTCAGAACTCAGCGAATTTAAACCTGGGAAACTCTTCCCGTAAACCTTGAGAGTCTGAAAAGAAAGCATTAAATCAAATGAGAAAAATTAGAAGTGAGGAGAAATTAAAACATTACAAATAGAAACGGAGTGATATTGGAAGATGCGGGAAAGCTTTAAAAATGCTGCAGGCATGACCGCATCTCTTCTTTAGCAATGGGCACAGGTGTAATTCATCATCTGGCTAGGGTGCCTTGTTACTGTGTCTCTGGCAAAGAGATGTACTTCATTCACTTGGCAGCAACAGATAGTTTTGGTGAAGAGATCACAGTGCAGTTGAAAGAGTGAGAGAGATCATAACACCTTGACTCTCCGTTTGATCTGGAGGTGCTGTTTTCACCTGTTATGTCTCCTGTGTCAGTCATTAGCAGGTTTCCCAATGTTAGTCAACACTGGTACGATGGATGCTGCTGGAAATCTTTTACTACTTTTCATCTGTCGTGAACAAAGCTCTGGTTTCTTTGTTTTTATTTTAACTCTAACTAGCCAATTACAATTTGCACTATTTCATGTGTTATTGAAATAGTAACACAATGGAAGAGATGTAGGAAAAATGGAAATTGTCAAGAGTTGCAGGGGTTTATGGGAGTACCATTATGTTTCATAAGAATCCATGAGTTACATGTACTCTTATAGAGCACAGTACTTTTACTTGCTCTCATATGTCGTGTACTTTTAGAGGATGTCCCAGTAGCACATTAAAGATTGAAAATTATTTTTCATTGTTTTAAATACAGTGTGTTTATTTTGGGTAATGCATGAGAGTTTTCTCTACATATGAGGAAGACTGAAGTTGGCATTGCACCAGTTTTAGCCATTTTTGTGGCACAGATGCATCAATAAAGGAGGCTCAGAAAGATGAATTTGAGCTTCCTTCATACTGAGCTGTTGCACCTTGCATGTGCAGCATCCCTAACTGTACCGTTGCTGTGTAAGCTGTTCTTTCCATACAAGGATTAACTTACCCCTGTTTTGCTTGCCGTAACACTGCTTCAAGGTGAGCAGTGAGATGGTTTATTTTGATTCTAGTGGAGAGAAAATGGGGAAGATCTACTCAAAAAAGGGTCGCTTCTGAAATTTCATCAAAGAGGGTTTTTTTTTTGGTATGGAAGAATTGTTGATACTGGCAGATGGAGTATTAGAGTTTATTGAAGTTTGAATACTTCTCTAACAATGCTGATCCATTTCTGTTGTGGAGGGAGCAAGCCTGGGCCCTTGTGTTTCAAATTAGATGTCTCGTAAAGATGGGTGCAGAAGTCCAGAGCTCAATGCATATGGTCTTGTAGTCCGTGTTGTACAGTGTCACGCTGTCTGATTATCCTATTGAGAGCTTGGGGATCAAATTCGGACAGTCCAAATCCCTGTAGCAAGTGACATGGAGAACTGTAAATTCATTAGAGCCGTTGACATCTTCCTTCTAAAAGGAGGACGCTCAGTTTGCCTCTTTCTGTAATTTGAAAGAGAAGCTCAATGTATTTTTTTTTTTTCTCTTTGGATGCCCCTTCAGGTGAACGATGCTACTAAATCAGAACATCCAGAAAATAATTTTAAATTGAATAGGGATGTGAATAATAAAAAAGAGAATAAATAAAGACAAGAAGATAGTTATTATTAAAGTAAGGCAGCTCCATTATGCTCAACCCTCTCCCATAACAAAGTGAAAAGTGCACAGGGAGAGAAGAGAGTAAGCAGAAATATTTTACTCGTTTAGTTCTGCTGAGGGCTTAAGCTCTCCCTGTACTAAAGAGAGAGTCAAAACCTTTTTTTGGCAACTTTTCCTCCTGTTTTCTAAGCCAGTTACAGCTATTTTACTTGTTTATTAGGAACATTTTTCCTACCAGAATTTATGCATGGCAAGTCATGAACATATATAAAACCATACAGATACATTAGCTGCCTCCCACAGGGTATGCAGGTTTAAGCCCTATGAGTTTGGGGGTCTTTTTTCTTGGCTTGGGGGACAAGATGGGAGATAACCCTGTGGTTAATGAGCCTTGTAGTAATGGATGAGGAACATTTAAAAATATTCCCTAGAAACCAGGAAATGTAGGAAGAGTAAGGCAATTAAGGGGAATCACTAGATATCCTGGTCTTAACAGTTTATTATATGTATTTTTAATGAGTATTTAATGCCATGCAATGTATTAGAAAAGAGGGGGAGTCAGGGCTCTTTCTGTTCATACGTTTAGATTTTCCCTCCATTGAAGATTTACTCAGGGCAAATTGTTTGACTTTAGCTGGTTGGAGGCGTTCCAGCACAACAGTATTTTGCTGAAAAATAACACTCTTGAATCCCAAAACGCATAGTTGTCTGTGTCGCAGTTTGTTCAGGTCTGCAAAACCTCGGGATGAGTTATGAGGGGGCCGGCACAGATCCTTGTCAGCTCCTGTCCTCCAAGCTGTTCGTCCTGGGACCGGCTGGACTCGCCTGCGACATGTCTGCTGTGCAGCCTGCGGCTGTGAGGCGGTCCTGCAGCTGTTCACGGGCTCTTTCACAAACTGAATAAAGCTCCGCTTTTGGAAAGCCTGACTTCCAGCATGTGCTACCCATCAGGGATGTTCCCCAGGAGCAATATCCTGAGGACCTCTCCTAAAAAGTCTTTTTAGAAGGCCATCCTCACTGGAAGGTGGTGCCAAACCCATGTGTGATGAGTTCAGGGCCCAGTCCCACACTGTCGAAGGCCGTGGAAGTTTTGTCGTCAGCTCATAGAGATAAGGTGTGAGTAGAAACTGCCACTGATGCCAATTAATCCTGTGCTGTGTGATTATTTATAATGCAAGTTTCTGTCATCTGGGGACCACCACCCTTGTTTAATTAAGGGTGGGCTACTATGCATTGAGTTCAGGCTCCTTACCCAACCCTTGGCTTCCATTTCAGACGTCATCTTGTGTCCAAGTTGCATCCGTTGTTTTCATAGAGAAGTCTGGGAAAACTAGGTCAGTTTATCCAAGTAGAAATTATTATTTTATTGAGTTAACTCTGTGGTGACCTGCCGCCTGTTTGCCTTCTCAAAACGAACTCCCTTGTGTGCAGTAAGGCTTGCACTGGAAGTTGCAGAGGCTTCAGTAATCACTTTGATTTCAAATCAACAATAAAAAGGCTTCTTTTTTTAGTATCTTGCTGTTTCCTGGAAACAAGTGTCTGTCTGCTTTGCTCTTTGTATGATCGCTAGATCAGACTGGTCTGGTGTACTGTGAAAGCACTTAATCTGGAAGGGTTATGTGCTGGCATTACTGTTGATATTTAAAAAAATCTTATGGAGAAATCAGGTTTTGATGCTACTTGACCCTGTCTGGCAGAATTAAGTTCTTTAAGCCAGTCCTGTAGTTGCTACCATGCCTTCTCTTTTAAATAATCTGGTCCACTTCCTCCTATTATTTCAGAACTTAAGATACTGATAAGAAAGCAATTTTTTTTAATGTAAGAGAAGTTGGAACATATTTT
This sequence comes from Chauna torquata, assembly GCA_013399475.1. NCBI lineage: Eukaryota > Metazoa > Chordata > Aves > Anseriformes > Anhimidae > Chauna > Chauna torquata. The sequence goes on from VXAL01009005.1 coordinate 368,837, forward strand.
AAAGAACTTCTTTGGCATTGTACATAAAAGAATATATCAAAATAGACAGTCTGATAATTAGGTGCAGGCTTGTGGAGTGATTCATGTCCTAACATGAGCATTGAAGCAGCTGAGGTTTCTGCAGGTGTGTTGAGGGAATTAGACCCCATACTGCCACAATGCTCCTGCTACTACATAAAGCACGAGTGCAGATGTCTGGAGGATCTATATTCATACATGAAAAGCAGCATTTCTGCACATGTGAATTATGGACAGAACAGTATTTATTAAACACACAAGCAGCAGTCTTTGTCTATTATGTACTTTCTTCTTTGAATAGTCACAGTAAACCTGGTGCTATCCCAAGCTCAGAGACCCCAGGCAGGAGCTGTGGGTGAGAGGCAGAAGCGTTTTAAGAGTCTCAGCTTGCCTGTGCAGCATCTCAGAGTGGGCAGCAAGATGCCAAAGTTGAAAGTGAATTAATTTGTTTACCTGTGTCAGCCGCCAGCTTCAGCCCTGCATTTACGGGAAGCTGGGGAAGTGGCCAGCCAACTGCTCCCAACCCGGTGCAGCTGGTGTGTGTTATTCCCATTGACCAGGGGGCATGTTGCGGCTCAGTTTAGTGTTCCACAGAGAGCTGAAGATCCTGTGGCTAGGAGTAAAAAGCAGCCCCCTGACCTCAGTCTTTTGTTTCTCCTTAGGTTACAGTTTGTGAAAAAAGGACGATGTAATTAAAAAAAGAAAACAAAAGTAAGCACTCTCCCAAACAAATCTACAGGTTTTTTATTCCGATTGCTTAGCTTTTGGGAAGGGAGCAAGTAAACAAAGGGTTGAAGTAAACAAAATGCATTGTTTGAGCATATTATTTTACCATTTGATTAAATCATTCTTTCAGTATTGTGGCAAAACCATTTTAATGGCAAGCATTATTAAGAAATGGGACCCAGTTGTAGAGCAAGCCCGTGGGCAGATGTTGGCGCATGCCCACCAGCTGTGTGGGACTGCACATAAATGCGAGGCTTCAACAGTGTATTTTTTATCTGCTCTTCTGGTGCTTTTAGGTCCACCTGGCTAAGTAATACAGTGCTTTCCTTCCCATCTCATGCTGCCAGGCTGCCTCTCCTGGCAGAGCACGTCATCTGGCAGCAGCCCTGGCAGGGAGGTTGAGCACTGCCTTCCCCCTGCTGCAGAGCTGTGCCGTGCTCCCCGAAGCTTCAAGAGCTGGAAATAACCTCCCAATCTTTTTTTTTTTTTTTTTAAGACGTATCAACAAGCTTTTGACCTTAGGAAAAAATTTCTGTGAGTTCATAACGGCATGTTTTCCACATTACGTTCAGAGGAATAGGTAAATAGTAGCTGAGCTATTTGTTTGATTTTATTATGCCTGGCTTAGTGGGAGGCCAGGGCTGCAAGCTGCTTAGTCTGTAACACAGGCTAGCACTGCGATTCAAGACTATAGCTCCCTTTCTCAAAACACATCTGGAACAACTGTTCCTCCGCCTTCATGAGCTCAATTTACGGTTGCATGAGGCAATGTATTCTTTGTGCTTGATGAAATACACAGTGCACGCAAGCTTCTTCAAACGTGTTGTCAGTTGGCAGCTCTCTCGCTAGATGCACCTTTACACAATTGCACAAGACACCAGGAGGTACAAATGTGAAATTTAGCCTTGGGGGCAAAACAAAGAAATGAAACTTAGCTATGAATGCGGTATTATCCATCTGCAGATACAGATATTAGATCTGATCTCCCACTATGTTACTGTAGTTTTACACTAATAGGACTCTGCTGAGATCGGTGGAGTAGCGCCACTGCAGAACTTAAGCAGTAGTGGTGATAAGTTGGGGCTGTTATTTTTAGTGCTGGTAAATAACACAGGACTGAACCCTTTTTGGGGAAAGCCAAATTGCATTCACTGCATGAAACCAGCCTTAATGAAAGGGAAAAATGCACGTGGCACACCATCTTGGTGTTGCTGCTGAACTTCTGCTCATCCTTCTCAGGAACCATTGCCCTGTGTGAGCAAAGGGAAGGGGTGCCAGCTCCTTTTTCCCCGCCCCGACAGAACTGTAGTCTTTTCATTTGCTGTCCATACAATGTTTTATCATGTATAATCAGAAAGCCTGGATTTGTACCATAGCGGAGGCTCATTCGTTGTATTGAATTAATGTGCTTATTATGGAAAGTTGTTTTGTTAAAAAAGTTTGTTAATGGTGGTGTCAGAAAAGAAGTCAAAATTTATCATAATAGGTAGCTTTCCAGTTAAGGAACAAGCAAGTCAAGTTCTTTCTGTTTGTGCCCGTTAGGATGAGAAATAAAATAGCTGCAGCACATTGAACTGTACAAAGTGCTACAGTCAGGCCAGATACTGGGCAGAAACAGAGTGCGGTGTCTGGTTTTAGTTTACAGCAGTGCACTTTCATTGCCATCAGCAATCCTGGATAATGTCCAACAAATTGAATTGATGACATTGGATAACCCCAAGTTCTCCCAGTTGCGAGCCATCCTACTACTATGACTGTCTCGTAAGAGAAATTAATGTAATATTTGTAGATGAGTAGACTGGTTTACCTTTTGGTGACTCTGGAGAGAAAGGTCAGGTTCAGGATATTTTTACCTGTAATCGGTTATCTATAAAGAGTTAGTGTACCAGACTTCAAGATTGTAGCTCAAAAGGGCAGTTGCTTTGAGAAGGTAGCTCGAAAGGGCACTTGAACAGCTGAAATCAGATGAGACAGATTTAATGTCCTCATAGTGATTTCTGACTGAAAGTTCAGAGTTTGAAATTTAGGAATTTTTCTTTACCCAGACTGTGAAAAACAACTGCTATTTTTTGTAGTATAGCTTAATAGAAATTTAATGTCAGGCTGACTTTTTAGAAGTGTTTTTCAACCGCTATGTATGCGTTTAGTCACTTCAGCTGTAAGGAAGAGAAAGAATAATCACGTTGTGTTTGTGGTTGTGTATATTTTTAGCTAATGTGTTTAGACACTGCTGTTCCATAAAAGCTGTCCTGTTCCCCAGACTATTTCAGTTTAACCAGCTGTATACAGAATTTTATCTAGACAGCTGAAGAAGTTACTAGTAAACCCATTGGGATTTTGGCAGATGAAAAAGTAGACAGTAACTACAGTGAAACTTCATTTCCCTCGGGATTTTAGTTTCGTGGGGATTCTGCCATAGGTTGGCACTGCACAGCAGGTTAGCCACAGAAGCCCTGCAAGTTTGGAAAACCTTTCAGGATAGAGTGGTTGATTTCCAAAGCTCCTTCCAAATTCAGCACTGATCAGGGAAGGGGATGACTGGCATTATCCACCAGGTGATGCTATTACTCTGCAAAGCCTGTTGTAGGTGGCATGGTAGATCTTAATAAAAATTGTTTTGTTTTTTTTTATAGCAGAGCGAGGAAGTGAGTGATTTCGTGCAGAATATTGAGAGGGAGATGGGGCAGGGTATGAATGAGGAGGGTTTAATCTACTTTTGTAGATTATTTCAACAACAGCACTGGGGGAATGGAGGCATTGTGGGACCTGCCTATGGAGAAGCTCCATCTGACAGATGGGAATTTCAGGCTGTAAGTAACTTGAGGTGATGCTTATGTGAAATACAGACGGAAACATAAGTGACCGAGTTGTGTCTTAGTCGATGGGTATGGCTAGGTTATTTCCATTGCAGATATGTTGGTGGGCCTTCGTGGGAAATATTAGCTATTTATTCTGCTTGAAATTGTTAATGCTAACCTTCAGTAGCTCATTAAGCTTCAGCTTCTAAGAGTTTCTGGATTATCCTATTTCACGATGGCAATTAGTTGATGATATTAAAGCACTCTGAGAATGGAAATCTCAGGGCAAATGCTATTTAAACAGTTTATCATTAATGTATAATCATGTCTCTCCATCTAGTTTGATTGCAACATGTAGGGAGACTGTAAGGGAGATGAGGGAGTCTGCTTTCGGTTCAGCCCATGGTACACATTCTGTGCCCTGTATATCCTGGCTCTGACTAAGCTGCTCCACTTAACTGTCTCAGCTGCCTACCACACCTGCATGCCTCAAAACACTATTTCTACTAGTTTTGTTTCACTCATTTGCTGTCTTTCTGTCTTTGTAACTTTTCAGCATTTTACTTTCTCATTTCTGTTTAGGACGTTTATTGTGGGAGTCGTTTCCGTTTATATTTCTGGAGTCCTGGTTTTAGTACTTTGAACCGTTCTCATTGTGTTGGGCATGTTCTGCAGAACTGGAACCAGCCCCAAAATGATGTAGTCAATATACAGGTAGACTTTATCAGTATATTCATGGGCCTGGAAATAGTTTATGAGCTTTCTGTTTTTTTTTTCTAGCTGAAGCACTTTATGGAGCCTTCTCTAAGTTTTCTTCAACATTCACAGCAAATCAGTGTTTAGAACCTTTGTGTGTGTTTGTGCGTTTTTTCTTTCCTTCCATTTCAGGTCTTGGATTGGCAGATCTAGATATCCAAAGTATGGCAGTTGTTGTTTTTGTTTCCATATGTCTTAAAAGCAAAAAGAAGGTTGTTTAAGAAGCAAGGAAAAAAAAAAATTGATTCTATGCCATTTTCTTTATTTATCTTGAAAATCACAGTAAAGTAAAATAAGAAGAAGAATACAAAAGCCATACCTTTTATCTGTTTTGAACGGGTATTTCTCTTAGCTTATTGTTCTGCACTGGTTTGATTATTTTGGTCCTATGTCTGAGTTAGATGAGTATTGTTTTTCTTCAAGGGACCAGAAACTCCTTTTTTGCTCATTCCATCTACTAATATTTCAGGGATGTGACAATAGCAGGTGCCAAATTTCATGTCAAAAATAAAATTTTCAGGCTGATGGAATCCTTGAAACTACAGATCAAGTTTCAGGCCGGTTAAATAAAGCTGTAGAGCATCCATTTGTATCATTCATTCATATAATGAAACCTGTTCTTTTAACTCAGTTCTTGATATATTAACCCTGCAGTTATCCTCATACATAAATGGGAGATGTGTTGCTTTCGTCTGTTATAATAGGATATAACCATATAAATCCCCTGTGCATGAATGGAAAAATAGAGCCCCTTAGGCTATAGGTATCAAAGGTCTCCCCTATACTTACAATAGCCTAATAAGGTTATTTTGGAGGCGTAGGTAATTACTCATGGACTCCCTATAGCTAGTGATTCATTGTTCACTGCTGAAACATTTCTACATGAATTATGTTTTAAACAAGCAAATCCTTGGCCTTCTGTTTCATGGGGAGAAAAAAGGGAACTTAAGGGACACAAAATTCCACCATTTTCTGTGTTAAAATACATTGTTTGCTAGTTAAAAGCATCCTGTCATTTGAACCAATTTAAATGTACAATTGTGTTTCTTACTGTTCTGAACACAGGAATGTGTGCTTCTGAATTTCACGTTTTGATGAAAATATTGTTGTGATTAATCTGATATTTAGAGAAGAATGTGGATACAAGACCTCTGTGCTATGAATAAAACAGTCGGAGTTAACTGTCCCTGGGGATAGAATCAATCACTGTTGTAGAAGAGGGTGACATTTAAAAAAGAAACTCAGAAGAAAATGTCATGCTTAAAAAATTAGATTTAAACGCACTAGCTCCTGATTGATTTTTATTGCACTCAGATGGATACACTGATTGATTATCAGTCTTAAAAATGTTTAGTACCTTTCTCACTTCTCTAATAATCAGAATAATCTAATTTTCAATGTCATTTAAGTTACTGTATTCAAGGTTATAATAGATCATATTTCTAATAAAACATAGCAATTATATAATGAATAATACAAAGCTGCAACGCAGAGTTCAGATTCACCTTCTTCAAAAAAAAAAAACCACCACCAGTGACTAGAAAAGCCAGCATACGTGGAGGCAACTTGCAGGATGATGTCCTTTGGGGTTGTGGTGTTTTCCCCTGTTGTGGAGCTGAAGGGCATAATGTCAGAGGTTCCTGGAGCGCTGGTCAGGGCACACTTGCCATAGTTGAGCAGTATTTCTCAACAGGAAACCAGGGGCAGGTTTGAATGCTTTAATATATGTCTTCACTCTGTGCCTGGGGAAAAATGAGAGCATGCCAGGTTCTCATGAAATTTCCTTCATGATTGTTTCTCTGTGCTCCCTGTTAATTTTCAGAGTGTCTGTGGAGAGATACTATCTCACTTAACTCTAGATGTTTTCTTGTGGCAATTGCACCAGACAGCTGACCTTGTTGATTTCTCTGAATCAGCTACAAAATATGCAATTTTCAATGTAATTTGTTTTTGTAGTAGCAGCTCCTTACAACACTGTGTACTTGTTACTGGCTTTGTCCATTAGAAATGAGAGTTTTTAATGTGAAATGTGCATTGCCTCCGATCATTCTCCATATGTCAAAGCTCAATTTTGGCATGAGAATTTGTTCTAAGATAGTTTCCTGTTGTTTTTAAAGACCGAGTGGTTTTGCCTGAAAGAAAACATTATTTCATCTGGAAATCACAACCCAGGAAAACCAATCCATTTACAAGTACCTGGTGTTCTGTGTATTTTAATGCTATGTTTGGCTTGCAGTTGTATTGCTATGAAAACATGAATAGGATTCTTACCATTCTGAATTGATGGTGTCTCAGTTTGTCAAGCGTGATTGTGTTGTTTTCAAGATGTTTTTACTTTTTTTTGTTTCTTTTCTTATGATGGAGGTGGCTTGGAGCTTATACAAGTTGTAGGATGGTTGTTAACTCTCATCCTGTGTTGCTCACCCTGTGACAGGAGGAGGCTGTTACGTTCCCTACAAAAGGGGAAAAACAACCTCCCAGAGCACCAAATGTTAGCGAGGTCCCCCAGTTCTGTGCCTGCTGCCATCAGCTCCGGTGCGCGGGAGCCTTCCGTGATGTGTAGCAAGGTGCTGGCTTCGTCTGTGGGGTCGGAGAGTCTGGTTCGTTGTCCTTTCTTGGGGTGCTAGGTCTCACTTGATTCAAGGTTTTCCAAGATGACTGTTGTGAAAGACATTCTTGTGTAGTGCTGTTAGTTACGGTGAGCACAGTTTATTGAAGGAGGAGGAGGAGGAAGGAGATGCATGGTGTCAAGGGGGAAGTCAGGCGTTTATCGTGATGGATCAAACTTGGCAATGGCAGTAGTTAAGTGTTTCACATATTTGACTGAAATTGTCCACAGCTGCTAACTTGCCAGAATAAGAGATTTTTAGCAGCTGCAGCTGGAATTTGAGTGTCAGGGTAAAGGGTGCAAGGCTTGCAGGTTTGCACCCTGCAAGCGACTCGGCACTCCTGGAAGCCTTGGGTGCAAGGCTGAGCGCCAGCCTCGCCACGCACGCACGGCACCATTGATCTGCCATTTCCATCAGCCGGGGCTGCTGGCCTTCGGCAGTGGATCCATCGATGGCATCCCGAGGTGCCAGAGAGCCGACGGGACAGCAACGCTGTGCTGGAGGGGCGAGCTGGCAGGCCTGTGGTGTCCTGCCTCTCCTCCCCTGGGGTTTCTGTTCGCAGCAGCGCTGGCAAACAAGAGGAGTCTTTTTGAAGACCTGCCTTGCGCCGAGCGCTGTGCAATTACTGACTTGCTCCGTGTGCTTTGTGGTGCTTCTAGATTTGTTAGCTTAACAAATAACTTCAAAATATTTAAGGACAGGAGAAGTGTGGTTTTGCAGGAATGCAAACGAACTGGAAACACTAGCAGTTGTCAAAACAGGAACAAAAACAGTTAACTAGTACACAAAGCTGTTCAGAGGTCATGGGGATCTCTGGGACGCAAAACAGCAATGATAGCATTTCAAGTCATGAATTTATAGCTGATTAATCATTATAATACATGAAAGGTGCTGTCAAACTATCTACTGGGCATCTGGGAAGCAAAGGTTATGCAAGTAATTGGAAAAACGGTGTCGTGAGTTGCAGGTTCTTTTCCACGGCACGCGTTTCTGCCGCCTTTGGCAAATGGGAGTATGAAAATTTGGTATGCTGTAATTTTACCTGGTGATCTAGAAACTGCCTAAATCTCTTGGGCAGGATCCCAGACTCTGCTTAGGCCAAGTGGCGACTGAATTTGGTGGGCCTTAGGGGGTTACATTTAAGACTGAACAATTCCCAGTATCATAACATGCTTGAAATAATCCTGCTCAAGCACAAGAATTGCTGTGTGGTTGCTGAATGAGAGAGCTGGGGTCCTCTGAGAGAAGCTGTTCATGCCTTTCCTATCCTGAGCTTCATCTACAGCAGGCCCTGCTTTTCTTGAAAAAAGATATCCATCCCTCCTACAGCTTCTGTGCCCTGTCCATTGCTTCAGGCAGAAGAGGGAAAATGTGTCCAAAGCTAAGGAAGGCAGTGGGAGACCTGGGGTAAAGGGAACAGGCCGACCCGGGCAGGGAAGGGACAAGTGATGGTGTTCAGCCCATTCTTCCATTAGGTGGTGGGTGAACGTCAGAGGGTAGGAGCTGGTCCTTAATGTTAAGGCAAGAGAAAGTGCCTTTGCCAGCTTATGAGCCCTGCCACGGCTCCCTGGAAGTTTCTGGGTGTGGAAGTGCAAGTACCAGCCTGTGTCGGGGTGACACGGCAGCTGTCACGGGAAGATGGACGGGAGCAGACATGCTCAGGCGTGGGCGTGCGTCACTCAGCTGTGCTGAGACGCACACGGACATGCATTACCCACAGACAAAGATACACCTTTTTTCATTCTCTTCTCCCCCCTCACACACACCTTATTTTTGTTTGAATTTTGTAACTTCCAGTATTTCTCACAGGGCAAGTGAACTTCCATACTGTCCCCTATTGGGAGCTCTTGAATAATGCAACCATTGAGTCAGAATTTAGTGCACAAGTAATGAAATTCATAACCTGAGTTTTCCACAGCAGCATTAACTCTGACACAAATTCATCACTTTCGTATCATCATTAAAAGGCAGTGGAATTGCACTGGGGATTGATGTGATCATATGCATGTAAAGACCAAGATACAAAAAGGTGTGATTTATGTAATATAAGCATAAGCTGTAATCCAAAACTATTTCCACATGCGGTGTGACAGTTCCTGTTCCCAGAGCAGTGATGGCTTTGAAATTTACTGTGTAAATGTGTGTGTTTATGTGTTTTTATTTAACTCTTTTAAGCATAGCGTTGTCTTAATCTTTTTCTCTCTTTTTTTTGAGTTGAATTATACATGTAGTTGAGTCTGCATAATAGTTCAACATTATTGAAATTCTTTATATTTTTGGAGCCTGGATGTTATATGTCAGCACAATAACAAATAGATCAGTTTATTGTGTTATCTTATAACAAATACAGAAACACTGCTAGGTCTGATGCAGCCTTACACAAATGTAGAAAATATAAAAAGTACAAATAAAGCAAGAAGATAAATGTTATTTGGGTTTTACTGTTATTACAAAGACTGTCAGAATCATAGAAAAAAAGGTAACAAAAGAACAAAAACTGTTCTTAGTTTTCAGGGCATGTTAATTCTCCCCTTCTGCTCTTCCTACCCTTCAGTTATTTGCTCATGAAAGGAAAGAGGACAGAGCTGGGCCAATTTGATGATGTAGGTTGACCAGCAACTGTCTCTCTAAGGGCCTTTGGAAGGGAAAGGACTTCAGGTGTAACTGAAGAAGGAGCTGTGCCGTGGCAGCACGGGAGCAGCGGCTGGATTCCTGCGTGAGTTATCTCCTTGTGTCTGGGAGCTCTTGGCAGCTGCTCCGAAGGCTGGCCTAAATAACGTGTTTGTCTTCCACGAGGAGTTCAAAGCTATTGAGATAAGTAGTTGCTGAGGCTGCCTGTTTAGCAAATTTGTCAATCGTAGAGCTATAAGTAAATGGGGCTTTATTACAAAGGCTTATTGCTTTTTGTGGTTGTGTAGGAGTTCACCTAATTTTCTAAGGAGTTCTTTTATCTCTCAAGTACAGCAGTGATTAGGATTTACTTCTGGAGCATGGTAGCAGTTTGAAGCACTCAAAATGTACGTGTTCGTCCTGGATGTTTTTTTGGTGCGTGAGACTGCATTGCGCTCTGCCCGGGGATCCAGTGAACAAGTCAGGGCATTGGCTTTAGGGGAATATTTGTAAAAAGGTGGGGGGATCCAAATCCCCAAAACCTGACTATGCTGCTAGCACTGAACCTTCACAAGAAGGTACCTCTTTGCCTTTTCTGTCCACTTTTCTCATCATCCTTTGAGTCTCTGTTACTCCAGACATGAGAATTGATGGTGTTCGAGGTTAGGCTTTAATCTATTGAGGTGCTTAGCATCCCGGCCCTGATCCAGCAAAGCACGTAATTGACTTCAGTGTGGGTCTCTTCGCACACTTAATGTCAAGTGCACCCTTAAAATATTTGCTGGAGCAGGGTCACAGTTCTTTCAGTTGCAAAGTCAAACTTTTAGTGAGAAAACCAAAGCTGTTCATTGCATGGAGTATGTGCCTAATCAACTCACAGAGGAGCGACAGCATTCACTCTTACCCTTTGTTTCCTGGTGTGTGCCTTACATTATTTCTGTAGATGCCCCTGACTCTGCTGCTTTCCCACCTTGCCATTTTCCCGTATTGCTCTTAATTTTCTCTCAGAAATGATACCCAGAGGAAAATGAATCCAGCTGTGTGTCATTCATTCTCTAACAAATGCTGTAGGTGAGACTCAGTTAAAACCTCCTTTTTCCTGAAATGTTCAGTGTTTGTCTGCATCTTTGCCATCTTGTGGTTCACAGACACAGAGCAAGCAACCACAGAAGATGTGGTACCATGGAGATGGGCCTGGGGAACCCACTGGGGAAAAGAGCGAGCTGTGGGCTTCTGCCAGCTTCGCCGTGCTTCACTTCCTACGGCACAGATAAATGCTCTTTCTGCAGGGGAACAATACAAGTGAGAATCAGCACGTGTAGGCTGGCCGTCCTCACACGTGCCAGAGGCACCAGTCACACCCTCAGAATTCAGGGCACTGGTCTAAATATCATGAGGTTATGAACACTGGTGAATGTTCATGTTATTTTCTGTTTGTCCAGCAGCATTTGGTCTTTGGGGTATTTACTTTTGATACCGACTCTTTGGGGAGAGGGATTGGTTTTGTTTGGCTTTGTTGTAAAGCCTGGGTTCCTTGTGCATCTTGTTACGCTTAAAATGTTAGCTTTAGCTAACAACAAGTCTCTTGGTAAGATTCACAAGTATCGGCGATACTGAGGACATAGGCTTATCTCCTGGGCACATTTTGTAAAATTAAGCTATTTTCATAAAAAGAACATGGAGTAGCGTGGTGATGGAGCAGCTGTCATATTTTATTACAGAACACAAATATAAGGGAAATCAATTACAGAACAAGTGTGGCACAGTGCATATTTCAAGTAATCCGCCACAACCTGGGAAAGGTAGAAGGCTGATCTGAGTGCAGGAGCAGATGGCAAGCAACTTTAGATAGCTTCACTGCAATTTTTATTATTTCAAGTGTTTGAGCTTCTCCTTTGATCTTCAGATCTTGAGTTCAATGTTTCATCTTCTTTTATTGACTGTTTTCAAATTTAACTTTCCTCTCAAATAATTTTGGCTTGGTGGAGTTTGTATTAAGTATGAGATTCGTTATCTTCCATATTTTGAAATCTAAAAAGAGAGAGACTGTTACTGTCTTTCTTTAGCGTGGTTCACGTCCAGTAGAATACGAACAGCATCACTAGAGAGCATTTCTCCATTTAGCATGCACGGTTGTAATGATACAATGAAAAAATCCCACCTCACAAAGCTAACAAGAGGCTTACAATGCATGTGAACTTGTAGTAGACTTTCTTGGAGGGTTGATGTGTTGGAGTATGATAGCACATCCACAACAAGGACCTATGGAAGTTTGGTTTCATCACTACCCCATTAAATTCCGTTTATACAAATAAGTAATTAAGCTTGTGTAAGTATTCTCTGTGCATATAACATTTTTATCTCCACTTAAAAGAATTTATGTTTAAAATTAAAAAAATTTTGCAGTGCTTTGAAGTAGAGCAACAAATGCAACATGGGGTGATCTGAATAACCACGTGATCTGTGCCTGTTCTTCTACAGCTGTCAGAAATGATAGGAACAAAAAGAAGAAGGAACCTTCAAAGCAGGAATCCACAGAAAACTATGAAATGACAGCAGAGTTGGATGATCTCACTGAGAAGATCCGAAAAGCTCACCAGGAAACCTTTCCCTCACTCTGCCAGCTGGGAAAATACACTACAGTAAGTATGGTTTGTAGAGAATATATTCTGGATACAGGTGGATGATGAAAGTTTTGAATTGGAGACTTCAGATGTTTGAAGTAAATGCAGAAGTAGATGCACTCCTTGCATCTCCTTAGCCATGCAAAAAATGCATATATGCATGGAAATACATGCGCTTAACTGTAAGCATCACCTAGCGGTATTTATATTGTAAGAGACTGAGAGACTAATCCAGCAAAGAGTCAACCTTGGAGTCCATGAGTGAATTATATACCAGCGTTCATTAGGTATTTGTTGGATTCCAAAAACATGCTCTCTGCTTGTGCATCAGCAGATTCCTGCTTTGCAGGTGTAGAGAGTTCTTAAATACTGAAATACTGCTAGTGACAGTCCCAAAGCTACCACGGTCAAGGAAAATACGAAATGTCTAAATAAACCAGTTTCCAAAATGCTCATTTGTACTTTATTCCTCTTCTAGTCTACCAAAATACCACAAAGCAGCCAACACTTCTGCTGCTTTTTAGAGATGAAAAATCAGCCCCAAGTCAAGAAGTTCCATACAGTAGGAATTTCTCCAGAGGATGACTCAGGGAAATAATTTTTTTTTTTAATACACATACAAAAGAAAATACAATGTCAGGTTTGCCAATGCAGTAGTGGAAGAGATGCTAAAAAATTAATGTTAGATAGTATTTAGAGTCCTATCAGCAGGTGGGTGACTTTGTTGGGTCTGGACTTGCTGTCAGTTGTAGCAGTACTGGCTGTTTCAGAGGGATGTCCTGCAAAACGTCCTGCACTCGTTGTGAGGCTGGGAGATTAGGAGTGGCATGGCAGGGCCAAGGAGCCACCTGCCTCCACAGTCCTGGTCCTCTGTCCCTGCTGGACATCTGGAACCAAGACGTAGAGTCCAGGTGAAATCTCTGTTTCTGAATTGCTCCCCATTTTGAGTAAATGTTCTGCTACTGAAACAAACATTAAATTTCTCAAAGAGTAATTTAGTCAAGTCCATGCATAGCATGAATATTCAGTGAGCAAGGTGCTGTTTTCTGCCATACTTGTCTGTTTACTAAGTTAAATGTTTAAAAATCTCAGATCTAGGTGTAAGATTTTGTAATGAAGTGCAAGAAAAGCATGTCTATGTGTTGTGACGTTAGGAAAGAGCATATTTTTCATGTCACTGAAAGTATTTTCACAAACATTTTTTCACATTTAATTTTGAGACCCACATAAAATTGTTACTACTGGGGACGGCGTCTGTCCTCTGCATGCTTCTGTGGCGCTTTCTCTGCTCGTGTTAGATGTAGTCAAAACAATCAACGTAGGCGTGCTGGTAAATACTGCTGTAGTAGGCAAGCACAGTCAGACCCCTGGGGACTAGTGCAGCATGCAAGGCTGGAAGCTCAAAAACAGCCAGCTGGTGACATAACTAAAGGCAAGTCTGGAGGCTGTGGGATTCATAGTGTGTCTTTTCAAGGAAATTCCTGCGTTGATGCCTTCCACCCCTCCCCACAGTATGTGTGGTTGTGTCCTCAACTTGAAGGGAATAAAATCTTCCAAGCAGGCTCTCACACTTCTGCTAATGCAACAGTACTTTTGAACAAGTGTGAAAAATCTTCCCAGTTCCCAGTTCTTCCCTTCCCAGTTCAAAGACAGTGAGTTTATGCCTTTCAGAAGAGGTGATCGGATGTCCACAGCTGAGACATGTGGTCAGACTGGTTTGCGTGCCAGTGAGTTTATTGCTCACAGGCTGCATTGCAAATGACCTGGCTATCCCAGAATAACATGTCGGTATACCTCCAAATGTGAACGTGTTGTTACATAGTTTTGTGTTACCTCTGAGTTGGAAGAGTGTGCTGCTGTTGGTGTGTTGATACTTAGTACTGGTAATTGTCCAAGTTCTGGATGGTTGAAAGATAAACCTGGGCACTATATGCTTGCATTATGTATTGGATGCTTAAGTTTCATTAATATTTTAGCTCTTGAAATGATACATATGGAAACTGGAGAGGGTCTTGTTGCGTATCATACTGCTGATGCCTTCATTCTTGAGTTCCCATTGACCCTCACAGTGAGTTGATGTCCCTGAAGAAATTTCAGAGCCTGTACTAAGAGCACCTGGATTTCAATAATGGACGAATCTGAGCTCTCAAGGAGTCCCAAGTAACCCTGATCTGACCATGCTGTCTCTGAGGCTGGATATTGATCATTTCTATCTCAGGCCAGATTGAACAATTCTGGGGGAATAGACTTCCTGTTTTTGTTGTTGATGTTTTGGAAGTCCATAGCGGTTAGCTGCGTGTGGCTAAACTCCCTGCCACTTGGTCATGCTTTGGTATTATACAAGATGCAATAACAAAATTATACTGAAAGAGTTATTTTTGACTTACCTAGAGATCTATATGGCTTCCTTCAACAGCTACATCAAAACTAATAGAGGTGGTGGTAAATATTAACTGTCCTCTCGCTTCGTTCCCATCATCTCTGCATGAAATGCAGAGTATTTAAATCTCTCTTCTAGCAAAGGTCTGGCAACCACTCCAGCATTTTAGATAGGAATTCAGTGTAACAGCTCCTTTTTATGAATGTTTTCTTTGCCTGGCTTTGAAAGGGACAGAGTGCAGCACTCCCTCAGTTGCTTGCACCCAGTAATAAACCTTGGGGATTAAAATATTCTTAAATACCCTGGTGTCTGGAGTAAGGGGACTTCATCTCCAGCTGTCTGTCAAGCAAGGGAGTGGGGAAGAAACCTTCCTGCAGATGTGGAGGATCCACAACTTTCGCAGGATGCAGTGTTTGTGCTGAGTTGAGGGACACGGCTTCAGTGCTTAAGCAACATGAGCTGTTGATCAAATGGCAGGATTCAGGTGATAGTCTTTCCTTTTGAGACACTTGAAATAGAGATCAGAATTCAAAAATAGAAGCACATGCCCCTTTTTCTAAATGCTGAGCCCAAAGGGAGCTAGAAGCATGTGATGCTTTACTTTTCTTGATCATAGCAAGCTAGTAGAGGTAGAAAATAGCCAGTTGTGCTTTTCTCTCTGGTCTTGCAGGCTCACATTCATGCAACATGGTGCTCTAATGCTGCAAAGCATATGGATTGCTTTTGTAACCTTACAGGTTTTTTGTTGTTGTTTGTATTTTTTTAAATGAGAGGCAAGAAATGAGCACATTGGATCAAAGTGGGTTCATTTGAATTTCATGAGCTTTGTGGTTCTGTAGTGATAGGAACTGTGAACGGAAGGGTCTGTTCCCTGCATGTGATTCCTGTACACCATTGGTTATTTTAGACTAATTTAAAACATGGTTTTGTTTGTTGATAAAGCAGCAAAGAATGTAAGTGTAGGAGAGAGGAGTAAAAAGAGCTTGCAGAGATACAGTCATAAGAAAAATCTGTTCAGACATTTGGCTTGCATATCCGACTCCTTGAACACCACAGCCTGCGTTTCCTTCAGGAAAGGTTATGTGGTTATTTTTTTCCCATTGTGTATTACCTGTTCAAAAAATGGTTTTAGAAAAGAATTTCTATTACATTTTTTATATCCATCTGCTCTTTTAAAAGAAAAAGTGTCCCTATCTGTAATAATTACAGTACTTTGCATAGTTAATAGAAGTCTACTTAAAATAATGGGGGAATAGCACTTGTATTAAATTCCCTGGGTCATTTGACTTAACAGTTGCATTTAGTAGGCAGGGGCAAGTATAGTTCTGTCAATGATGAGAATCAGCAAGCTGTTTAAACGTAATGGATTTCAAAAGTCCATCATAAATAGATCTGTTTTATTACTGTCATCCAGGTAAGAGAAAGTGCCTTAGTAATTTCTCTAGAGATGTCATACTTTATAGTATAATTGAGTGTAACTATACTGCTTGTCCCCTGAGACTGGTATTATTTGTAAGTCTACAGCTGTGTTACATCCAGCCTCATGATAAAGCGAGGATAAAACAGAAAATAATTTTTACTCTGTGGACCCTTGCTTCAGGTTCTCCCATGTTGCTCTTTGCTGGCTGGAAGCGGAGACATTTTGCCCCTCAGCGGCGTTTTGGTCTCTGTAAGTCCTTGGCGTAGAAGTTACATGGCTGTTGTTCTGTGCCATTGTAGAGGAAATATAATATATATCCTGATGGTGGGATTGAGCAGAGAAGTGTGCTGTGGTCCTTAGTGAACCTGCAGGAGCTGGAGTGCGTTGCTGCTTTTTGCTAAAGAGGTATAGCAAGTGTTCCTGATTAGGGCATAGTGCCCCTGTGAGCCTTGTTTCATTTGTAAAGTGGATTTTAAAGACAGTAGGGATTCTGCTACTGTGTATGTTTCTGGGAGTACCTCATCCTGTATTGTTAATGCGGAGACAGAGCAGTCTGCAATGAAAAACAAAAATGATGGAAAAAATGGGATCAATTTATGTGGCAAAAATGGCTGTTTAATTGGATTTCATAGCAAGGTTGGGCTTTTCCACTGATAAAGATGTCACTAGGGTGTATTACAGAATTGTTCCACCATATGTGCACTGGTGCAAAGGCCTGAAAAACATGCAAGACTGCTCCTGGAAAAGACACCCAAAAAACTGCTTCAGTAAAATATTCAGGAAAAGTCATAGTGTCTGCATGTTTTTCACAGCATGGTTAGAGGAGATCCCCAGGCAAATTTAATCAGAGTTTCTGTTTCTAACATGCATTTTATTAACCCCGTGTTTTATTGTTAAACCTATACATTGATATTGAGTCAATTTTGTTTTTACTTATTCAGAAATGCTGCTAAAAATCTAGCTATTTTCCATGATGCTTGCAACTACATTCATTACCAAATACAATGTTAAAAGTCTTCCCATTTGTAGCATCTCAAAGATAATGTGTAAACCACATTAGATCCAATGCTGAGGAATCTGGCAACTAGCATAATAAAACACCAGGTTATTTTGTATTTTATTAACTGCTCCTTCTCTTCAGTTTGCATAATGGTGAGTTAGATTTACATTTGTTAAGACGGCTGTGCATTACTCTTAATAGAAGACATGTCAAACTTCCCGTTGCCAGTACTGTAGCATGATAAAGTAACCTCATATGATACTGATGAAGATTTCGTTCACACTTGCTGGTTTCATGCAACGTCTTTTTTTCCAGATGGATACCCTATTGTAAAATGATTTCCTGCTTTAGGCTCTGCTTTGTGTAGCTCTACGCTATGCCATCTTTCTATGAACTGGATAAACTGCCTATTAAATTTAATTACAGCCTGAATGACTGCACATCTTGATCTTATTTTTCCTCCAATGTACTGTATTTCACCAAGGTCCTTGAGGATGAAATAAAATAAATCTGAAGGATGCATACTCCAGTAGCCGAAAGAAATGTTTCAAAGGGCATTACAATGACTGTTAACCCATTAGTTTTGGACCATTTTGAAGGCAATTCTTTAGGTTTATAAAGCTAGCACTTAGCATTATAATCCAGAATTGGCCTATCTTTTTGTCTGTCATTTAAAAAAAAAATAGAAGTTGTTCCCAGAATAAAAATTCAAATAGAAGTAGTGAAGTTAATCTCTTATCCCTTAAAAAGAAGGGGAGTGGGGCAGAGCACGTATGCACCTTTGAACTCTTCATCATGAATAGCATTTATTTTTTGTTACAGTGGCCTAATATAAATATTACCTGCTCAAGTCTTTACTCTGTTGCAAGTGAAGGTGAATGTCAGGCTGGTGGCTCCCTGGGACTCCCGATGACTTTCCCATGCGTGACCGACAGTGGTGGTGGTGCATGGCAAGGCAGCACAGGGGCAGGGTGAGGGCAGCGGGAAGTTGGGCCTGGTGACAGCATCTACAGCCATGCTGAGCTCATCCCATGCCCTGCATCCTCCCTTCCACCTTTTCAGTCTCTGCCCTTCCCATGAGCCAAAGAAAGGCGATGGCCTCCAAGGTGACAAACCACTTGGGTACAGTTTTTGCTAGTGGAGAATTCCTTACGCATAAAGGATTTTCCTTTGGCTGAATTAGGGGCCCTTTGTACCACTTACTCAACATGAAGTGTCTTTGGTGTTGAATCCAACCCTGCTCTCAAAGGGTCCCTGATGGCTAAAGTGAGTGGTAGTGGGATGCCACCCAGCCGTTTCACCTCCTCTTAAGCAGCGTAAGTCATAGTTGAGAAGAGGAAGAGGAGTATGTGTGCACGAGAGAAAGGGAGATGAAAAGCAGTGACTCCTTGAAGCTCTCCAGCTGCTTCCAAGGGGGTAGATGTCCTCACCATCAGCAATGACAGTGGTAAGGTCACTAAAGGTGTTTCCTCCAAGGAAGTGCAATCTGTGTAAATTGAGTGCTTTCCAATGGCTTTTTTTACCTGCCATGTGTTTTAGACTTTCAGGTTGAGACTCCTCTCATTTAACTTTAAAGTTGAGATTTTAACTTTGCTCAGCTAAAAATGAGGCAGATAATCCCATGGGCTTCCTCTGCAGTCACAGATATAGCTGCTCTATGAGGTGATTTTCCCCTGCCTGCCTCAGGTATCTATCTGGAGTGGGTGAGCCTTTCGGGGGGGATGTCTCTCTCTTTCTTGACTAGCCAACAAGTTCCAAGGAGATGTGGGAGAGAAAAATTCTGCCTTCGTTTTTTTGGGGGTTGCGGCTTAGCACTTTTCACAAATTTGAAAGCAGCGCATTCTTACATGTCAAATTTGTCTTGCAATAAAGAGGAGATCACCGAGATGCTGAAGGTGGCTGCGATGCACACTAAACCCAGTGGCTTATGAAATAGTGCAGGGAAACATCTCGCTGGATGCATCGCAAACAACATTGGGTCCAAATGCTGGTAAAATGGGAATGTGCTGTGCACTAGGAATGGATGAGAGGAGCCTTGAGTATTTTAAAGCTCCATCTTCATCCGTTTCTTGAATCACAGATGGGTTAGAAATGGCTCTCCAGGTCTCCCTGTGTCTCCCATCTTTTGTTGGACTAATCTCAAATGAATCACAGAAGCTTTTGAGTCAGCCCGTTCTCGGCTGACATGCACTTCGTGTTTAACTTGTTCAAGGGTTAACTGCCTTGTCTGAATGTACAAAAACATTATTTTAATTGCAAAATTAACACAGATATTGCTGTGTATTCTAGAAAATTGTGGGCTTTCAGATGAAGATACATGAATATATGGTCACTGAAAGATGCAGCAGGAATCTCTGTAAACACAGCAAACAGGAGGATATATGTTGGATGCCCTGTCAAATGAGCATATAGCATTCGTCATCGCACATGGCGTTTCTTGTAACGTTGTGTAAAGAAATGCTATTTAATTCATGGGAGACTGTAGCTTGAGAAAGCTGTAAAACTCTTGCAGAGCCACAGAGCAGATAAATTAAGTAGAACTAATTTGCTAAGACCTTAAGTATGTGAAACTATGTTCCAAATATTGTGCTGCTTTTTCCAGATGAGGACCCAATATTCTTGTTCCACTGTTCATTTTATTTTCTGGGGTACAACTGTAAGTTGTCTCTCTCAATGCACTTATTATATAATGGTAAGGAAGAATAATGATAGTGGCATTTGGAAATGTTTAAGTTCATTTGTATTCCTTGTACAGATGGCCTCTGCAATCATAAGTAACAGAGAAATATCCAAGGAATTTTCAGGCGATTAATCCAAGTTTAAAAACAGCATCATCCCAACAGCAAACTGCAGAAATTGCCTGGAATGTTAATAGGGAGCACTTCTAGAAGGAATACTTAGTTATTGTTTCTTTCCCTTGAAAATTGCTTACTGAGAGGGATGTTAATGATTTATAGTGCCTTCTGTCTTTCTTTCCAGAACTCTAGCGCAGACCATCGGGTTCGACTGGACCTCGGGCTTTGGGACAAATTCAGTGAACTTGCAACGAAGTGCATTATTAAAATAGTGGAATTTGCAAAACGATTGCCAGGCTTTACAAGTTTGACCATTGCAGACCAGATAACTCTACTTAAAGCAGCCTGCCTGGACATACTGGTATGTGTCTTTAATATTACTGCTATAGTACTAATTTATTTTCTGTTACACTCTGTTAGTGTAATCGACAGAAGGTCAAATACTGGCCCAGCTTTATGGTTGCATAATTAAACTTACTGGTACAGTCACAAGTGGACTCTAGCATGTCTACTAATATTTGGTATATAGGGTGACTGTACTTCTCAAAATACGTAGTAAGTCCTTACGGTTTGTGGATTTCAATATAGTTGCAAAGAAGGGCATGTTTTGGTACTGCGGCACTTACTGGAATATGTGCAACTTTGGAAAAATTTCCCCATCGTTAATGCTGAAGAGAGATCTGATTCTGTTTCCTTCCTTCTCCTCCTCCTCCCTCCAAAACATAACGCAGCCAGGGCTCTGTATAAAGGGTATCTAGAAAGAAGTCGTCTGTATGAAGTTTCAGGAATGCACTGTACCTCTGGTCATGAGCTAATTCGAGGAACCAGATACAAAGGTTTAAAGTGAGATTTTTGCAGGTTGCAATGGTGGAACCTGATGCATCTACAGGCAGGCAGGCACAAAGCCTTTGGTACACAGAATTACCTGCTCTCAGGAGTACTACAGACACCTACGGAAGTGGACTCTGTAGTGGACTCATACAAATTTGAGCCAAATGTCATTTAATTTTAAATAGGCAAGCATACAATCCACAGAAGGAAACTATGCAGATAGGCTTGAAGTTTTTCTCCAGACCTTGCCACTGTGTCAAGGCAAGCTATCTTCCCTCTTTGTCTCCGGTCATTTCTGTCATGCTGACCTTCAGAGGAGCCCTCTGGGATCTCATCATTTCTTTATAAAGACCTTCGAGGTCTTCAGGCTTTTAATGGCAAATATGCTCTTTATTATTGACCGTAGCAATAACTTTCAGTAAAACAGTTAATACTTTAAAGAGGGGGTGTATAACTTTCAGTAAAACAGTTAATACTTTAAAGAGNGAACCAGGTGACTTTTCGGTGTGGCCAAGAAGCCCTTTGTAGGATGGCTACTGTAGATAATTTTTTTTGCATGACACAGGAGTTTAAACTGGAGAATTTGAAGTTAAAGTAATTAATCTTGGAATTTCTAAAAGTGCATTGCTTCAAACAGGATCATATTGAGGAAGACATTAACTGCTGTGACCTTTTCCTCTTTTGTTGTCAAAAGCTGTTTTGAAGAACCGCATCTAGAGGACATTGATGTAGGAGGAAAAGGGGGTGGGAGAGGGGAAGGGATATTATTCTTTGGCCTATAAAAAAAGGGAAAGCCAAGGCTGCCCTGCAGTGTTCGAGATTCACCTCTCACTGTCCCTTTCATCCAGGCGCTCATTCAGACTAGACCATATCATCATCATTGTGTGTGGTCCTTCAACAAGACAGGGCCGTTTATTACCAATCACATGCCTGTCATCGTTAGCTCTGGTATGGTAAGGTGCAGTTACGTTCCTCTTACACCGAAAGGCATACAGTAATTTGTAAAGTTCGGCATTTCCTCAAATGTATTCTGGCAGAGGTATAGGAAGAGAATTGCTTTGTATTTGCAAAGCATACGGAAACTACCCACAAGTGGTGGTGGGGAGAAGGGGTCAGGATATAGCAAAACCCTGCACATCCAAACTCTTTAACCCTAAAACTTCAGGCCTTTGGCTTCCCCCTACTTGGAGCTGCCATTTACTGCCTCTGTAGCTACTGGAAAAAAATCATACCCTAATTCTGTAATTGCTAAGGATCCTGTGAGCTCCTGGAGCTCTTCTTCAAGAGCAGGTAACAGAGCTTACCCCAACAAGCGTGCATGGCCTGCCATGTGGTGTGAGGTCCCCTGGTAGCTCTGCTTGCTGCTTACATCATGCAAACTGGATGGATGGTATCAAACATTTAGGGGTAGCTTTTCTGCTAGCATTCTTATCAGAAGTGTCTCATAGAATCATAGAATATCCAGAATTGGAAGGAACCCACAAGGATCATCGAATCCGACTCGTGGCTCCACCTAGGACTGATAAAGGCACTTCACAGCCTTTGATCAAGGTGGCTAAATAAAAGCTTAGCTGCCAGATCAGAAGAAGAATATTAATAATGAAACAAGTAGTAAAAGGTGAATATATTTCAATTAATTCATGGATAGAAAGGGTTGATTCTTTTTTTAAATATGATTCACCACTTCTATTTTGGGAGAGTGTGGCAACATTCAAGCTGTATGTACAAACTTTGCTGAGGTCTGTCATTCCTGATCACCTGCTCATTCTCTTTTTTATTTTTCACAAAACTGGAGAAGGTGGCACATCTGAGCAAGCAGGCATAGCAAGTGCCATAGCTACCCATAGCAGAGAAGAGCTGAGGCTTTTACAGAAACAGGAGCAGATAAGACATGCTTGCTGCGAAGAGTCCTAACGTTCCTGTACGACATTTATGCAAGCTTTATGTGAATATTTTATGTGCTGCTTAAAAAGAAAAAGGGATAATTACCATAACCACAGTAATGTGTAGTGCACGCACGGTCTGTGAAATGCCCATATCCATTAAACCCACATCACCTGCACATAATCTGAATCGGAATGCAGCTCTGTATCTTTACTTAAAATAAATTTCAGTACTTTTAGCAATGTTTTCAATAGAGCCTGTTTTCCCCGCAGCAAACTAGTTCTCCTAATTATGAGAAACATTTTGAATGTTTCATTTTGCCGTACACATGCAGTGTGAGCACCGTTTCCCCCTCCTGCTGTGTGAGCATGCACGTTTTGTGCCAGCCCGCAGCCCACTGTGTGTGTGCATCACCTGGGAAGTGCCCCGCGAGCGCGCAGGCACGGCATGTGCAGGGCTTCAGGTGCACACTGATGTGCACTCATGATTTCTTCAGGTATCTTTCTTCAGTGCCCAGCATGGGTGATCCCATCCTGCACCCTCAGGTACCTGTCCCATGATTTGTGATGGGGGAGCAACAGCCAGGGGCAGAGCTCTGAATAGGTGCTGATCTCCCTGGTTACAGTAGAGAAGATTTCTGCAAATCCCAAATGTTTTCATTTCTTCGGCTTTTGGAGCTAAACCCTCTATTTTGCAGAAGATCTGTGCTGGAGACCTTATTCGTGTTTGTCTTCCTGACAAACAGCAGTGAGCTCGGCAGGGCTGCTGGAGCCCTGTGGTGGAGGAGACCTTTCCCCAGCGAGCAGCCAGGGCTGGAGACGCTCATGCTGGAGCGTGAGCACCTCGTTTCCAGCCATGGTTTAACTGCCCCAGCCCTCCTGGGCCAAGGCAAGTCTTTAGCATTTATAAGCCCCGTCAAGGGCTCCGCTTAGTTGGATCTTGCAGCCTTAGATGCCTAAAACCCATGACGCCCTGACAAAGGAGATGCTGCCAGGAACCTAATAAGCTCCACTGGATACGAGTCAAATAATTGTTTTATATACAAACAAACAAAAATGCTGGAAGGGAAATAATATCAGGCCTCACAGGATAGTTAAAGGCGCCAATTGAGAATGGAGGAATTTATATTTGCTCTGGAGCCAAAGGTTTCAGGGATAAATATTACTGAAATTCAGTCGGTAACCCTCATAAAAGTGACTGCTTCTGTCTGCTCGTCTGCTGGCCCTGCAGCGGCAGAGCATCCGCAGCCTCGTCTTGTTCTGGCAAAATGAATGTGGAAGAAGTCCAGAGTTCAGTCTTTCTTAAATCTGATGGATAAAACCCTAGGTCCTTGAATGCTCATCCCTAGTAATGTCATTTTTACTTTTTGTTGTAAAATCCTGCACATAAACACTAGGTAGGCACCTGTGAGTGCAGAGTAACCTGTACTGAGGGGCATGGCAGCACTGGGGCAGCCCTGTCAGAGCTCACCTGCTTGGGTTTCTCTTCTTGGGAAACTATCCCAAGGCAGCTAATGTGTAAAAACGGGATTTCTTAAAGAAAGCGTGACTTACCTTAACATACCTGTTTAAGGCAGGTAACAATTTCATGGCAGCAGCAATTTTATTAATGTAGCTTTCTGGATATTTTGGGCTTTTTTTGTGTGTGACCAGTAGGGTGGTGGCTTTTTTGCTGTTTCTAACTGACTCACAGACACTTCAAGATAAGTTCTTTAAAACAAAGGGTCCTTTAAGAATGGGCAAGAAACTTATGTATGGCTGCAGGTGGCATTTAAGAGCAGAGTGGCAACTAAAATACTTGGCTTAGTTACAAAATCTAAACAGTATTGAGGACATTAGGAGGATGTCTTCTAGACAGTTTTAAATGGAGAAAGATACAGTGATTTCTTATTTTGAAGTGCTGACATTTCCCATATGTTCTTCAGTGAATATGAGCTTGAAATCAGCTCACTTTGACACTGGAAGTTTGCCCGAGAAAGGTTTAACAGCAACTCAGCAATATCCGTAACGTTTCACAGATCTTGATGAAGGGCGTAAATTAAAAAAAAAAAAAAATTTTAAATGATCTGTCTCAGAGTTTAATAACAGTGTGTTGTGGGATAATGTAGAAGGAATGTAGGAGAAACCTGAGACCTGATTGCTCCAGTCGAGTTAAGTGCATTGCAGAAAACACATACTTGAGCTTCAGCTGTGCCAGTGCCCCGTCTGAGCCACTGCAGGCTCATCCAATTAAAGGCTCAAGCAGCATTTAGGTACAAAAGCCTGAAGTCTGCCTTTTGTGAAAAGCCTTCCCAGTTGCTGCCTGTGCCTGGAAGTAACTGAATCCCACAGGCCTTCTAGGTATTAATCACAAATTTTGCAGGCCCCTGGAAGCTTGTTTCTGTGCATGCTCACTGGGGCTCTAGGCTGCGTAACCCAACCCCCAGTTCGTTCCTGATGTGGATGCAGCCTGGAGCTCTTCCTCTGCTTCAGCCCTGAGGGGCAGTGGTGGGTTAGGTCTTTGCTGAGCATCCCCCAGCGGAGCGGGGCTGGTGGCACACGGGGACTACCAGGGCCAGCTTCGCAGTGAAGGAGTCACCAGCCTGTTGTACACCAGGAGGCACGTGCTCGGCCTCCGGGTTGTTTGGGATGACAAATGTTTTCCGACTGTAGTTTCTTCTCCTTTCTCTACAATATGGTCTTCCAGGTGGGCTCTGAAGAGATGTTTGTTGTTCCAGCAGGTCCTTCCACGGTCTGTCTTTAGCATACCTCTTAAAGATTTAAAAGTAATAGGCAGCAGTGAACTTTAGGGGAGAGAGCTGCCAGTGGTTACTGGCAGTGTAGAATATGGTAAACGTGCTGTCTTTTATTGACAGGGTGCCATGATTTGTAACGTTCATTTCTGCTGATAATCCTGAAATACGCTTTGGCTGCTACACAAACCTTCAGAGTTACCAGCAGCCTTTTAAGATCACTTACATTAGAGAGAATTTGTGGTTAGTGAAGAACTGGAGTGTGTGCATTTGTATTTGTGCCCCTCTTGGTCATTGATTCAAATGAGTTCAAGAGTTTATTCTAATTCAGGGGTAGGGGAACGATGTAAAACATGTCTGGCCAACCACACAGAGTCTCAGTGCTTCAGTGTATACCCACAATGTGAGATAAGATTATTACTCAGATAGAAAATAGTTCAAGAGCCTTCTGCAGAAATATTAAGTCTCTTACCAAGGAATTTTAAAAGAGAAATAAGAGCTTCCCGGTAGGTCTCTCACATGCCATATCCTCCTCATTCTCCTCCCTGCTTATTTGGAGCAGTGTTGCCAGGCAAAGATGAAAGTGGGAAAGCCAACCCCAGACGGGTCAGCTGCCAAGCTGGGGGCCTCTGACTCAGAGCTTGGGTAGTCACAGAAGTAATTAAAATTCTCCCTGTGCTCAGTTGTATTTGTGTAAATCTATTTAGTTGAATCTTTAAAACAAAGTAAGATGACTGTATGGGAAACAAATGCAGTCAGGCCCTGAAAATATGTCTGCAGCCTTAAATAATCAGCTAGATTTCTGCAAGATTTTAGTTTAGTTTAGCTTCGTGATAAGCCTTCTCCCACCTCTGATTTTTTAAACATTAAGCATTGATATGCATAACACAAATATGTCACCAGGATGGACATCTCTTTTGTTTGGTCCTTAAACCATTGTCCATTAGTAGCAGCTGTATAGATGAGGCAGTGCCGTACAGAATCCGTAGTGGCAGATATCCTGCATTCCTTCTCAGACACAGATGAGTTCATGCGCTTGCTCTCCTTAGGTGTGCCTGCCACTAAAGCTCTGCTATGACAGTGCTCTTGATGCTGAGGTTACCCCAGAGGCGTTTAGAAACAAAATGCAGAGCATCCTAGGTGTTCTATTGATGTATTTTGCATTCCTCCATGTCCAGTTTAAAGGTGCGAATGCGCATCTTCCCCTGGAATGCCCTTTTATCTGGGGTCAGTGCCGGGTGGCCGTTGTCGTACAAGTAAACTTGCCAAAACCAACACTGCCTCACCTCGTGAAGCAGGAAGACGCCCACTGCACCAGGCGGACAGATGTGCACCGTTACGAGCACTGCCCAGGGCTCGGGATGGGAAAGTGCCAGGGCTTCAACGAGGTCTGGCCGGTGGGGAGGTTTGGCATTACAGCACACGGCAGTAACAGTAACAGTAAAAAGAAGAAAAGCTGGGCAGGCAGCTCAGGCTGCTGGCCACGTGCTGCCATGTGAAGGTTTGAGGTTTGATAATCCGCTCAGAAGCGAGCTCCCAGGCTGGCAAGACAGGCAGCGCTTTGTGGAGACTGTTACTGCAGCTGCGTGGGACACGGAGGACTTGGCATTGCTCTCTAGGGAGTGGTCTGCCAGCATGATGGGGTCCGCTGTGCCCCCTCAAACCGTGCAATCCTGGCCATGACAAGACGGTATTTGAGGGCAGGAAATAACAGGAAAAGCAGCAATGACTTCTGACTTGCAAGTCATCTTGTCCTGCCACCTGGAAAGGATAAGGTGAGTCAGCGGCTTCACAGTTACAGTCAGTGGCAAGAATCTCGCCGTCTCGAAGTAGCACCTGGGTCAAGCCCGATGCGTTCTCCAAGTAGTGAGGCATTTCTGAGCTGTGGAGATGGAGATGGGTGAAGCAAAAATGTGTGTGGAGATCATCTTAACCAGCACATAGTTACTGTGTCAGCATCTGACTTTTGACCAAAACTAACTATAGAGTAGCCTGAAGCCAGGCTCCTCTTGAGTTAAATAAGCCGGGGGTGAAACAGGCTGGTTTTTGTGAGCGAGCGGTACTGCTACGCTCTAACAGAAGTCCTGCCTTGGTGTTGCGACGGCACTTCCAGGCTACTACACTGATCTGACAGGAGAGCACAGCAGCCCGCTGGCACCAGGGGACAGAGGAACATTCCAGCATGCGGGGAAGGTGTTTTATGTGAGTTAGTGATGACCGGGAATTGCCTTCTGCTCCTTCTCTTGTTCGGCTTCTTTTCCATTTTGTCCTTTTTCCAGCTGAGTATTTGTTCACTTGCTGCCAGTCTGTTTGTGTTCATATGGTAGTATTTTCCTATTTGCTATCACAGAAGAAATGAAGGAACCCCAAAGCACAAGTTATGTTCTGGCTCTTTCACCTGTTCGAAGCTGTCTGTACTCGCTCACACGAGGCACAGAGGAGTTAGTTTGCCCTTACCAAAGACACAAGTCAGAGAAGCACTGTCATGCAAAATTGATCCCCCAAATCAATGAAATACGTGTGTGCTTGAAGAGGTGAGATATTTTTATGATTTTGCTGGGATCAGAGTGGCAGTGCAATAACGTTTTATAGTTAGGTATGTATAGCATACTAATTAAAAAGCAGTTTATGTGATTATTATGCTAATGTTGATGAGCTAAGTCATGGGAATTGCATAGAAGTTTTGATTATTTCGTAACTAGAGGGAAAATTTGGAAGTGACCAATTTCTGCTATAAAAAAATAATCATAGTCAATTAACTATTTATGTATGTTGTACTAGAGAAATTTTGTGCTGCTGGAACTGAACGTAAATCAAACTGAATGTAATCAAACTGGAGTTTGATTTCAGATCGTTTTGACATGAACGTGTACTTCAGTTCCATGCGTAATTTGCCACATCAGGAGAATGCAGCAAACCTCTCATGGACTGAATTCTTCAGATTTCATTTTTTATCCCTGCACAGATCCTTAGAATTTGCACAAGATACACACCAGAACAAGACACCATGACATTTTCAGATGGCCTTACCCTAAACCGAACTCAGATGCACAACGCTGGATTTGGCCCACTAACTGATCTCGTGTTCACGTTTGCCAACCAGCTCCTGCCTTTGGAAATGGATGATACAGAAACCGGCCTCCTTAGTGCCATCTGCTTAATCTGTGGAGGTATCGTACTGCATGAATTCAGATGCATTTGAAAAGGACAGACACGTTAAGATCTTCATTTATGTTTTACTTGTTTTGCTTTCCTGTACTAAAATGTGTACACATAAAAATATATACGTAGCATTCATATGTATTATGTATGTGTTACATAAGCCACGTGCACTAAAGGTTTGTTCTCCACTGATGATGGTTATTGTTCTTATTATTAGCATGGTTTTAAATGAATTGGACCAGGCTCAGGCAACTGATCTTATTGCCTGCCTCGTAAAGGACTACAGGATATCTATCCGGCTGCACTTTTTCTAAGCAGTATATGGGTACCGTGTGAGTGACCTGTGTTAGGGCAAGATGCCCTTCATGCAACTTTTACTCATAAATATAATTGCATGCATATGCATATAGGTGTATTCGTACAGAAGTCATTGGTGATAACCTTCTTTAGAAAAAGTAGACGATACTTCAAAATTAGCATAGTAGCACTGATAACATGACTTTGGGGGATCTGCTTACAGCTTGTAAAGGACATTGCCAAGTAAAATCAGGTAAAATCGTAGATGTCAAATACAAAAAAGAAAGTCTCGGATCGTTTCCAAGATTCTCTGTAAATTTCTGTTAACTTAATCACCCAATCTCTCTTCTAGTGTGCAAATTCTGGACTAGCATCAGAAGCACACTGTGTTTAGCTGGGCCATTTTGTTGAAATGCAAACTCAATAAGGTTTTTTTGCATAATTACGCTTTGCAGTACTTTTAGTGCTGTTACAGAATAATTTTTAAAAACAAAAGTCAGTCTTTGTTGACAGTGGACCTTTAGTACAAAATCATTCTGGTTTTGTGTCTTAACCCATCAAATGCAGTGATGGGTTCTGAGATGTCATTAACGTATCACCCGTGCATCCTGTTTAATGGGTGACGATTGTTGTCACTCAAGGTAGCACTGCCATCTGCTGATATATGATGGTAACTCACTTTTAGTGATGCAAAAAATAAATCAGCTGTAATCTCTTTGTATACCTACGTATCTTATAAATGATGGATACAAAATTAATTCTCAGATATTGTTTGCAGCGAGGTGTTTTCCCCTTGGAGAGGGAGGTACTGGTAGGTAATTCTGGACCACTCAAATGACAAACCTTTCCAGTAACCAAGGAAAAATGAATCCAAGTTTCGGATAACTATGGTTTGTCATCTTCCTACGGAATACATGCTGCAGAGTGTATTTCTCCACAGAAGTGGAGAAAATGATGAAATTCATGAAGGTTTAATCATGGAAGAGCTCTGATTTTTTTTTTTTTTTTTTTTCTGCGATGAAAAAAAGAAGTATTTAAAGTCATACCAGTGATATGATACTTTCTACAGATCGCCAGGACCTTGAAGAACCAATGAAAGTGGATAAGCTTCAGGAACCGTTGCTTGAAGCACTGAAAATTTATATCCGAAAGAGACGACCCAACAAGCCTCATATGTTTCCAAAGATCTTAATGAAAATCACAGATCTTCGTAGCATCAGTGCAAAAGGTACAGCATCTCACAGTGATTCAGTGCGTTACTTTTCAGAGGAAACTGGCCTAAAGACCCGGGTGGTTGGTTTTTTGTTTTTGTTTTGTTTTGTTTTTTTAACATAATTAAGAGGTTCTCTTGACCTTTTTTTTCCTTCTTGTTCATGTAACTGCCACGTTGAGATTGGTTCTACTTTAAACACACGGAGCCACATTCTTCATGCAGCCCTTCATACAATTCTGTATGAAGTTACTGCTTCCCAGTTGTAGTGCCGGCTCCTTTGTTCCTGACAGTTAAGTTAGTTAGAGGACTTCATCAGCACTCACTTGGAAAGTTGGTCGTTGCCTTTGTAGATGATTTTTGAAGCTCCTCAGCTAAGGCATGAACATAAACTCTCCCTTCCAATCTGGGATTATCGCTGTGACTGAGTGTGCTCTCTCCAGCACGGACATTGTAGCAGCATGAATAAACAAAGTATGTCCACAGGTTCTCTCTGGAATATTTCTACAATAATCAGACTATTTTCTCTTTAATTTTGTTAGCTCTTTTTGCCTTCTTTCACTTTTAAAAAGCATAGATTCCTATTCCGTTATTTTAAGATGATGATCAGGAATCTTATGAGATGTATTATACCAGATATTTGAACTCTGAGGTTTATGTCTATAAAAATTGTCTGAAGTTGTCCTGATAGACAAAATCTTTTTCCCACCAGAAACAAACTACGTAAAGCACATTCATGCCTCAGTGCGGAACAGAATCTTTACTGTATATCCCCACTGTTTCACATTTAATTCAAAAATATTTCTGTCTCTTTAGGGTCCTCATCATTTAGTAGCTGAATTTATAGTATCTTACTTTCAGTCCTTCAAATACATTACTTGCTTGCAACAGAACGTAGTACTTAGGTTGCATTAGTGTTACTGCTGACTAAGAATATTTTAGGGCTTTCTGAACTTTGCTTGCCTGTCACTATATGAGGCAGCAGGTAGCAGTGTTTAGAGGGACAGTTTTACTCTGCTTATAGATCAGGCTTTTCCCAGTAATAGCCTTTCTTTTCTCTGAGAAGTTTTGTCCATCCAGCATGTAAGGTGTCCTCCGTTCATCAGTAATTTACTAATCCCTAAGCAGTTCCCTCAGAGTAAACCGCCCAGTGCCTGGCAGTGTCTTGGCCATTTTTTTAAAACCAGCTTCCACTAACACTGCACAAGTGCGCCCTAAGCACACTGCTTCCTGGGAGCAGAGTAAATGTCGTGTGCAAGGTACAAGTGAACTGTGCCGTGTGTGCTTTAGTCTTTCCTGTATGTGGGTCACGTTCAAGACACATTAACGCATCTTAGGAGCACCAGGCTTTATTGTGTTGTTTTTTTTCCCTAAACTAGTATTAGTTACTGGCTCATAGTCTGAGTAGTCAGGATTACTAGAATAATTTTGTTTACCCCTACATACTGCAAAGTGGCCTGCAAAGCCACCTGTATATAAGAATACCTGTTGTTACGCTTGAGAAGTAGTAGTGAATGGCTGGTTAACTTCAGTTAAATCAGGTGTAAACAGTGTTTCTGTGTACTTTTGTGGTTAATTAGCACAAGAGACACCTGCAGGCTACAGAAGGCAGCTTCAGGGAAGTATCCATTTGCCTGAGTTTGTTCTTTTATAAAGCAGGGGCTTGTTAAATTCTGATTCTTACTTCACATTTTGCTGCGTGGAAAAGAAGTGTTTACTTCTGACATATTGCTGCAGTTACCTCACCTATTTAACACAAATCAGCCAACGTTTTTGTCCTCCTGTAGTCTTTGCAGATCCAGTCCAGATTAAAAACTGTAAAATATATTCCAATTTATAAAGACATCTGAGTGATCACAGTTGAATTTAATTTCTCAGTATCATTTAATACCATTTTGGTTCATTTTTACCTGTACCATTTTACCATCCAATTTACCTGTACTGTAATACCAATTGCTATGATCACAATTTTAAATTAATTTGTTAAGGAGTGCTCATCTAGCTCCATTTTCCTGCAATGAATGAAGCAGTTCACTTAAATAATTTTGTACGCAGAACTACAGAGGGAGACACCAAATCCATTAAAATAATGTACCCTGAAATTACTACTGATGATGATGCTAAGGAAAAAGAAATTGTACAAATCATCCTAATGGAAAGGACTTCTTTTTGTTTTCTTTTTAAAGGCGCAGAACGTGTCATTACATTGAAAATGGAAATTCCTGGATCCATGCCACCTCTTATTCAGGAAATGTTGGAGAACTCTGAAGGACACGAACCACTGACACCAACCTCAAATGGAAATACTGCAGAACACAGTCCTAGTATCTCACCTAGCTCAGTGGATAACAGCAGTGTCAGTCAATCCCCTATGGTGCAATAAGACATTTTCCAGCTACTTCAGACATTCCTAATACCTTATGTACAGGGATGAAAAGCAAGAAAAACATTTTTACTGCTGCTTAGTTTCTGGACTTAATATATATCTATATATGTATATATATATAGATAAAAACTCAACAAGGACCAAGAAATTTTCATATGTATCGATATATACTCCTTGCTGTTTAAACTCTTAAAAATAGAAAATGCAAACTTTTGAAACTCTAAATCAGCCATTTCATGCAAAAAAAATAGTTAAGCTTCTGTTCTCTCCTCTGAACATTCAAGACTGCATGGTGACAAGACAGATCTCAAACTTTAAATTCTGGTTGCATTTCTGATGACTTTGTACATACAAATGTATGGCTGTACTTTCTATACTGGATGTTTGGTGCTTTCCTTTTGTCTCTCGTACCTAAAACGATCAAGACACCAACCAGACGAAATGGACTACTGTACACATCCAGAAAAGGAAGCTTAAAGGACCGTCTGATTTAGTTAATATGAAAACTTCTCTTTGATGCCCTCCGTTTGCATCTCCTTCCGTGTAAAAAGTATACAAAAATTCACTGCACTAGCAGAAAAGACATCAGTATCAGCATTAACTGCCAGATCAGTTATTGAGATGTCATTTGTTCCACTGTTAATGTCACTTTAAAATTAAAAAAGTGGTTTATTACCTGGCTGGTGACCTGTCTACACAATTAACTACTACATTTCTACAGTAATGATAGCCTCCAAGGCAGAAACACTTTTCAGTGTTACCATGTTTTTTGTTTACTTGTTCTCAAGCCATTAGGGAAACTTCATGGGATGATAACCAGCAGACTCATTTACAGCTTTTGAATGGGTGAGTCTAGGGTGTTTCCTTAAGAATCGACTGCCAGGAATTAGCTGGGTTATCCAGCCTTCCAGGTGCTAGGGAAGTACAGCTAGGACTTCCAGAAACACAAGGAGAGAATCTGCCTTCTTGGCCTTGTTAAATCACCATGAAGCAGAGTGAAAACTGTGGTAGAATGGTTAACAAATTTAAAGTGTCAGTTTCTTAGGTTTCATTTAAAGCACTAGTGGATTTTTTTTTTTTTTATATATTCTAGCAAGTCTGTGATGTACTTTCACTGGCTCTGTTTGTACATTGAGATTGTTTAACAATGCTTTCTATGTTCATATACTGTTTACCTTTTTCCATGGAGTCTCCTGGCAAAGAATAAAATATATTTATTTTAAAAAAAAACTGTGTAGAAGTAGTCCCTCTAGTTCACATTTTACACACACAAGACAGTTTTCCATTTTTTAATGTTTAAACTTCATTTCAAAAAGCAGGTTTGCTGTTTGCAACCATGACAATTAAAATGTGCTTTAGCACAGCTGTCTAGAACATCTCTACAAGCCAGTCAGACAAATACATGACATTTCAATGAGTAAAAAAGAGCATAAAACTGTAGGTGTAAGAACAAAATGTTAAAATGCCTACACACAATAATAAAAACCATCAATTACATTATCACATAAAAT
Source organism: Chauna torquata (assembly GCA_013399475.1). NCBI lineage: Eukaryota > Metazoa > Chordata > Aves > Anseriformes > Anhimidae > Chauna > Chauna torquata. The sequence continues at coordinate 402,585 of VXAL01009005.1, forward strand.
AAGTCAAATGTACAAAAGTTTGCGACAGAAGGGACAAAAGGACAACACAAGATAGTTGTTGGAAAACATTTGTGTGCTCTTTGGGCACTTAATTAAACATATCAAAATCATCATCTTCATCAGACTCTGCAAAATATTTAACTTCTTTTCTAGCCCGGCCTGTCCGGGGCTTCGGGGCAGTTTCAGAGGCAAAGCCTGACTGAAAGATTTCCACGTCCGAATCCTGGTCAAAAGCCGCCTTCTTAGATTTCTTTGGAAAAGAAAAGACAAATCATTTGTGAAGCTCTGTGCATTCTGCATTTTAACATTCACAACTGAAGCAAACCTTCTCTAACATCTAGTGTCTAACCACACCTAAACCGCGGTCACAACCACTATCAGCAACCGCTAGTAAGAACATGCACCTTTCATTCAAAGTAAGCCATCAGGTTGTTTTTACAAGGAGAACAGACCATAGAGGAAACTGACCTTGCTTGGTGTTGATTTAGGTGTCTTCTTCCCAGGGTTGTATTCACCTTCGTTTTCTGAACTGGATGCTTTCCTTTTCTTTGCCCCTCTACCTTTTCCTAGGTGAGAGAATATACTTTTACTTTTTTAATAAAAACAAAAAAAAACAAAAACAAAAAACAAAACACCAAAGTTTAGCAAACTGAAAAAAAAGATGGTGAAAGTACTACATTTTAGTCTATGTGTTAAAGGTGAAATTTAGTTTACAGCTCAAGCTTCTTCACCACAGCAGTAAAATGCAATATATTTGTGTTTCTCAGTTTTGTCTTTCTTTTATACGTCTTCTGAAGTTACCATTCACCCTATCAATTCACGCTGTCGGTTCAAGACAGGGCCAAACCTCATTAGCTCAATCTCTGAAGTACTACAAGTCCTCAGTAACTTTCTGTACTGACTACACAGCATTAATTCACCTTTACAATTTAGTAAATTTATTGTTAACTGCAGCTGGCACATCCTTCCCTTTACAGACTGTTCTGATTAAATCACTGGGTATGCAGGGGTACTTCTTTCATTTTCTTCTGAGGACTCTGGCAACTGAGGACTGGCATACCAAAGAATTGGTTTGAAGAGCCAGATAACTCTACTTACTAGAATTACCAACTACCAGAATTTTACTTGTATAACGCTGAGATCAAAGAATGAAAATAATAAGCAGTATCCAGTAGAACAGCTGAGCAACTAAAAGGGGTTTGGAGTTATCAAATGCATTCCCAACAGTTAAGGTCAAATAAAAAGTTCACAGCATTGATCGTCAAGAAAAGTCAGTAAACTATTTTTGTCACCGAAAAGGCTCATGGCTGAGTAATCTGCTAGTGCTTCATTTACTAATAAATCAATGAGGTTCTACGTTTACGGGCTAATTCTACTTCCTTTTAAAATGATCGTGAACCTGTGTTACAGAGAGCACAGCCTTGCGTGATGCTGCTCAGCACTACACCAACATTCTTACCTTTGGGTGCTGCAGTCTTCTTTGGAATGCCAAATTCTGAATCTGAGTCAGAGTTTACAGTTTCCATCTTCTTGGCCTTGGGAGCCCTTTTAGGTTTAGGTGGCACGTCTACTTTTGCTGTTAGAAGTTAGAGATACTGAATATGTTAAATTCACATGTTGGTCAGAAGAATTAAATCTTATTAGATTACAGAATAAATGGCAGAAATTAAAATCAGATGAGCAGTTTCTGCATTTGGGGAAAATATGCTTCAACTTTTACACTAGAACTGTGAGAAATAAACAGGTTTGCTTTGTCACACTTTAATTAAGGTGTATCAGTGCATTCAGTACATTTCAGTGTTTTTAATTAAACACTCTTTCATCTTTTTGAACACAAGGCAGGTTACTCGTGTCTAAAGCAGCTCCAAGTTGGATATTTTAAACATGTTTGGATACATTACATTACAGAAATAGCTTCCTTCTTGTGTCATTTTTGCCTTCACAGTGATAGAACCTTTGCTGCAATTGCAGAACAACCCTCCCCATGATCACTGCCGGAGTTTGAAGCACAGTGCATCTTTGTTTTCTGTTAATCCAATGAAAAGGAACCTCAGAAAAAGGAAAGGACAGGAAGGAGACATATCTGTGCGTTCCTTAAAGAATTTTAATTACTGCTACACAACTAATCTTGCCATCTTTAAAAGTCACTGGATGCTCACACCATGGATGACAAGAGGTAATGTGCGTTCTATACGCTTAAAGATGAGTCAGTCTTTTACAGAAACCTCAGCTACGCTACTGACCTACATGCTGTCAGTCAGCCCTGAATGCCCCAGAGATGAGATGCATGTGAAAACGCTCCAGATACCAGGAATGTGGACATTTCTGAGAACTCGAGCTTTCATTTGTGGTACCACCAGGGGAATGTGTTCAGACAACAAGAGAGTGCGTCTCCACAATCTTTTTGGCTGTGTTGCCTTAAACTGCTACCCACTGGCGAATCACTGCACAAAGACAGGTACAGCCTTCCAGCTTTCTGAGGCTGGTAATACCTACTGAGTAGTCTTAAGTATCAGGTCCTGATGATAAAAAAAGTAAAGCTGCCTTTGGCATCAAGGATGGGCTCTGGCAGCCTTTTAGATAGACTTGGGGAGTGAAGCACCAATGCTTAGGATGGAACTCAGGAACTGTCTGCAGTAACAGCTTAAAACAGGTCTCTATAGATACCTCACATGGAAAACAACAGCTACATTAGCATAAAGTAAAACTAGGCAAGCCTGGAAAAAGTACACAGCAAGGAAGCAGAGGGAACACTTTCTAGAAGCATCACCAACAGTAAGTAGCTAGTTATCACTACAGCAGAAGGGGAGTGTTACCCAAAGATGCATGATTTTAGGTCTCGTAATGGAACAAAGCCCTTCATACAGGAAATCGTTTTTACCAGCATAAGAAACCTAGACTAGGAGACAAGGCAGGGAAAGATTCAGAAGTTTCATCAATTTGAAAATGACAAGTGGAAACTCTGGCCAAGATGATCTTAGTAAAAGGGATCCATTTTAGATCTAAGTGACACTCAACATCAGAAGCTGAGGTTTTTTGATGTCATCCTACAGCACCGTGTAAGTTTTGGCCAGGTAATTGCACCTTGCACAATTCCTTGTGCTGTTAACATGAAGTTGGCATACTGAACAGAAGCAAAGTGTGCTCCATTGACAAGTACCACCCAGCACACATGCCATGAGACAGAACTATGTTCGGTTGGCCCTGAGTTCTCAAATTCTTTGTTAACTGATGTTAGAAAAGAGGCAGGCTTCTCACTGACAGACAAATAATTAGGGAGAAGGAAGTAACTGGAGAATGAAAGAGTGGTATGACACACTGTCACAAACACTAGACTTGTTCTTCCCTCGAAACAGAGCCTGTCATCACCGGTCAGCTCCTGGGAAGTCTGCCTGCAAAACAGCAAGTCCAAAGATGACAGACCCCCTAAATGGTATCTGGTAGCTGAAGTAATAATGTCCATGGCTTCCACAACACGCATCTCCCTCTGTACTAGCCCTAGTGGGATTCTGAACCACTATCTTGTACACCTAATGCCTGTACAACTGGGAAGGATCTCTGACAGCAACTAGGCCGTGATCAGGTCATCCAAGGTCTCCGTTACGTATCATGACACAAAATGGAAGTCTGCAGTAAAGTCAATGTACACAGGCTCTCAAGAAGCCCACGTTTTTGACAGAAGGCTCAGGAATGGTATCAGTCCTACAGCTGATGCAAAGGGTACTTCTCAGTGCTAGAATCTGAACAGCTGGGCTATCCAAGGTGAACAGCTGCTTATAACCGGACAGGGTAAGACTGCTTTTCAGATTTCTCTTAGGCTTACTATCAAGCAGTAGAACCACAGACCTCTCCAATAGTGCATGGAAAGCAAGCTCAGCAGTTTCCTGATCCTCTGTAGTAAACACCAGAGATCAGGAGATTTCATGTCAAATTGGCTGAAGACTGAAAAGGCGAACTCCTGTCTAATCCTTTGTTTTCTCTTCTATTCCTTTATGTTCCCTTCTCTGAGAAGGGAATGTGGCTGTACAGATAGCAAGGCCAGAACAAGCAGTTCCTTCAGTTTCAGCTTCCTGTCCTAACAAATCCAAGCTCTGAAGTCACAGAAAATCAAACAACTGCCTGGAACAGTTGTTTCAGCTACACAATAGGCATTCCCCTTGTAAGGGTGAGCGGATGGAATATTACAATACCAGAAGATGGGTTTTGAAGGGGCTACTGACACAGGGCATGAAGATGACACAGAATTGAGGAGATGACTAAAATGATACTAGCTGACCAATAACTACGCATGTTAGATTATCACTGCACTGTCAAACAAACTGTGATCATGAAACTGTGATCATGTATAATTTGGGCAAAGGAGAGGAGATGAAAACTGGTGAATGCAACCTATCTTAAATTTTCATGCACTCAGAGGGAAATTGTGTCCCTAAGACTACTCTGAAAGAAAAATGTAACTCTTCTTGCTTGAAAGAGAGCCTGTTTATACGTATTTTATGAGTGTAAAGGTTAATTAGCATTCAGAAACATCACACCTGTGTTTTAAGGTTTCAAAGTTAGGTTAATGATAACCAATTGCATCCAGGCTTTAAAAAACAGAGACAGAGAGGTTGAATGCTAAGTTGCATCCATACCTAGCTACTGCATACACAGTTCCCTCTTTCATTTAAATCAGTACAGAAGTTTAACAGAAAAGACAATTCTGTTAGACATCAGCTATTTCAGTAAAGTCTTCATTTATTGTATTACAGAACTTTACTACAGATGAAGAGAAAATCGTTAAGTGCTTGAGAACCATTCAAACATTCACTGATTCAAACCATTTACAAATTAGGTTAGCACAATGCCAACAAGACAGAGACTCGGAAGCAGTGGGGGTAGGATGAAAAGATGCTGCAGTTTCTTGGCACCTCATATATAACACAAGATATTTTTTTCCTTATTTTTAAGAAAGTAAATTATTTGTAATAACTGGCTGCCTTCTTGCAGATTTCCTGGAGGTATCTTTTTTGAGATATTAATATACTAAGTTTAGCTGCAAGTTGGTCACAGAAGGCCACAGTATTACAGCAAAAAAATTGCTTTTGGAGGAGAAAAGATTGAGAACCACGAAAAAAGAAAGTTATCTGAAAGAGATAATGGAAGCAAGGCAAAGATTTGAAAGCAACAAAATCTCCAGTCTATCACGTGGTAAGAACTATATTTTTCAACCTATTTAAATTACGATTAGGTAAAAAAAAACCACATGATTTTCACCATTAATTACGGCAAGCATCTAAGCATAATCCTTTAAAACACATTCAGAAACAGGCTCAGGTGTCTCTCTTAAAAGTAGCACCAACAACCTATAAGACAATATTCCCCAAGGTAGACAGCACTAAAAAATCTTATTCCTACAAATACCCATGTACAACTGAAGAAACAAATCCAAATAACAAACATGCTTTTCTTAAAATTGTCCTTAATTCCACAGTTTAAGAACATGCAAGCTACCAGTTCTAAAAGCCTAACTCATAAATGAACTTACACCTCGGAAGCCTGAGGATAGCCCTTCGTTCCCTGTATCAAAAACAATAAATAAATAAACTAATACAACTGTGCCAAGTGGAACTTATCGTGATTTCTTAGGACTTAAATATTTCTTGGGGATTCTTCCTTTGCACTTGCTATCCTTACTTTTAAAGTAAGTTAGATACATTATAGAAGACTATTTTCAACCCCAAAGACATCATGTTTCACTTATTCCCTGAGGGTAAATGCCTTTCATTAGTTAAACTAATCAAAGACTGAACAACAACTTCATACATGGAAAGTATTAAGTTTTGACAATACAGTGGAAAGAAATAAATTAATATCATTAAGAAGCTGGAAGAAGTTCACACTCTCTCCTGAAAGGCACTGAGTTTAAACTAAATGCAATTCCCACTTTTAAGATGTGAAGAGATGATTCAACGGTGGAAGAGTTTTAAAAAATGGATTGGCTTATCAGATAATCCTACACTTACCTTTTTTAGCAGCTACTGTTTTACTTGGAATTTTCTCTGTTTGTTTTGGGGCAAAAGGTGATGAGAAAACAGGAGTAGAATCCTCTTCATCGCTGTCCAATTTTGTTGTATCTATAATCACAGAGTATATTTAGAATAAGATTTGTCTACTGCATATTTAAAATCATCCATATCGGTTACAGTCAAAATCAATCTCATAGAAACATTCTTCTGATACTGCAGCTAGGCTATGGATGTACTGTGATTTTCTTATCTACGATACAAGTTATGTTCCTCTAAGGATCAGAACCTCTTTCTCCTTTATAAATCTCAACATCTTTCTTCTACAACTACTGCATGAAATTTGTGTTTACGACATAAATCCCCTAATATATTCCGTAACAGTTGCTAACGGTAAATAGATCAGCGAAAACAAGCTCACCATCATCTGTCTTCTGAGAGTAAGATGGAAAAGAGAAGATGTTCCCAAAATCTTGATTTTTCTTCTCTTGAGACGTTTTTCTACTTCCAGACACAAAAAGAAATTGCACGAATTGCATTAACTACGTACTGAAATATGTAGACATTATAGTATCCACAGGCGATCAAATTCCTATTTTAGCACTGTAATGCATTTCTAGCATTTTGGTGTATGCTTGCAGCAGTCAAATCCTTAAAATCACTTTCCAATCACACACTGTAACCATTTAAAATTAACAGTACTACATTGTTATCAATAGTTCTGTATACCAAGCCAGTACAAGAAGGAAAACAGAAAATCTTACTAGCTGCAGTTTAATGGATGTCATTACTGACACTGTATTACAGTTGGGTAAGTCATGTTTTCCCCTGCACAGGTCAGTTGCAATGCTGAGATAACACACACTTTCATTCCTCCCAAAAAATGTCTAAATTTTATTTTACATGGTACATATAGATTAATAATTAATCGATGTTCCTCAGTTTTGTTTAAAGACTTCTGCATTCAAAAAATTATTAGAAAATAAATACTGCTGAGTTACAGTACTTACTCTGGAGATGACTTTGATTTAGCTGGGGAGAAGTCATATTCATCTTTTTCTAAGCTGTCTGAGGGAACAAACTCATCCTCTCTGTCATTTATAACTGGAGAGGCTTTTACTTTAAGCTCATCCAAATCATTATTATTGTTGGCATCATCATCATCATCGGCATCATCTTCTTCTTCTGAGAAGTCAAACGTATACTTGGGCCTCTCAGCTAAAAGAAAAATACATATTTACACATTTCAAGATAATTGTTTATGTTAGTACATAAAAAAATTAAAGCAGAAGTCACTACACAACCCCTGCCTCAGATTATACAAGACGAAACAGCTGTGGGAAAAGAAGCTCGTTTGAGTCTGGAAGAATTGAGGTACATAATTTAAACTGCTACCAAACATCTGACACCACTTATGGCTTGCTCAGATACCTTCAGCTAATGGCACTGTGAAGACATCACTGCATAAGCACGTTTAAGGAATAACAATCTCTCACTTAAAATCAAAGTTTTCTTGACTATATCATTTGAATATTCTTCCTAATCAAGTGCTTGAAAAATTGAACAAAAACTTTCCAGAAAAATCTTGTGTTTTTCTTAACTATCAAATATTTATATATTTTTAAAACTTTCAGACTCTGATACTTTTATCTTTCATAGACTGTTCTGAACTTTTTCATTACTTTTTTTGTAGCTATTTCTGGTTTGGGGTAGTTTTGTCAAACATTGCCTTGTTTGACAATATAATTGCATTAGAGTAATTTTTTGGTTTGTAATGGTACTATCTTGTCTATTTCTTGTATAATTCACCTGTTTTGTGAGTAATTTCTCTTCTAGTGTTTTGGATAAGGCAAAAGATTTCTGGACCAAGTAACAAAATCTTTCATAGCAACTCTTGGTCTTGCCATTAAGAGTTTTTTTCACAAACATCACAGTGAAGAAAATATAATGCAAGCTATCTGCAGGAGATAAAGTCCTAAAGAAAGGCTGTGGTCAAAGCAAAATGTAGATTTGTAGTTTAAACTTTCAGTCAAAATGCACATTTCACAAACACTTGGTACCTGCAGCTCTCCTAAGCAGAGAGTCTCTTGGAATAATCACAGGCTCATTCTCTTCTAAATCGCTTTCAGACTTGGATTCATCATCTGACCATGGGTTTCGTTTCTTCACTTTTTTTGCACTGGATTTTGTAGATGATGGTGTTCTTCTTACTCTTGTACCTGTAACAAGTTAAAGCATCTATTATAGTCAGGGGGGGAGCACTTTTGTCTTTTCTAATTGCTTATGATGCATAAATTTAGTATAATTTATCTTAAAAAGTTTTCCTTTAAACATTGTAAAGTAAATTTTCTTCTACTTCCTGAAGGAAAATTTAACAATGTGATGACATAATTTCACAGTGAACCTGACCTCCTGCTGCCAAACAAATTTGTTTTATGACAGAAAAACATAGAAGTCTTTAATTTGAAGTTTTAACTCCTGTGCAAATTTCCATTTTTTAAAGGTTGCTGGGGTTTTCCAGGAAAAGAACAGTTTTCCATTATTCAGGGAACTACATAAGTCAGTCAATTGCAGGGCAAGCTCAGGTCAAGCTGGGCTAATTGGCTCTGACTCATCACTGGCTAGGGTGGATTTAAGCTTCACGTAGACAACTCAGCCATAACTGTACTCAGTTAATCCATTCAGAGGGGTTATCTATTCATAATTCAACCTTCTCTTTTGTCTTTAGCTTTCTGTTTTGTTGCTGCCCATCCCACCTCCGCCCCAATTATCACATACTTCTCAAATAGTAATAAATTCCTACTAATAGTGGAAAAAGAAAGTTAATATAGACATGGGTTAGTCTGCCAAGCCATAACATGCATACTTTTTAAAAGTCAGAGTGACTGAATATGTCAATCAGAAAATATATGTCTTTAATCAAGTTCTACAATCTATACTACTACATTGAGACTGAAGGTCAATGCCTGGCCCTTCAATGTCAGAGAACATACAAGTCGGAAATTTCTGTTTGTACAGAATTAGTCTAATTATGTAAAAAAAAAAAAATCTACTCAACATATTCAAAGATTTAAAACTCCCCCTCAAAACCATATGTAGAAAATAGATCGCCACCCCCAGAAAAGCAGTTTACTTAACAGAAATTTCAGTAAGTTAGTAAAACCAGAGAACAATAATAGAAGTGACAACACGTTTAACTTCAGCATTTACTACATCTGCTGTTAATCTCTTCGTATGCTGTAATGCTGAAGTGTTTCAAGTATTTCAACACATCTCTTTGAGGTAGAAAATCAGATGAAATAATGATTATTGTCATATATTTCCCCCTCACTATGTGTTAAAAATATATTTAATGCAAAATTAGTACTCATTTAAGCCTAACGATGACTGTTTAAGGAATCTTACCAGGCTCCTTCTTCTCTCTCTTCGGTTTAGGGGTTTTAGTTGCTGAGGCTGCTGTATTCAGTGAATCATCCCCACCACCCTCAGTTTGCACACCACCAAATTCTTCATCAAATTCCATTTTTATTGCTAGAGAATCAGTATCACCCTAAAATATTAAAAAGTTGGGCAAAATAAAATTATACCTTTCTATTTCAAGATAAAACTGCAATATAATCAAGATAAAACTGCAATACAATTTTGTAGAAGATAAATGAAAGTGGACTAGTATATTGACACTTGTTGAATAGTCTTGGAAGGGAAAAAAAAATCAACAAAAACACTTCAATAATGTCATGATTTTAGCTGGGATAGAGTTAATTTTCTTCGTAGAGGCTCACACAATGCTGTGTTTTGGATTTTTGATGAAAATAGTGGCGATGTTTTTGGTTGTTGCAGAGCAGTATTTACATAGAGCCAAGGACTTTTTTGCTTCTTGTGCTGCCCTGCGAGCGAGGAGGCTGGGGGTGCACAAGTAGCTGGGAGGAGATATAGTCATGGCAGGTGACCCAGACTGACCAAAGAGATATTCCACACCATACGACATCAAGCTCAGCCATAAAAGCTGGGGTAAAGAAGGAGGAAGGGGGAGGACGTTGAGAGTGATGGCATTTGTCTTCCCAAGAAACCATTACGCGTGATGAGCCCTGCTTTCCTGGAAGTGGCTGAACACCTGCGTGCCCATGGGAAGTAGCGAAAGAATTCCTTGTTTTGCTTTGCTTGCGCGCGCTGCTTTTGCTTTACCTAGTAAACTGTCCTTATCTCATCCCATGAGTTCTCGCACTTTTACCTTTCTGATTCTCTCCCCATCCCACCTGGGGAGAGTGAGCGAGTGGCTGTGTGGCACTTAGCTGCCTACTGGGGCTAAACCACAACAAACAATAAGTAGTCAAAAGAGGCTTTCAAACATAAAAGAAAAGATATCCAGTATTAACTTCTTTATGCATTAGGTCAGCAAAACATTATAAATACAGTATTAATGGGTTCTAGTGGTTTGGATTTATGCTACCAGCATAGAAAAATACAGCAATTAAATAATAGATAATGTAACTACAACAATGGTTTGATTTACCTTTTTCTTTTTCAGCAATTTCCTACTGGCATCAGCTTTCATGGCAGATGTAATCTGTGGAACTATTCTTCTACCAAATGGCGACGGCATGGTCTCTTCCAACTGAAGTTTCTTCATCTTGGGTTTACCAACTTTACCTTTTATTGGTTTGCCAACCATGCCAGCCAAAACATCTTCTCTTTCCTGTGCTTCTACTTTCTAACAAACAATGGGGGTGGGTGGGACACGACACATTCTTTTTTAATATGGACAAAGTGGAACACAGCGGTTATTTAAGATTCATTTCTTAATATGGAGCATAAGACTTTCCTTAATGCCAGCTGAATACACATTCTAGTAATGGAAAACCAACCGCTTAATCTTGGTAACTTCTTCATTACTCCATGCAGTTAAAAACTACACTTTTATTCAATTCTTTATTAAATAAGAACTTTTGGACACTGCTGGATTGAAAATCTTTCCTCTATAAAGTTTCTGTTCCTCATGTATATATCCAGGTACTGATGTAACTTTTCAGGCTTTCAGTATTTAAAGCAAGCAGCTAGCTTTTAGAGTAATTTTTATAAGGCACATTTTCCAGTCCTTTCATCAGCTTTTTTCACAACATCAACATATAGCTGAAATGGAGACTTCAGAACAGAATACTTCCAATTGCAGCTGCACCATGAACATGCAGAGAAATAAAACAAATGTCTTATTTGTATTATCCTGTTTTACTTCAGAAGATTACATCAGCCATTTTCAGGCAATGCTGAAAGCTGAGGCTCAGCAAATTATCCACCAATATGCCTTTACCTTTTTCCAGAGTTACTAATGAGGCATGGTCTACATGCTTTGTTCCTAGATGTACAGCTTTGCATTTGACAATACTTACTGCCTCACAACTGATAGATCATATAGAACTGCTATTATTATTACTATTACTAGTTACTACTCCCAGTCTTTGTGTCATCTGAAAACAAATTTGCTCCTGGTAATTTTCCTTTCACTGACTTGGAAAAAGCATTATATTGTATAGATGCAAGAAACAATCCCTGAGGACCACAACGAGGAACTCAACTACCCAAAACTGATTTCCCAGTTTTCCCTGTATTTGGAGGTCCATCTGCTTTTAATCCAAAATGTGGTATTTCTTTTTTTATTATTATTTTTTGCTTATTTTTAATATATATTTTTAGAAAGATATGTAAAACATACTTCAAGCTCTTCAACGAAAGCTGCTAAGTCTTCTTTCCAGAGATCTGAAGAAGATTTCCTTTTAAGGTCATTTAGTTCTCTCTCCTAAAACGTGAAAGTAGCATATAGAATATAAGTTGCTAAGTTACAGCTAAAGTAAATACTACCTAAACTGAACATTCATAGTTAGACACATCCGTAATTACTAAGTCATTTTAGAACAAGCCTCCCACAGTGTACCAACCTTTGAATCTCTCTGTTTAATTAGCTCTTCTACTTTCTCTTTTGTAAGCGACCACAGAGACATGTTTAAGATATAGTTAAAATCAGGGCCAGAAGTTGAGCCAGAAGCAGAGGAAGCATCATCATTTGGGTTCTGTGGGTCCTCCTCTTCTGCTGCCTAAAGTGAAAATTCAGTTTTAGAAGTATTAATAATCTTAGCTCTACGCATGAACTGTTGTAACACTCCTCCAAAACGCCTTGCTGGAAAAGTAAGATGTTTCCTCATGGATTCAATGACATGAGCATTTTTCTGGACCTTTCCAAAAAAGTCATGTTCCTATCACTTGCTATAGTTGGATTGTTTAATCATTGATTTAAGAAAACAAAGCTGAACCCAATGCTAGCCATATGCCTTGGATTCTGTAGGGTACAGAACTTGGTACCCTCCCAGCCATCTCACATAGGCTGGAGACCTTTGCCCTTTGGATTTGCATTTGTATCTGCTTCTTTAGAAATGAGCACAGTGTTTTCAATACAAACTGTTAAAAAAAACCCTGAATGTATGCGTTGTGGTTAGGAGATGGGTAAAAATTTCTCTTAATGATACTTTCGTTATAAAATACTGCACACTGCATGGAGGTAAAATACAGTAGTAATAAAAAATGCAAAACAAATCCAACGAGAAATGAAAACAAACAGTCAAAAGCAGTGGCATTGGCAAAGAAAAGCATTGCCTTACAAAAATTTTAAATTGCTTTTGAAAGTAGTTTCATCTTCCCATATTAAAGTATGAAATTACATTTGTCACTCTTTTGGAGCAATAAAAAACTCTTGGGTTTTAAAAAAGGAGAAATAAATATAGGTCTTAAGGTAACTTCAAAAGTCATAGCTTTTTAATATTCAAGCTTCATTTCAGAAAACTGATGAATAGGTTATATATAAATAATTATATTTTACAATCACATAACAAATGATAAGGGAAAAATCAGTTTTAAGTGTGGAATAACTGATGAAGCATTTAGTGTATCATCCAGTCAGAAGTCAAGTTGCCAGTTTTGATTTGGGAACATTAGGAAATTCAGTCTTCTGTGTTCTCATTTTCAACCCTTGTTATCTAGTTTTCTTCTTAGAATTATCTATATGCAATACCAATGTTATGCAACAATATTTTTATATAGGTTTATATTTGTTAGAATGGAAGCCAATGAGAAGGAGTAATGAATAATCTTTTTAAACTGTTGTGTCATAAATTAAATTAGACTACTAGAAAACAACCATCTGAATAAATGAATGTCATTTATAACAATAGTATCAAATGTATCCAGAGATTTCAGATCATTACCTTTTCCTGTGCTTCTTTCCAGGCTTTAACTGGATCAGATTCATAACCCCTCTGGACCAACATCTGAATCAAATCTCTTTTTGATCTATTCTCTACAAGACACACACACAAACAAAAAAAAAAAAAAATCACCGGTGTGAAAATAAATGTCTTACATGCAAGTCCATTTTACTATATTTAAATCATTTCCAGATTTTCCCCCAACGTTATCAATTCTAACTTACATTTTAGAGAGTATTTACTCACCTATGGTAATTTTTCCTTGTATCTTCTCTAAAATGAAGCGAGCTTGGTTGTTGAGCTTTGTAGATTCTGCACCCAACATTCCCACAAGCCATTCCTTGCGTAAACTATAATAATGTAATCGCAAATCAAAGAACTCCTTCAAAATGTCTTGCACAGTTTCATACTTCTTTAAACATCCCATATGATCAAATAGCACCTATAAAATACATAATATACTGCTTGAGAGAGATTGCATAACTCAGGCTTTGTTAATCTTTGTGTATATTTCTATTGCTCATACACATACACCATATGAAGAGAAGCATTTTGAAGACCATGAGCTCAAACCTCACTGCAGAACCCTACACCATGTAGCTGGATAGATTTTATTTCTATTCACAAGTAGATTTAATATGAGATTTACGGTAATACTTTCAAGCAGGAAAACAGGTATATAGAGAAGTATGCCTGAATTCAGTTGAACATCTGCTTTTATCTAAATATTAAAGCACAAGTTCAGCAGCACCTAATGTTTCACAACCACTTAACCTAACAATTGAAGAGTATCTTTAATAATCTCTAAGCTCAGTTGTGAAAACTGACACTTTAAACATCCCAGAAATCCTTCAAGTTCAAGCACAAAGTAAGAAATCATTTTTACACACAGGTGGAATCAATCCTGCCTGACTTCTGACATCTCCAGTTTAGACATTTATAGGTGAACTAGTCACCCCAGGCGCCCTCTATAGTCAGCTGAAAGAAATAAGCCCCTCTAGAGAGCAATTTATCTGTCCAAAGCATCTATTTGGGAATTGGATGAATAATGAACTAGCTCACATAGCCATCTAACTTTTTAAGATGCTACACTAGCATAGATTAATTCCTACACAAACACAGAAAGCAGCCCTTACTATTTATTTCAATGGGCAGAAAATGCAGGATTAAGGTACAAAAATTGTTGTAATCTGTTAAAACATTATTTGAAGACAGGTTCTTACAGTAGTTCATATAGTTGTTCAAATCTGTGAGAAGTACTATCACCTTGATCTGGCATATTCATTTTTCTAAAATAATCTACAAAATGGGTTAAGCAAGGCCTTTTTCATCTCCCAGGTCCACGGTCTTTAATTAATTTAAACCTGTTTTCACATAGCTTTTGATTTATACAATAATAATAGCAACAGTAATGGTATTTTTGCTTTGTGATAATGTTTGAAAGTAGTACCTTCCATACAAATACTAGAATTTTGTTATTTCCAGAAAAATTTCTGTTTTACCAGTCTCAGTAAAGACAGGTTGTTTGGAAATATTCAGGCAGAAATTATATTACAATTAAAGCCCCTCTCTTCTAATAAATACACATGTATATTTACTCACATTCTTACTCCCATCTTGCTACAGACAGAATGAATCATAGAATTTACATCACCATTATGTCTTCAGCAGCTTAAAGACAGCACTTTCTATATACCTTAAAACCTAAAAGGGGATTTATGTTGGTGGAAACATTGGATCTCCTATTACAGGAGTCCTGCATGAAGTGCAATTTTGAAAATGGAACTTGTCTCAAGTTTAAAACTCAAATCTAATTATAATATGGCAGAAAGTTATTTGAATGATTTACTTTACATTAACCAATTTTGGCTAGCTGCACGGGAAGTTTTCAGTTACAGAAAACTAACTATGCAGAGACTATATAATTTGGTTTGAAAGATCCATTAGGACTGAATTGTGTTTGTTGATCCATATTGACTTAATATTTGTCATCAATAAACTTTTCTACTGTTTAAACAATTTCAAATACACAGTACTGTTCAATACTCCAGACAGTTCCAGTGAAGTTTCAAAATTCAAATGGTATGGGGCTCAACATGATCAAAAAAGCAATACTTGCATTATCTCCAGGAAGAATGAATTCAAACAGTTGACAGTTATTTTTTGTCAGCAGCAAAATACAAAGAGATTTGCTCAGTCATGCACAGAATTGATCTAGTGCCAAAACCATTACAGAAACATTCAAGTTTACAACAAGCAACCGTAAGGATTCTGATAGCCAAACATAAAAAAGTTACCATAGAATTACAAGTAAGACTTGTTTGCAGCTTAAAAACTTTGTGCAATCCAGCAGCTTCCGCCTGTGCAAGTTTTTCTTCTGTCATCTTCACAACAAATTTCACAGTTGTATCGGTGTGGTATTCCTTATAGTCAGAAATTAGTGCTGGAGTTTTTTCAGTTCCATTCAACATGGGTTCTAGAACTTGTTCTTTGTACACCTATTAAAAAAAGAAACAGGTAGCAAAAACCAGAAACATTTCTTAAAATTCATAATTCTTTAAACCAACCTAACAATGGTTGTTATCACATCCGATTTGTGTATCACGTCCAATACCAGTGATAATTTACACAACCAGTATAACATGTGAAATGAAGGCCAGGACTAGCAAACATGAGAGACATCCTACAAGGACAGGAAAGTCTACTCAAAAGAAAATGGGGATTATATAAGTAGTTCAGCAGGAGAAGCAGGTATTCTTTGTAGTACGGACAGTAGACGGCACAAGTAGAAAACTGTCTTCTACAGAGGCACACAAAAGAATGAAATCATGTTTCCTTCCATGTATGTATATTGATCAGAAGTGGTAGAAAAATGTCGTCTGCAAGTAGGATTAAATAATTTAATACGGAGCTTTTTGTTGGTTTTGCTTTTTTTATGTAAGTATATTTCACTTTTACTTACCTGGGTCCATGTCCTTACAGGAAGTTCTGTAATTTCTACTGTGTTCCTGTCCACCACAAATATTTCACCACTGACTACATACTGGTTCTGACCAAGTTCCTGTATGGTTCCTTTGAAGTTTTTGTAGTTTGGGAGCTGAAGTTGCAAAAAAACCAGTGGAATGGTAAGAAACTTTATAATAAAATATTGAAAAAATATGTTTCCCATACACCATACAGCTATCGCTTTACATTGCGCTAGTCCATCAACCAGCCTCTCATGCCTGTGAAAATCTTAAGTCATAGCAAAAATATTACAGAAAAAACAGAATACACACATGCAAGTGACGGAAGCAAGTATCTTATAGTCTACAGAGTAGATACATGATTAAGAAGATGCAGTGAACCCAGTAAGGTGGTGTTTCTTTCTGTTTGTTTTGATGTTGTTTTTTTTTTTTTTAATTTGCTTTTTGTTTTGTTTTGGTTGGTTGATTTTTGGTTTGTTTTGTTTACAGAAAACTGCAAGCGCAGCTAAGGCATGACAGAAAGCAGATTAACACCCCAGTCTCACAATAACTTTACATCAGCACTAAAAGAAGTGGAGAAGTGGTGCTACCTCCCCTAGCCATTTTTTCATTCATGTGCTGTTTGGCAAAGATAGTGGAACCCATCCAGTTTAAAAATTAACTAACAGGGTGGGGATTTTTTTTTTTTTTTAACTGAATTGATTCCCTTATCCAGCTTACCATGCAGCCACAAACACATACCAGCATACAGAAAGGAGCTAGATGGAGGCAGAACTGCCTCTTTCAACCACAGTGAAGCTTCAATTGACTGTGAGACTACACAGAAGGCCTAGGAGTCCTAAAGGAAGGGCAATGGATTGCATTAATTAAAAAAATTCTAATTATTGTTCCCAAGAATTTGCAAAAGGAAATTCACCACGTCATGAAAATTGACACTGCACTCTCAGAGGCAATGAGCTGTGATCTAAGCACTGATGTTTCTGCTTCTAAGACTTAGTAAACACAAAGTAGCAATATCCATTAGTCCTAAAG
>VXAL01009006.1:0-61648 GCA_013399475.1 Chauna torquata
TGTCCAATGCAATAAACCTATTATTTAGGGGGAATTGGGGATGCGAGGGAAGCAGAGGCGGGGTACGCCCACTATGCCGAGCAGGGACCCTCTCCCAACCGTCCCCATCCTTCAGGTTCCCCTCCTCTGCCCGACGGGGGGAGGGCAGGGGGTCCACGACCAATTGCGGGAATATCCATAATTTCCCATATCCAAAGCTTGCACTAAGCTCTTTCCAAGACTATGTGGTCCTGTTGCATGTAAAGTGCATGAATCAGTTGCATTTTTTTCCTGTTGTTAGCTCGTTTCAATAAAGTCTACATAACGGATCAGCAGTTCTCACCGTACTGCATGAGAGAACACATAAATCAGGAGGAGTGGTTATCCAGAGGCCAAGGCACATATATGTATCAGATCATCCTGTAACTGAGTCCAGCACAACTCACCATTAGCCCACCACTAGGAATCCAAGGTTCAATGCAGCTGCTTATTTTGTCACTGTTGCTTTTTGCAAGATCCTGACACTATAAACCATCCTAAGCTATGTCAGGCTGCTGTTTTGTGACCCCTGCCTGGGAGACTAGCCCTTGCTTGGGGAAGTGATGCAAACAGGCAAAATGAGGAAGTGTTGGCTGGACTGGCACCAGGATAATACAGCTTAAAGACTCAGGAGACTCCTTATGTTTCATGGGGCAGGTGGGTGTACAGACTGCTGCAGAATACTGAAATCTGAAAAAGGAATGGATACTGTGCTGCCAGGAATGGTCGTGTGGAATTGTGCACAGCCATTCCTCATTGCAGACTTTCGCCTACGATTTCCACTTTGTGTCTTTATCATTGATGAGGTTTAGATGGCTTTCACTAGGTACAGAGGTAGTAATGTTTGTGCAAGGTCTTTGCACATCAAAAAAAGAGAGAGAGAAAGAGAGAGAGAGAGAGAAAGAGTTGGATGCTGCCAGTCAAAAGGCCTTTCCTCGTACATAACGAAAGAGCAAAACAAGAAAAAGAAACAAAAAAAAAAAAGGTAAATTCCTTAGAAAGTAAGGAAGTGCAGAAGTGCAAATGCTTTGATGAGTGTGTCCGTACTTTCTTCCTCTTGGCAGTCCAAACCAAATTCTCAAACCAAAACTGGAAGCTGAACTTTGTCAGCAGGAAAGGTGTTTATTCCCATAAAGATGTAATGCTGAGAAACACCAAGCCTGTCAATTGCACAGGCCGCCCTTCCCACACCCAATTAAATGCGTGTGAGTATCATGGTGTGGTCTCTGCTTCCAGCGTATTTCCAGCTTCCCTACATACAGCTGATGTTCATTCCCACCCATTAAGTAAAATTTGCTCTTGCTGCTGCCGTTGCATGCTTTTTAAAGTTTGTGTGCAGGTCTGGGGCCAGCTGTCTGTGCCTGAAGAGCCATTGATGTTTATGAATGAGCCAGTGCAAGTGACTATGAGCAAAGCCCAGTGGAAAGCCCAGCAATATGCAATACAGAAAATACTGGTTGATCCCTCTACTGCTTGTTTCCTGGTTTGCTCCTGAGCATCCCACCTGTAAAAAGTGGTGGTGAACTCAATAATTCAGAGGAATATGGTGCTGTTCTTTTGTGTGTGTGTGTGTGTGTGTGTGTGTGTGCCTCTATTTTTAATAGGCATGTTTGCTGCTGTAATGCATTGCCTTCCTGAAGCATGTGCTATATACATATACATCTACAAATATATTTCTCCACTATTTATCTACTCACATAGGCTACCTACCTATTTCTGGCTACATATGGCTATGTAGCCTGCTGAACATCACAGGTATTGCTGATGAGCACGTGAAGACTCAGGCTCATGTGCAGATCCCCTCAGTTTTGCAAGTCACTTCACATAACCAGAGCTGTGGTCTGCTTGTCCATGCCCATAGCCTGCAGCAAATGCCAGGTAATGTTATTTATTTAAGCTTACAATACAAGGTGGCTAAGTGAAAGCTGCATTATTTTGCGTTTCCAGTGGGCTCAGAGTTTGCATGCAGACAGCCTCCATGGCTCTTTTGATTCTTACTGATTTCCTGTACCTTGGTAACTTTGTGTCTGCACCTGCAGGCTCATCTGCATTCGGAAGAGTACACCAAAAACTGCTTGGGGAGCATCTCAGCAGTATGCTTTCATCATATCCAATGTATATGCCATCCTGTTTTCCATATTAGCTCTGCCCTGCTTACTGTGATAATACTTTGGGAGATACTTGGTATTACTTCATGGCAATTCCTGCTTTCTTTTCCTAGCTGTAAGAGTGCTTTATGTCCGTATGTCCTGTCTTTGGCAGCCTTTGATTCACTGTGATATATTTCCCCTTGTCTTGTAGGTGCCTGAATATGCGTGTGAGGTGACCTATTATCTGCATGAATGACTAGCCCAGCTCGCTTACTGCTGTCCCTGTCTTTGCAAAGGCTGGCTTGCTTCTTGCTGGGATTCCAGACAAAAGCTAGCCTGCACATGCATATCATCTTCTGAAGACTTCATTTTCATCTTCCTTGTAGCTGCTGCTCTATAGCAACTGCCTGAAGTTGCTATTGGTCCAGATTACGACAAAACAAACCAGGATCTTGGATCTTGGTCTCTATTTACTTCTCAGCACCACATGGGCAAAGCTCCTTGCACCCCATGCCTCACTTCTCCTCCTGTTACATGTGGTTTCTTCAAAACAGTGAATGAAGTTTCTCTGGCGTTTCTCCTCATGGTTCATTGCAAGATCTTAACCAAACCATACGCCTCATACGAGACATGGTTTGGCTCAAGATTTAATAGAACAAGCATCAATCCATTACAATATAATTTATTGTTTCTGCCCAGAGATTCGGGCTCTTCCTACCCACTGCTAGTTACAATCCTTCATATTTACCAAAAGAACTGTTTTATTCTTTCTTTAACACCATCTGCATAACAATACTCCTTGTAGTTATACGTTGAATGTGCCTAGGGCCTAATAAGAGCTAGCACACAGATGCTGATGCACATGATCCAGGGTCAACAGCTGAGGTATGTTGTTGTTGACAAGCTCTCACTGTGTACCTTGAGGGTACCTCTGCTTGAGTACGCTTTTAGGGGACATGACAGCAGGGATAGTTGCCTGAGAAAACATCTACAGTAAACACTGTGAGTTTATTTGTTAAAAAATAGCTGCAACTTAAGACAATAAGCAGAAGTTCACTGGGATAGGGAAAAGATGGCATGGAGTGGCAGAGACAGGAAGAGGATACCAGCAAGGACTTAGATGGGCTGGTTAGACAGGAGGAGATGCTGGCAGAAAACAGGAAGAAGCAATGGCAAAGGAGAAACACGAACCACTTCATGTGGATGCAACAGAGAGTCTCCAGGCTTGTGAGAAAGGAGGGCCCCCTTTCCAGAATGCCTCTATTTGAAACAAGTTGGAGGGGACAAGGCAAGCTGTGGTGCAAATACGCAGCTAAGTTGCTTATGTCAGCTGAAACCCAGTAACTGGCTGCATCTCACTCACTGTCTGTGGCAAACACATGAATGTAAATACCAAGGGCAGATTTACTTCACATTTTGCAGTTGTTTTCTTCAATACCTGTGTGCACATACGCACACACATAGATACACATTCAGCTGTGGTAGATCCGATAACTTGTGCTAGGTCCCTGGGCTTGGGCACGTTGCTTCACACATTAGGTACATCCCTTGGACTACATACGTCACTGCTGTTACCCTGCCTGGCACAGCCTAACCGCTCAGGTACCAAACTGCCAGCTTAACCCCGGTCATGTTCTGCTGTTTCTGGCTGATGCCCACCCCTGGAGCTGGCGCAGTGCAACAGCTTCCTCTGTCTCTGCACGCTTTCCTTTTCCAGTGGTGCAGGCAACACCAGTGGGTGGAGGTGGGGGATTGCACAGGCACATGCTTCCTGCAACGAGTGAGCTGGAAGGAACATGAGCGACTGTGTGGTACTGACTAGTCTACCCCGCAGTCTTCTTCTCTTCCCACTCTGTGTGCCCTTTCTAAGCACCCTCTGGGAAGCTGCAGCAACAGGGTTGGCAGTCGTATCAAAAAAGAAGTAGAGCAGGTAAGAAAGAGGGACGTACTTGTACAGGAGCAGCATGGCACTCTGACGGCTGAGAAAGTTTGCCATGGGTGGCAAGGTGCAAAAGTACCTGAAATCATAGAATAGCAAGGAGCCTCTTGCTCACTGTTGCTTGCATTTGAGTTCAACAGAGCTAGGTGGATAGGAAGGCTGGAGTGAAGGTGGCTTCAGCTTTGAGCATATCTGTTATTGTGGCACAGTGTTAGCTCAGGCTTTTGGCTTTCAGGGGTTTGTTTTGTTCTGTTTTGTTTGTTTTGACAATCACTGTTTATAAAGAACTGGTGTGGGGAACAGAACAGAACAGAATCCTTATTCCCCTACTCACTGAGTCACCTCCTATAGTCTTAGCAGACACTACAGGCAGTCAATCTACCAGCTCCATTATGCTTTTTGAGTAGCATATAATATAATAAATTGGACATTAATAACTATTAGGTTATTAATAATCACCAATAGCAGTATTTTCTACACTGTCAATATATCTTGAGAGGTCACTGGAGGTTATTGAAAAAGTCTAGCTGGACACTTTGAAATAAACCCCTATGTAACTTTTCAGTGCAGTTCCCTACTGACAGCTGAGCATGTTGTTTCAAGCCTCGAAGTTGTTAATGTAGTTTGAACCACACTTTTTAGCACAATGGCAGAATTACTGAGTGAAGTTTTAGGGCCATTGCTCAAGTAGGTCAGAATAAATGATCTTACAGGACTTCCCTGACCTTATAAACTACTAAAAATCTATGAACAGCTCCTCCAGTGAGGTAGGAACCAACCCAGTGAGGCTTTACAGAACCATATAAGTTCTTTAAGGTAATTTTAACTTAAAAGTTCTGTTTTTTTTAACCAAGGCAAAGCAAGCATATTCAACTCTTTGCTCAGTGAAAAAGCACTGTAGTTACAGAGTCCCCTATCGTGGGAAAGGTCAGCACTCCCTAAGATGAAAACTTACAAAGATTCATCCTCTCATGACCCTCTGCCATTTTAGTTAGAGAAAATGGTGTTCTCTTGTGAAAATGGTGTTCTCAGGAAGCCAGAAAACTGATTGGTCAATTGAACAGCATTCTCCACTGCTACTGACTGCTAGGTCTTCATGTTTCATCTGCTACCCATAAAAGAAAATGTTATGCAATTCCTACTACCAACACTTACAAGCACAATGAATAAGGTAGCTAAGGAAAAAAAGAGGATTGAAGAAATTCCTACCTGATCACATCTTTTTCTTATCTATCTAGACTGAGAATCTAGCATCTCAGAATCAAGTCTGAAAAGAACTTGGAAGAACATAGTAAAGAGCATAAGTAAAGCAATCTTATTTTACCTGTTTTGCCAGTTCAGGCAAATTTGAGCAGAGTGTACTGGGTGCCTGAGAGTTTCCTTCCCAAGAACAGCTAGGTCAAAGCAATCAGCCTGATCAGAAGTGAAGCTAGTGACCTTTCTTACTTTGCTTAGTAGTGATATCCAAGGTCTTAGTCCAGGTACACAAATTGCTGGTATCTGACAGTCATGAATTCCACCCTCTAGAAGCTCACACTGCTGCAGTATGGCATGAAAAATGATCTTTTGAGTAGAGAGCAATGAGTCTTATTGGAGACTTCTCAGAATAGAGACCAGAGACTGCTGGTAAGAGGAATGTGGTTACACTCTAGCCTGAATCTTGATTAAAAAACATTCAAGAACTTTTGGTAGTAAATGATGGCACTGCAGACTTTTTTGCAAGCAAACTGCAAAGCAGATGGGTGTCTGTAATAAGCCACTGACAATCTTTATGAATATGGGCCTTGACTTTCTTGCGTTAAGAATGAGAACGGGCAGTGGAGAATTCATGAAACAAAGTATCTCCAAGCACACCTACATAAGAATTGCTAATAAAACAGGCATTAAACAGCGTGACTTGAAGAAGCCTTGAAATATTCAGTGTGACGCATCCATTAGAATGCAGTCTGAGAACAGAGGTACTGCTAAATGCTCAGTTATGATGTCTTTCGGCTTGTCAACACCTAGTAAACACAACAGCTACAACCAGGAGGTAGGGAAAAGGGGGAAAAGAAGGGGTAATTCTCACAGCAAACATGATTTTTTCACATGGGATGCCACCAAAACAAAACCAATGGGATTTGCAGGTGCAACACCATGAGATTAAGAACACAAGAGCAGGATTGAGAACAACACAGGAAAAATATTGCCGCAGGTGAGCTGGGATACAATGTCCTGACATCTTGTGTGAAAGGGTAGGGAGTTGCGAGTAGACAACAGGCTGAAGGGCTGCAGATGGAAAGCCCTTAGCAAAACACAGGTTCAGGCACTGTGCAACACTTGGTTTTACAGATGGCAAGCTATATACATGTATTATTTCCGAGGGGCAGACTTTCATGACTATAGTACCACTAAGGATATTAATTAGGTGAGATATGATGGCAGAATTACCATTGTCTGTTGAATAGCTGACAATAATCAGACTCGAAAGAAACACTTGCTCAACAACAGCTGATCTTTTTTCTAGCTGTATCAGTCGAACTGATAACCCCCCAAACTTCTACTGATACAGCTTTTCTCAACAGCATTGCTTTGCATTTTATGCGAGAACCCAAGCAGGGGCAGAATTCAATCACATCAATCTAAAACAGCTTCTCAGAACACCTGCTGTCCAGGTCTGGGTAATCCCTGTGCAACTGGTCCATTTCCATGTCACAGGTTTCACCCAGGACCTGAAGACGAAGATCCAAATTTGCTCATATTTTCTTTCTGTCCCCAGGCACGCAGGCAGAAGGCCCATACTGTCGGCTATGGACCAACCACGGCAGCACTTTGGGACACACCATAATGCTGGTGCAGTCCAGGCCTACCCAGCTTTTTGATAGACATGCATTAGCATTGGAAGCCTAGCTTGAATTAACCATTTGTAGGCCCTTTGCTGGTAGGCAAGCCAGGCATGTTGAAGTTGTGACACTCAGCAGAAAGGAATACAAAGGTAATGTGGCCAAAGAGGAAAGAAAAAGTGTAGCAGAAAGTTTGGCTGCCACTCCTTGAGACAGAGACTTCTGCATTTTAGGGGCTGTTTATGCATTTAGCTACTTGGTAAAAGGCATAAATGTTTGAGGAGTAGGGGCAGAAGCCAGAATACCTCCACTCATCCTCAGTGCCTAGGGGCTGTTTGCAATTTGTATGAGTTTTAATAAAACTGCTGTTGCAAGATTGCTGGGACGGCTAACATGGTTGCTCCAATAATTCGAGATTTCCAGCAAGAATCTCTTCTGACTGAGAAGCAATAAAAACATAACCAGGCTTTCAGCTGCTCCAAGCATTCACGGCAGCCTTCTGTACCAGCGAGAGTGTTGCCAAAGCTAGCAGTTTTCCAGTGCCTTGTTCCCATCCTGTGCCAGCCTGGGTGCACCAGGAATAATGAGCTGGTGTTAAGAAGATGTAATTCAGGGGCTAAAAGCATGCTGAAGGAGTCACACATGTACTGCGTGTATCCTCTGCCTTAGAGGAGCTCTAGCTCAGCTCAGCTGAAGTGCTTCCAGCATCAAGGGGAAGCAACCTGGCTTTCAGCATGCTCATTTTTATTGGAGATGCTTGAGCCAGCTCAACCAGGGCTGAGGTTGAAACCTCCACCAAAACAAAGAGAAAGCATCTCTCCTGTCCTGCTAAGATACCTCACGTGGCTTTGTGTCACTAAACATGCCCTGCATGAGACAAAGGAGTGGCTTTGCACCCTGTTCTGTTTCTCAGTATCTCAAGGAGGGTTTGAAGTGAAGCAGTGTGCTGGAAACCCCTTCATATGCCCCTTTTCACTTGAGCTGTGTCTGGAGGAGCATGAGACCTGCACCCCCAGGGCACAGCCAAAGGTTTGGGCATGGACTGCAACTTTCCTCAGCCTGCAACCAGACAGACTGCAGAAATGCTAACCAGGAATGCAAAGGGGTGATTTTTACTTGCTCACCTTTGGAAAATATTTCAAGACCTATGGTAATGAATATCCACACAATATCTGCATATTAATTATTCATTATTTTAATTAAGGAAAACCAAGACATGTTATACTGACAAAGATGAAAGAAATCTGTAATGTTCCCTCTCTCTCTTCTCTCTGCTCCTCATACATTTTCATTTTCAGATTATTTTTAATCTCTATATACCTGAATTAGGGAAATGTATGTTTTCTATTAGCAATAAAACTTTAGGTTTTTTTTCCCCCTTAATGATTTTTCATACATTTATGGATCCATAATCATTCACGTCACAGCCTGAGGGACATGAGGCTGGAACAGGATAATAGCTCTTAAATCCCCTTCTCTAAGCACTCAGATCTTCCCTGTCAGCAAGATTAAAACGGTCAACAGCAGTCTTCATGTGTCTGTATCCCAGACTGAGCTTTCAACAGCAACTGGAGTGGTGACTGGCAGGAGGAAAAATGCAGAACTGCCACTGTGCTTGATACCAGCGAGGTGAAGAGAGAAGAAAGCAGGACTGTCTGTCTTCTTACTGCCAGAAAGGATTGGTGCTAATTTCTCAACTAGTGAATGTAAAGAAGGGAGAAGAGCAAGGAAAAAAAGTATGTTGCAGTTTAACATGAGGAGGCAGTTCCCTTTCCTTCAACCTAAAGGAAGAGAGAGGGAAGCACCAAGTGTCCTCCCACAGCCTGACAAGGTGAAGGATAATGAAAGCATGTGTTTAGAAAAGCAGGGGGGCTTTTCTGCTACCGCTCCACTGAGCTCCCAGCCCCTACTGCTCCTCGGACCAGAGGGGAATTACAACTATTACGTGGATGATGAAGATGAGGAAGAAGAAGAGAAAGAACAAGGAAAATGGCCAACCGGAGACCCATCTGAGGGAGAAAACAAGCTCTCGTCATCCATTCCTTGCTCCCCTGCCCTTTCCTCTGGAGCCCCAGCCATGGCTTCCACTTCATCCATGCTGAACATTAACGTTGGTGGCCAAAGCTACCGCCTCACCTACCAGGCGGTGGCTATCTATCCCAAGACCCGCCTCGGTCGCCTGGCCACTTCCACCGATCGTCGCTGCCAGCTGGGCCTGTGTGATGACTATGCCGCCCAGGCAGACGAGTATTTCTTTGACCGTGACCCGGCTGTCTTCCAGCTGGTGTACAATTTCTATGCCTCAGGGGTACTGCGTGTGCGGGATGAGCTGTGCCCGCGCAGCTTCCTGGAGGAGCTGAGCTACTGGGGCGTGCGGCTCAAATACACACCCCGCTGCTGCCGTATCTGCTTCGAGGAGCGCCGCGACGAGCTGAGCGAGCAGCTGAAGGTCCAGCGTGAGCTGCGCTCCCAGGCAGAGGCTCAGGAAAACGAGCAGCTTTTCCACCACATGCGCTACTATGGGCCCCAGCGCTGGCGCCTCTGGAACCTCATGGAGAAGCCCTTCTCTTCTGTCACCGCCAAGGTGATGGCGGTGGCCTCCAGCTTCTTTGTGCTCATCTCTGTGGTGGCCCTGGCACTCAACACAGTGGAGGAGATGCAGCAGGTAGACCGGAAGAGTGGGGAGAGTCGGCCTGTCCTGGAGCACATCGAGACCCTGTGCATCGCATTCTTCACACTGGAGTACCTGCTGCGCTTGGTCTCTACCCCAGACCTGCGCCGCTTTGCCAGCAGCGCACTCAATGCTGTAGACCTCATTGCCATCCTGCCCCTCTACCTGCAGCTGCTGCTTGAATGCTTCGCTGATGATGACCAGCCCCGAGGTCGGGGCTCTCAGCACGAGCACGATATTGAGAAAGTGGGACGAGTGGGCAAGGTGGGACAAGTGCTTCGCATCATGCGCCTCATGCGCATCTTCCGCATCCTCAAGCTGGCCCGCCACTCCACAGGGTTGCGTGCCTTTGGCTTTACCTTGCGCCAGTGCTATCAGCAGGTGGGCTGCCTTTTGCTCTTCATTGCCATGGGCATCTTCGCCTTCTCTGCCATGGTCTACACAGTGGAGCACGATGTCTCCAGTACCAACTTCACCAGCATCCCCCATGCTTGGTGGTGGGCTGCCGTAAGTAAACACACCTCACCTTGCTCGGTAGCCAGAGACCCCCCCATCCCAGGCCCTCCCTTTCCCTCCTCACCCTATGTCCTCCCCCCGTCTCCCCTCCCTTGCTAGAGCTGCTGACAGTCTTGAAAACAGAAGGCCCAGATCAGTGAACATCTGCTCTGGATTCTGAGCTTACAGGACATATGCACTCACTCACACACACATGCACTCATTCACCTTTGTTGTAAGCTTCAATCAAAGCTTAATCAGGCAGACTCTGTTGAAATTCCCATCTGACCAAATGCAGGCAACATTTGCCCTTTAAAAAAGAAGTGGGCAAAGAGACAGCAGAGAAAAGCATTTACCCATTAAATCCCATTGTAAGTGTTGCCAAAACAAGCAAACAAAAAAAGTGTGTATCAGGCTAGCAGGTTGCAGGTAGACGTGGGATTTTCATTCTTGTTCTTTTTGAAGATTTACTGTGACCTGTCATACAACTGCGAGACAAGAGGACACGGTTTATGTACTATTCGCTATACTCTGGACAGTCAAACTTGCTAAGTCCAAACTGTCCCAGAGCTCTGGCCATTAAAATTCATTAAGACCAACAGCTGTTTTACACAAGAGATTGCAATCTGCTCTTTAGGTTGCACTTCCAGGACACATGTCTGCATGTGTACACCCACAAAACATTGGTGGTTATTTATACTGTGCCAGAGTTGCAGATAAATAAATAGAAAAGTAAGCAGCATGGCTCAGGGGGCTGATAATGGGATAGACTGCTTTCTACTTCTAGGTCAGTGGTTTGAGTCCCACATCAGTCAGTAGTGAGGGCTTGTTAATGGCTGGTTAATGTCACCTTGAATCTTTTTTTGCAGCCTCTGCCAGAAAGAATGTGATTTTAGTCCCTTCCCAAGCAACTGACTGAGTTTCAGCTGACAAGACTCAGAAAAGAAGGCAGAATGACCTCATTTCTAGAGAATGCCACTGGGGTAGTGTGCTAAGGCATTTGGGCACAACCCCTTGAGGTCTGAACTGTCACTGACCTGTACTAGACTGTGTTATGTGGAGGGATGTTTCTGAGGCAGTGTTTTCCAGGCTGCTGGGTTCACATCTTGCAGGGGCAGGAAGATTTAGCCTGGAACACAGAACCACGAGAGTTTAAAGTCCTCCACCTTGCTTAAATATCTCCTGGCTCTGGCAATGTCCTGGCAGAATGGTTCAGCATCCCAAACCCAGAGTTCACCTCAGAAGCATTACCAATCAAGGATGGCCATGCATTCACTTGCAGTAGGCTAACCAATTTTTCTCAGACTACTGGATGATCAAAATGACAGTTATGTCCTTCAAGGTGAGCTGAAAATACAAAAGAAACACCTCTGCGTTTATCAGGACTAGCAGACAATGGAGGCTGGGAGAGGGACGGACCACAGGCTGTAAGTAAATGCCTAGCAGATAATCTTCATGCTTAAGCATGGCAGTTCCCCATTTATCGTCTACAGAACGATGTTTTGGCAGGGAGAGGGGGGTGGTTTTATCGTGGGTGCTGGGGAAAGGGGGAAGCTGATCCCTCCCTGTACTGCAGTCAGCAGCATTGAAGAGCTGGAAAACAAGAGCTTTGTGATGCTGCAGCACCTGTGCATGTCTACAGCAGCCTGAAACAAGTCAGAGAGCAGCTAGATGTGTCTTGGCTGCCCATTGCTCTAAGGCGTCTCCTAGTCCATCATTACTTGTAGGATACATATATTTCATTTCATAGCAACCGATGCTGGCCTCCATAGCCCACTTTTATGGAAGGACTCCAGGGGCACCTCTGACCCCTGGACCTGGCTATGTAGCTGGCTACATTCCCATTGCTTCCCAGGGAAGGAAGACCAGGGAAATGGAGTGGAAAGGATTCAGAAGACCTCCTCATGCTGGATGATCAGCATAGCATAGGACCCACAGGATGGTAACCCCTACCTATCCGAGAATGCTTCTGCTGGCCAGCAGCTGGGGAGGCCCTGGCCAACATCTCTGTTTCAGCAGTGGCTGATGAAATGTGATGATTTCCCATACGTTTGTAGTGATTTCCTGAACATGAAGGATACATGTAAAAATCTTAAGGGGTCACTCCTGCAAGCTGGTAACACCATGGCTATTTAGATACTCCTCTGACACCCATATAGTTATCACTATGAAGAAGGGCCTATTTAGCTGAGCAAGCGTATCCAAAAGAGGTGCTGGAGCATGCACATTGCAATTCTATGGCATAAAGCTGTTTTTAAAGCCTATTCATTCTTTAAGAGTAAAAATTAAGATATCCAGATCACTCACATTTCATCAAAATGCAATAGTGTCCACAGTCTGACCCACAGGAGAGAACAAGTACCCCTCCCAAACTGTCACAGTGATGTAGAAGACTGTGCCAGTGGAACAGAACGTTGTCAAAGGATAATGGTTTTGTCCTGGCTGGTACAGATAAACATCTTGCCTTCATCTCAGTATTTATTTTTGGAGATATTTATCCTGTATTATCATTCAAATCCAGTGACTTAATTTCCATTAAACCAAATGACTAATCCTTTTTATTCCGCAGGAAGCACCAGGTGCATCCTACAAATATGCTTATCCAGTGCTGTCTCATGTACCCTAATGCTTTCTTCATTTGAAATAACATTTTATTTAGCATGTTAGAGGAGAGCAGGCTGCACACCATGACCTTCCAAAGACTTATTAGAGTGTTAAAACAACAAGAGCATTACAGTGAAACTCCTACCGCCTGTGGAGTATTTCTGTGGAAGTTTTATATTACATTTCACAGACACACACAGTCTCTTCAGATACTGTGAAAAAAATAAATAAATAAAATTAATTGGCTGAAAAAGATCTCTTGCACAGGAATAATACAAGGAAGTGCCAGATTGCAGAAGCCTGGAAGTTTTACTGACCAGAGAAAAACAATCTATGCTTACTGGATGTAAACATTCTAAACAATCAAGATGTGTAGAGTGGCATATAACTTAGGAGTTATTCCATGCCAGCTGTTCGGGAGTACATCATCCATATGTGACACCCCCGTAAGCAAACATCCAGGAACTTTTAAAACTAGATTTTACAAAGAAAGTATTTCAGTACTCGGTACTGGGGCCATATAAAACACAGCTCATTCATATATGTGTAGTCTAAAAAGAGAAAATATTGAAGGCTTAGAAAAAAATCATTATACATTATGTAGACAATGTGATGGCAAAATTCACAGGTTCACATAAAGTGGGGATATCAAATACCATCACTCACACACACACACAAATATTTTCAACAACCCCCAAACACTTCCTCAAAGGCAGATTAAGCAAAATTTTCCATATACCTGCAAGCATACACTGCCAGCAAAGACTTCTAGGCAACCAAGAAAGACCTTTGTTTTGTGCATAGCTCCTTGATAGCTATGTAACCATTAAAGGCAATTTTATCTAGAAACTTCAGACTGCTGGGTTACTTCTTCCAAAAGTACAAACATCGGAGAAATATATTTCATAATTCGCTGAAGCTTTTTGTGTGTTTTTCATTGGTACATGTGTATATATGTGACAAGCAAAGGTAATACTCAATATATAACCCACACTGTAAGTCCTAAAATACTGGCTTTTGTAAGCACATTGGATTTAGACACAAAGGGCATCTGTTCCCAGTGACACGATGAGAGAGCAGGGCTGCAGTTGTCACTGTATTTGTGCTGCCATCTCTATCTGCTCTCCACAGCTGAGCAAATCCACCCTCTGGACATGCTGGTGGGGAAACCACTTGGAAACTCCCTCTGCAGGACAAAGCTTTTAAAAATCTTCCTGACTGGCGCCCAACTGCATTGTTGTCTTTCTTTATTGCTGGAGAGGGATTTTTTCTTTTTCAGTGTTTTTTGTTTGTTTGTTTTTGTTTGTTTTTTTGCATAAAATGGATGGTACCCAAAAAAGCCAGTACAGAGTATTTCAGGTTTGTGATGCAAAGTGCAAGAACGTTAACTTCAGAATTGCCCCCGATCCCTGAGCAAATGTAGAGAGATAACAAGGAGATAACTGCTTGTATGCCTCTTCCCAGCTAATAAACTGAATGTTGTTTTGCCTGTAGGTC
This sequence comes from Chauna torquata, assembly GCA_013399475.1. Classification (NCBI taxonomy): domain Eukaryota; kingdom Metazoa; phylum Chordata; class Aves; order Anseriformes; family Anhimidae; genus Chauna; species Chauna torquata. The sequence continues at coordinate 14,137 of VXAL01009006.1, forward strand.
AGCATCTCTACAGTGGGATATGGAGACATGTGTCCAGAAACTCACCTTGGCCGCCTGTTTGCTTTCCTCTGCATCGCGTTTGGTATAATCCTGAATGGCATGCCCATCTCCATACTCTACAACAAATTCTCAGACTATTACAGCAAGCTGAAGGCCTATGAGTACACTGCCCTCAAGAAAGAAAGGGGGAAGGTAGACTTCACACGGAGAGCCATGAAGAAAATATCTGAATGCTGTGGAGAAGGTGCAGCCCGCCCTTTGCCACCACACTGATATAAGCAATGCCTTGGATGTTAGCTTGGAACACGGAAGCCAAAGGAAAAGAAGAAAAACAGATCAGCCAAGCTTATTGGAGATAAACTGAAATGGCTGAAAGTAACAAAAGTTAGATGGTGAAATCTGTTTTGAAGTGAGTTTTCTAGAAGAAAAAAAGGATCAGCTTATAACAACAGATTTTTTTTCTTGGCTTTGTTAGTCTGAGAGCAGAACTCAAGTGCTCATCAGCTATCTGGAAGCACAGATAGCTTCATTCTTCAGATGAACCACCCAGAAATTCTGAGTTAGATCCACACAAAGATGTGAACACCTGCAATTGATCAGACCCATGATGAAGATCAATGACCAAACCAAAGGGAAACAAATTGCTACCATTAAGGGTCAGCCTCTTCACTGCTGCCAGGACAATCTTAAAAATTAAACAAATAGAATACCCAGTATACTGACCACATTTCTAAAATTGGTTTTGCATCAGCTTTCAAAACTAGGAAAAGAGCCTAGGGTGTTTTCCTGAATATTAGCAGCATCTATACTCCTTAAGCTTTCAGCTTCCACTTGCACTGATAGTCATGCTTCAGCATCCCAATTGTACTTTTCAAACGCAACACAGCAAATGACTCCCACCTAGGCGAGCAACACTCTGGTTTTACTATTCCCCCACCCCCACTTCCATAATCATCTTCCATTATACCAAGAACTAGTGGAGAAATCTGGAGTTTGAGCTGATAAATGTCATCAGTTTTGAAAACACTTTTAAACCAAAACCTTCTCTAGGGTTAAGTGATAAACTACATTTGTTTTACAGCACTTAATGTATCTGCTTATTGAATTGTTAGAAAAATAATAGGCCTGTCACAGCACATAAATGTTAGAGAAACGTTCTGAAAAAATACTCTAATGAAACGTGTGATAGACAATATCTCGTAAGACTTTTCTTGCAAAGGGTCTTATCAGCACTTATCTGTAGCCAAATTTATATATAATTTAAAGTCAAGATATTTGGGTACATACAGACATTAAGGACACACTTCCAACACCTTAGCTCACTTCCAGTAGTACCTTATTTCTTGAGATTACTCAGTAATCTTGCACAGCTTGACTTCTGCATGTCACCACAAGAACTACACCACAAATAGCAAAAAGAACAAAAACTAAATGTGATCAGTGCTTCATGTGTTAGTTCATAGTATATCAGAAATATTCTTGTTGCATAAGAGCAGTCCTAGCAATTTAAAAATAGGAACCTGAACAACAGATCTGAAAGAATAGCTATTCAATTGATACTCAAATCCAAATAATATAAACTACAGGGTAACAAAAAGAGGTAATAGTAACAGTCACTGATGTGATCTGTGACTGTTACTCAGCAGCACTCTTGCTGGGAAACAGCCTGACAGCAGAGATGCATTTTAAAATTCCTGAACTTCCACGTTGTGTCTGAGCTGCGCTGCTGAATGCAAATAGTCATATTCAAAGCTCAGAGTCAGGCTGGAGACAATGGCATGAAGTTAACTCCTGGGACAGCTGAGAGTGAAAAAGTTCATTAATTTTGCCATGTCCATGCAAATTGTGTCAAGCATGGGGACATTTTTCCTTTCATTAGTGAGAAGGTAATTAGTAAACAAGTTGCTCTTCTCATTCTCTACCTCCAGACAAACTTATCACAAGCCCAGCTGTCATTTAATTCTTTGGGAATGACAGTCAGCACATTGTGTGCTGATCAGCTCTGTTAAAAGCTAAACCATGTCTTTAAGGCACAGCTGAGCCCTGGGAGGTGAATGTGATAGATGTTTGCTATTCTGAACTACTCACAATGCAGCAGGCACAATCCCGGCACTCACTGTGAAGAATAGCTGCCTTACTTTGGCTCTAGGGTGGTTTGAATTTGCATGGACCTTCTGCACACTAACAACAGGACCAGGAGCTTCCTGAAAACACAGGAAGCCTCTCTTTTAGACCCCCACTGCAGTTCACTGAGGTGGCAGGTAAAAAGCACACAAAAATAAAATTGTGCTTTATTTTCAACATGCAGCTTGATCCATTATATTACATGGGTTAGGTCCATTAAAGGACTTAAATGATGGTGACCACCCAACATTCCAAGACACGGGACACCTTAATTTCATTTATTTGTCTGAAAGAGCTGGTGCCTGCACGTACCATGCAGATGAGATGCAGATGTTCAGGCTTGCACACTCAGCTCAGCAGCTTCTTGCCACAGAAATCCAGAGCCTGAGCACCTGTTCTGCTGACATTGGTCTTCCTCGTAGTCTCAAACCCAAGACAGATCACCAGGCTCATTTTCCACCCCACTTGCCTCACATGCAGGACACTTTCAAGTAGACAGGTACTGGAATAGACTTTCCACACAAAATGTGAGCATGAGAAAAAGGACGGTTCTCTCTTCTAATCGAGAGTCAGAACTTAATGTCCTCAACGAATGTTCTCTTACCTGTCCAACAAGATTTTTATGCACAAGTCCCATACTGATGCTCTAACTGTTCAAACAGAGCTTGGAGCAGGTCACCCCCACCTCTCTAGCTGAAGCTGCTCCACTTTGCACTGAGTAAATAATGAGCCATTGGGTGACAGTGAACAAAAGACTGCACAGCTTAGTGTTTGCAGCACTCAGCTGGGCAGAAAGGTGTGGGTCATAGGTCTTGCCTCAATAAAGAGCCATGAAAGGACCCTGACCAAGGAGCAGAATCTTCCCAAATACTCTCCTATGGCCCAAGAAATCTTTGGTTGAAGGATTTAGTCTTGTAGGACTTGAAAGGCAGTCTCACACCCTGCAGCCACATGAAGGCAGGGCTCACCACACCCTGTGGGCTACAGTTATAGGCCAGAACACCTGCAGGTATGGAGGAGACCCATTTCTGTCCCTTCAGGAGAAAATGATACTGCCAAACCCATCTAAGTACTCTGAACACTGAGGCCATCACACCCCAGGCAGCTCAGCTTACCTAGCACCTGCTGCATGCTCTTCTTCCTCAATGCATTTTCTTCATTCCTCTCTCCAACACCCAGTCCCACCAACTTGCTGATGGCAGCTTTGGTGCCTTTATGATTCCTCTATGAGCTGGTTTAGCACACAAATGTGACAATTCGGGGAAGCGGGGTTAGATTCTTGATTGGTTTGTGCCCTAATGGGATTTAGAGAGCTCTGTCTAATGCTGATGCAAGACACATGGTAGAAGTGTGCAGTCTGGAGGACAGATCTCTGGCAGCTGCCACATGAAATGTGAAGCAAAAAGTGTCTCAAAGTTGTTGTTTTCCTGTTTTGTAATAACTGGATCACTTGCCTTGCTGCATGCAGCAGGTGAACAGGTCCTTAGTGGAGTAAGGCATTTTCCAGCAAACCAGAAGTTAGAGTTTTGGATTTTCTTTAATCAAAGACTCAACATTTTCTTTTCTGGATTACTCCATACAGTTTTCTGCCTTGTGGCTTACCTCATTTTATTGTACCGGTGATAAGCTTAAGTCTGTGCATTCCAATAGGATAGATTAAGCCTAAAACTGAGATACCACAATGTCAACCAGATGTTGCCCTGAATGCCCAAGCTCTATCAACACCAGCATTTTCTGTAGATGGATACTAGCAAGGTCCTTCCACCTGTTGGACTACTGTGAGAGCCTGCCTGAGGCTTCTACCTACCATACAAATTGTCTAGAGGAGCTCCAGACAGCTCAGAGGAAGGAAGGAGTTCATATTCTCACACAGCAAACTCCTGACTATCTGCAGTGGGCTGTGCATAGCTTTATCAGCTAGTTTTGACATAGGTCACTGTATTTTTGCCATTTTGTTGTTGTTGTTGACTCAATGGTTCCTTCTGAGAAGGACTCTTAGTTGATTTACTCTGCCACATCCACTAAGACTTTCAGCGGCATCATAAGTGTCCCTAGATTACTGTGAAATGAAACAGCCAAGTGATACATGATGACATTCAAAAGTAATGCACGATACCCTTGATTATCTTGATTACTTGAATGCCATAGGGCTTTGACAATCAAAAGATTCCAAAATAACCACTTCAAGGGAAAATATGCTTAGACAAAACAAAGATGTCTAATACCATTAAAGCTAAAGTAGATAGGGCTTGTTTTATGAGATGTTAATTTGATATAACTAAGGTTTTGGCAATACAGAGTGGGGGAATTCTCCAACCACTAAGAAATTAGAAAACTCTCAGAATGTGGCCATGCTCAAGTCTTCCATTTTAATTAATTGCAGATATTAATGAGCCCTAGAGGGAGAAGGAAAATATGTTCTGTCTTTATGTTTCACTACAGACTTAGCAAATATGTGGTCCCTGGTAGACAAAGAAACAACTGGTTTATCTGGATGGCCTGGCTTCATTTTTAGACAGCTAAGTATTGCTTCTTTTTCTTATTTTAGGCCCGTGAATTACTGAAGGGGGGGAAAAAAAAAAAAAAAAAACGGGGGCAGGGTGGTGGAAATCAGAAGAGTCTGTCACTTGAGACAGTGAAAAGAATTCCAATTAGAATATGCTTTTGGACAAATCCTTGTCTTAGAAGAACATCACTTTTTCAGTGCAATTCAGCAGCTGTTTGCTTCTCTTATTCAGAAAGATATCACTTAAAGGGGTAGCTAGAGTACAGCCATAGATTAATATCCATCTGGTGCTATTCCCAGGCTTCTAAGGCAAATAGTAATATTCAGTCTTTAAATATGTATAATTTTAAAGATCATAAAGTAGGTATGTTTAAAAGTTTTTGAGAAAAATAATGACTATCAATAAACCTAGGAGGGAAAAAAAATTGTCTACTTGCTTAAAAAGTAGCTTTAAATGTTTAGATTGTGCTGTTTTTATGTTATGTAAAAATATTTGATTCATGCTTATCTGCTATTTACAAAACCTTTATTAACTTCTTTATTCAGTAGTAGAGAAATTACACGGCATTTTACTGTAATCTAGCTCTTTATCTCGGATTGAAAAAGAGAAAGGTCAGAGGTACTAGCTTTTTATGTACTTAGGTAATTTAATGGAAATACGCTGAGAAAAATTAAAGCATTCCCCAGGTAGTTCCCAAGATAGAGATTATCGAAGTTTTCAAAATAAAACTGGTCAGAGCTTAATTCTACTCTATAAAATGACACTGTATTGTCATTCTAACTTCTGAATCGGATTTGCTCCATTTACAAGCAAAAGAGTTTCCCCCTACTAATGATGAACTAGTATCATACCTGAAAGTCAGGCTTTTACTACCATTAACATCAGTTCTTCAGGCCACCAAATATCCACACAACCCTCTTTTCTTCACCTGTTCTGGCAGAAGAAACTGCCTGAAACATTTCTGCTACCACCTGGCAAAGGGAACCCACACTGCTTTGGCTGTGGAGTCAGTGTGGCTAAACCCGGTTAAAAATGACCAGCACTGTCACTGAGAACAACTGTCCAGAGGAACTTCTCCACATCCATGCAAGAACAGCTTTGCTCAGTAGGAAAGTTAGACTTTTTATTTTTTTTCTCGGCAAAGGCTACATATGAAGGGAAAGGCATAGACTGCAGATGAATGCAACAGCTCACCCACGACAGGAAGGCCAGCCTTTGAAGTGAACCGTTTGTGATCAAACCCTGGCTTAAGCTGGATCCACCCCAACATCAAAGGGACTCCACACTCCTCGGGCGGTTCCAGCCCCCGCTTGAGGGTCAGATTGGCCTGACATCCAAACTTCTTAACATCCAAGTATTTTATTTGGCTAAACAATCAGGAAAAATAAATAAATAAATAAAATATAAAAAAAAATTAGAAGCAGCAGGTACTAGGAATTCAGGAAAATGCCCTCATGGCACACAAGTTGCGACGGCTCATCCACTGTGATGGGGGCCGCAACGCTCTGTAAGGGCAAGGCAGAGGGGCTCTCAAGGGGAAAGCGTCGTCCCTTGCATGGAAAATTGTTCACTACTGCCACCCGGAGGCTGGAGGCTGCCAGAATTCCCCCCTCTCCTTAAAAACACCTCAGGGCTACTACTCGCTGCGTTAGCTTGCTCTGCAGTACCTTCAGGTACAGAGCGCTCTAAAAGCCTGGGCCTCCATGGAGGGCAGTCAGCAAGAGTGCCTTCGAGAAGGGTTTAATCGTACTGTAAAATCAGTATTATCACCTCCAGGGGCTAAATGACTCTTCAATCTAATGCCACATGATTGGCACTGGAGATGAATTTCCCTATCCCTTTCCTTTCTGGAAGACAACGCCAAAACCTACAATGTTCCCAGAAAGTCAGCGTGCAAAAAGGAAACTGGGAAACTGGTTCTAGGCAGATCTGGGTGACATCAGGCTGGGGTTAATACTCAGTAAACATACCCCTAAAACAGTTTAAGCAAACAAAAATATCATCACTTACACCAGAAAATTAGCCAGGGAATATGAAAGTTCAAGACAAAGTTGCCTCAATTGCAGGCTGAATGGATCATTTTAGATCAATAGTGAGGCTTTTATTGGCAGGATATAATATAAGCAATCAAAGCTCTGGTCTGAACCAGTTGTCATTCTACTTTAAAGAATGGCAGGAAGAAAAGAGATCAGTGCCATTTTATACACAGATTTGGAGTACAGTTTGATCATGAAGCTGAGCCAGCCTAGGAGATTAATTTGATCCTCTATAAAGGGAAGGTTTGGTCCCGGCTGCTGCCAGGCTTCCTCCCATGCAACTCTGCCATTTAGCTCCTGCTCTGGTGTTGAAGCAGGCTCCATTTGTTTAGCAAATTTTGTCAGCTCACTAATGGAAATAAATTCAACAACACCACACAAAAATCTCTAACGGGTTTGTAAACTGATTCAGTTTAGTGAATAGCCTGACAGATGCCAGAGCCACTGTAAGGAGAGGGTGCCTTAGACACTTTGCAATCCTGTCTGAAAAGGAACTTCCATGTATAAATGTGGTTTCTGGTTGTGGTCAACCATGCAGAATCTTGAGCAAAACAGTGGTCATTCCAGCATTAACACAACAATTTACTTTGCAAAGATACGATGCTTCAGGCTTCATTCATACCCATTAGTCTCTACTCACAGCCTCTTCTTCAGAGTAAGAGCACTCAGTTACACAAAAGAATACCAACCTTACTGGAGCTGCAAGGATGCTAGTGAGCAGCATGGGTGCCTGGGCAGACCCGTTGAGATCCCTCATGTACAGGCTGTGGCTAATGAAATATCATGCAATTTGACATTAAAATTGCAAGTTCAACTGTTTTTCATTCTTTTAAAGAGAAATCATTCAAACATTTGTCAAAGGTGTCTTTAAGTTGGTACAACCTGTTCTTTTCACTGCCCACTGTTGAAAGACTTGGAATTTCAATCTGGCTCTAAATATTTTACCTCTTCAGGTAAACAGAGAAAACAACAACAACAGAAAAAAATGCTTAAGTGGAAAAAGCAGTGGCACCAATTTGTGAAACAGCCTCTGAAAGCATTTCAATCATAAAAAGGAAGATTTTGACTGCCATGAAAACTGGTACTATCGCCATGCCATGAAGATAACTTAAGAGCGGGTGTTGTGGCACCCAATCCTCTTCATCTCTGGGAGCAGAAAGTTAACCAATATAACATATTGAATAAATTATCATATTGCTTTATTACCTTTTTCCATAAAAAAAAAAATCTTTTACCAGTCATGCTTATAAATTAAAAAAGTCTTTAAAAAGTCTTTAAAATGAAAATCCTTTTTTTTTTTTTTTTTTTTTTTGCCACAGAAGTACATCATCATCATTCCATCTGTTTTACAGAGGAAACCCTCCCAATGACTTCTTAGTTCAATGCTTCTAGCATCTGTTCACATATGCCTGTATACCCAGACCTCTTGTTGACTCTCTCCCTTAAATTTTTCACGACTATTCCCCTATTCTGATAAAAGATGTAATCCATGTAGACACACTGTAGTTAGCACAGACTGACAATAATAGCAATGATAGGCAGAAGCAGATGTGGGGAAGACAGGGCAAATCAGAGAATCTATAAGATTTTATATTTTGTAGAGGTGTACTTGTAAGATGCACTTTGATCAAAAGACATAAAAATCCAACAATTAAAACTACCTTCAATGACTGCAGATGACAAGGCAACCAAACCCACTTCAGCTAGTACAGCCCTCAACTAAACCTTAAATAAATGACTAATGCAAGGGAAAATCACAAAGATATAAAATGTTAAATTGGACATAGGTAAGGATTTGCTGCTGATAACCGAGTGTACCTGGCGTATTTTCCAGCCATCAGGGGTGTTCACTTCCCTCCATCCCTCCACTGAGTACTGCTTGTAAATGCAGTACTCAACAGCGTACTGCAATAAAGGCGGTAAATGCAGTACATTCGACACTACAACTAAGTGGGTTAGGAACTTTGCATGCACTTGGAAGAAAAAAATCACGTCAAGGAAAGCTTGCAGTGCTGAAATTTGCAGTTACAGGGATTGGAGAAAAGGTGGAGAACATACCACAGTAGATGTATTTTTTGTTTTAAACAGCAGTCCTTCTTAGCAATGCCTGTTTCTTCTTAGATGGTTAGTACAATCATTATCTACTGTTAACAGATCTTGAAAAAGGTTGCATATCCTAAAAGTCTGGAGTATCAAAGCAAGACAGAGCAAATAAAACACAGGGCTTTAAACAAAACAAAACAAAACAAAAATTAAGAGTGAAAGGAACTGCCATTATCAGAATAGAGCATATAAGGGAGAAGCTCAATACAAGAGCTTTAAACCCCAAGCAGAAAATGGGGAGAAGTGCTGGAAGCATAGTAAGTTTAGAGTACATAAACATTTGTGTTTTCACAAAGCAGCTGAGGAATGCCATGCACACTAGTGAGAGACTGGTTTTTGATGATGATCTTGAATTTGAAAATGCAAACCATCTAATGAACTCTACAGATTTCTTCCAAGAAGTCAGAAGGCAATGTGTCTTGACTAATGCAGTAATAATTAGATGAGCCTGTTTTGAAGATGAAAGAAACCTGGGTGGGAAAAACAAAACAAAAACAAACAAACAAACAAACAAAAAACCCCAAACTTTTAAAAATATTTGATTAGTACTATTATTTTTTTAGACATACTGTAGCAAGAGTGAGAGCACTTATGTTGAAAGCCCAAAGTGCCCACAGGTGGTGTGCCCACATGGAGATGGCCCCGTGTCCATTCTGACTAGTCTACAGCCCAGCTAGACAAAAGAGATGGGTAGGAGTAAGAAAGAAAATATCACAGTTTATGGGTCTAACTGCAATGCATATAGTCCCAAATCATTCCACTTCTTTTCTAGCTACTCTTACTATTCTGCAATTTCTGTTTACCCCACATTGTCCTCAGTTCTCAAGAGGACGCTCAGGGCACTCAGAAACAAATTCAGAATCACTCTGTACATTTTTTCTGCTTTTGAAGAAAAGGTAAGTTGGTGGAGAGTCAGAGGAAACGTGAAACACTTCTTGTTATTGGTAGCTGCAGCCATCAGCAGGAAGGGGAAAGCTGGTCCTTTTTTACCTTAAACCAAGACGTATTAGGATGCTGTATATACGTCTGTAAACCTTTATTTCCATATAATCAGTACACTATTATCAAGGTCCTCTGTCCTCTAAGAACCAAAAATAATACAATCATCACCACCTTTTCTGTCCTAGACTGTCCTAGCACTCACATTGATTAAGTATTGGCTGCTCCAACACTCTGCTACGTAAGGCAAGAGAGGGAAGTGTTGGCTCTGGAGCACAGAGGAGATAGTCACTTGATCTCCAGACAACAGCTTTAAAACAAGAGCCCTGTCATTCATGGAAGGTGCTCTCTTCTGAACGAGTAGAACAGACATTTACTTGCTGTACATGCACTTCCATTTTCTTCTTGGCAATAAAAAAAGTATACTGCTAGCTCTGTTAAGGTGCTGGCAGTAATTTAAGCAGTTTAGATAATCTAAAGTAATTAGAAGTCCTTGCTAACTGCATTTCAGACAAAAGAAGAAGGGAACACTGAAAAAACCTTTTTGCTTCCAAGTCTTTCAAACAACATATTCCTCAGCCTTCACACAGTCATAGAGACATGCACAGCAGACTGGGAAAGAAATGGCACTGCATCCAGTCAGCTTCTCCACAGTGGGAAAAATGAGTCTACTCTGTGAAGTAACTTAAGCCCCTCTGTCCCTCTACTTCTCCTCCCATCTCCCCCCTTTTTCTCCCCTTCTATTAGGCTGTTTCAGAATTTGGCTTCAACCGACATTAAAGACATACCTTGACAATAAGAATTTATTTAAGTTCTACTCCAGAAGGAAAATAGTGCAATCTTTAGCATACCCCTAACCAATGTCTACTTAATCAAAAATGGCATTTCTCAAATTGTAGTAAGAAAAATTAGTAGTCAGTCACTCCAAATTGCTACACATAATTAAAAAATTAAAATAAACTGCCTGGTAGACATGCAGTTAAAGCAACTGGAATTTAAGCATGCAAACAAAACATCAAATCAGATTCACCAAAGTAGACAGTCACAAACAGCTTTCTGCTGCTCTGTTTATTGATATCTATCTTCAGTTATGACTTACTTTCACTGCTGCCTTTAATTCTCTAAACTGGAAATACGTCTGTGCCAAATTTTAAGCATCAGTTTATTCCCCTCAGCAACCTGAAAACTGGAAAGGGCTATACCATACTTTCTCCCCGCTATCTGTTTTACTCTACCACTAATTATTCAGTCATAAATCTGTTGCATGTTTCTTTCAGGTAGTTTTTTGGGGCAGTAACTAGACTTCTTTAGCAACAGTTTACTACAGTATAAATTCATTATCTGTTGCTAATTAAAATTATCTGTTTTATTGTCACAGGAGAAAATCCTGTTACAGAATCTAATGAGCTGCAACCTTCAGTAACTGATCCTGGAGAGGATATCTGTTTACAATCATGAACATTTTATGCCAGTGGCAGTCAGGTCTAATTGGGATTAACCTTTAAGTATTCACTACTACTCATAAGCTTAGGTGGAATTAGAAGAAAGCATAGTCAGCAAAGTATCAGTAAATCAACAGGTGCAAACATAAACAAATGAAGGAACCGCTTTTAACTGTAATGCTCGTGTACTACTTATATTATGGTAACATGAAGTAATTAAAATTGGGTTTATGATTTTTAAAAATTTGTCTATGCAGGCATCTTGGCATTTTTTTGTACTAAGAAGTGCTCCCCCTAGAGTGGGGGGACTGGCGAGAAGCACAATACCAGTGAGTAGCAAGAGATTACTTCTTTGTTTTGTATAAACTACTTATAATCAAACATACACACCTTGAAAATATACTTGACAATTCCAGCATCTGTAAGCAGGTGTTCTCTAGGGAACCAAAATATTTCACCACATGCTAAGCTTGCAAGTCTGTCTGAGCCTCAGACTAGGTAATCTGATTTTCCTGGGTACTGGGCACTGCAGTTCCTGATGGACTGTAAAAGTAGTTGTGGATCATCATTACCTCTGATAGGAAAGTCACTTAATTTAGGAGACTGATTTAAAGTATGAAAAATACAGAAAACTATGCCAGTACTACTGACAATAGATAACACAGTCTTGGATGTCTTCAGAATGAGTGGTCCCCATAACACACAGCATCAGAAACACTGCAGTGTACTTTCTAGACACTGACATTTGAAATGCAGCACATGCTAATTTGCTTTATCAAAATACATAGAGACATAAATCGTTTAAGTACAAGAACATGTAACACAATTAAATTGATACCGCTATTATTGGTATATTTTAGCTGAGCGGTATTTTCTTAAGTATCAAGAACGGTGCTCCCCAGGGCTCAGTATTGGGGCCAGTTTTGGTTAACATTTTTATCAGCGATCTTGATGAGGGGATCGAGTGCGCCCTCAGTAAGTCCACAGACAACACCAAGGTGAGTGGGAGTGTTGATCTGCTTGAGGGTAGGAAGGGTCTACAAAGGGATCTGGATAGCTTAGACTGATGGGCTGTGTCCAACTGTATGGCATTCAAGAAGGCTAAATGCTGGGTGCTACACTTGAACCATAACAACCCCATGCAGCAGCATAGGCTTGGGGAGTGGCTGGAAATTTGCCTGGCAGAAAAGGACAGGTCAGCAGCCAGCTGAACATGAGCCAGCAGTGTGCTCACGTGGCCAAGGTGGCCAATGACATCCTGGCTTGTATCAGAAATAGCATGGCCAGCAGGACCAAGGAACTGATTATCCCTCTGTAGTCAGCACTGGTGAAACCACACCTTGAGTACTGTGTTCGGTTTTGGGCCCTTCACTACAAGAGGACATCGAGATGCTGGAATGTGTTCAAGAGAAGAGTAATGAATCTGGTGAAGGGACTAGAAAACAAGACGTGAGGAGTAGCTGAGGGATCTGGGGTAGTTTAGTCTGGAGGCTGAAGGGAGACCTCATCACTCTCCCCAACTACCTCAAAGGAGGTTTCAGTGAGGTTGGTGTTGGTTCCTTTTCTCAGGTGACAAGCGATAGGACACAAGGAAATGGCCTCAAGTTGCGCCAGGGAAATTTAGATTAGGTGTCAGGAAGAGTTGTTAGGCACTGGAACATGCTGCCCAGGGAAGTGGCAGAATCACTGTCCCTGGAGGTATCTAAGAAATGTGTTGATGTGGTGGAACCATAGACATGGTTTAGTGGTGTAACAGGTAGTGTTAGGTGATGGTTGGACTTGATGATCTCATGGGTCTTTTCCAGCCTAAATGATTTTATGATTTGAAGAAAGAGCTTTGTTTAGGAATAAAAATACTTGTAAAGCAGTTCCTTGAGGTCCTCAGTCATGAAACCACCCAGTACTTTAAATTTACTGATTTTTTCCTCCACTTTTCTGATGTTATTTATAGTACTAAATAATCTTTGCCTAAGAATATTAAATACTATTTCTTTGTATATAATGTCAGTGTAATAACCACTAGCAACTTCCAACTAGTTGCACTGTACTTTGTGTTGAAGAAGCTGTATCTCAGGAGAAACAATATTCACTGCTAATAATGGAGGCACATCCTACGAGAATATGCAATGGTAAAGAGTGACTCCAGCAATCAGGGATTTAATTAACTTTGTCCTCTGTCTGGATGGGTCTATCAGCATGGCATTAAACACCAGCAGATTGTTACATGAATACCTTAATAAGTAAGTTGCTTAGGATGAGAAAATAAAATATTGGCTTGATTTTTCTAGATCAAAATAAGGTACAGTAGAAATCAACAGGACACTTGACATTATGCAGAAGTAAACTCATCCCTCTCCTGTTACAAGGAAGATACCAAAAAAAAAAAAAAAAACAACCAACAAACCCACAGGTTTCTGTTTGGTTTTTTTTTGTTTGTTTTGTTTTCTGTTTTGTTTTGTTTTTAGGGCTTAAAAAGTCTGTACTTTTCAGAAGACTGAAGAAAAACAGAACTGAACTATGGTCCACTGAGAGTCAGCCTCGCTTTCTAGAACTTGTTTGAGGAATGTCAAAGACAATATTTTCATTCTATTCTTGTCAACTCTTTAAAGATGAGAGCCTCCATTACTCCTTCACAGGGTAAGCATGTTTTTTTTCTGCTTTGTTTTTCAGGAAAACAGGAGGGAAGGAGACTACGAACAGTGTGTTTGCCCAGTACAAAGCAGTATCTCCAAAACAGATGCTTCCACTTCTGTGGTAACTAGAACATAATATGCACATGACTTTTAACAGGAATCAAAACATTTTTGTGCAAGTTATCAGGAAAGATTTAACTTTTTGATTACATGTTCAAAGTTTCCACAAACTTGATTTCAGTCTCTGAGAGCAACCATTTACCGCACACAGCACAATAGACAAATTTTTTTTAGAAATTATTTAATTTACAAATGCTTCTTAAAACATAGACATAGAGCAAAATCTTATCAACTGTCAGTTCGTTGCATAGTTATAACTGATCTTTTTAGCTTCACACATTAGGAAGTCAATTTCTCCAGTAATGCTTCTATTCCTTTTAAATTTTTATTCAGCTTCAACTTTGGGACAAGTTTTTTCAGTCCTTTTTTGACTGCATTTGCCACTTTTTGATCAGTGCTCCGGAGAAGGCTACAAGAGGAGGGAACAGGAAAACAAACAAACAAACAAAAAAACAAAACAAAGATGTCAAAGGTCAGCATGTAGGTCATATGAATAGTTGTCCATATAAGGAAACAGCAACTACTTCAGAACAAAATAGTTCAGAGCTGACTCCATTAATCTTCTATTGGACAAAGACGTAAAACTTTCACAAAGCATGAAACATCAAGAGAGAACACAATCAACACAGCATAAATCAGGCCCAAAGGAACTGCAGAGCCCTAGTCCAGTCTCCTGCTCAAAACAGCCTCAAACAGTCAGGCAGGGCTGCGCAGGGCTTCACCCAGCCAGGGTGTCCTAGTGGGGAAAAGGCTTCTTCTCATCTCCAGCCTGAGCCTCCCACGTCTCAGCTCCTGCCGCACCCCTCACCGTCCCACCACAAACTGCTCCAAAAGCCCACCTGCGTCTCCTCTGTCCTCTCCCACTGGTGCCAGGCTGCTGCTGGGTGCCCCCGAAGCCATCCCTTCTGCCAGCTGAACCGGTACCGCTCTGCAGCCTCGCCTGGCAGGGCAAGGCCTCCAGCCCATGGCTATACTGGTCAGCCACTATTGAACTCACTCCAGTTATTGATATCTTTCTTGTAACAGAGGTTCTAAGACTGAATGCAGTGAAGTACATCTAATACATATCAAGTACTTTTAATGTTCTACTTCTCTGCTTCCTTTATTACAGGACTGCAGAAACTTACGAGTCCTGTTCTTTTCCAGATACTACTTTTGGAAAGCAAACCATCTTTCCTAGATAGCTTTTGTTCCCCAGAAATGAGGAAATTCATAATAAGCTACAGAATATTACTAGAAAAGTAAAAGCTTCTCCATTTCCACATAAACCTAGGCAGTGATTGTCCTTCTCCCCTTGTTTCAGGTAGCAGCGAAATGTTCTTGTGTTACAGCACCAAGTAGAGGTAATGGCACACCTAACTTGCCAATTCAAAATGTTAAGTGAACACTGCCTAAAAAGCTTAATGTCTTCTACAGCCAAATGTGCACAACCTCGAACAGAATTAGAAGTCACAGTGGCATCCAAATAAACTAAGCCTGGAAACAAACTATAACACACATGTACTGGTATCAAATGGGCTGCGTGATACTACCGGTCTTTACAAAACCTACGATTCTTCCACCTGGCTCACAAATTTGCAGCTACCTAAAAGCTTGTTTCTTGCATACTCTTTAAACAAGCCTTCAGCAGCCTTCCAGTACCTAAAGGGGACCTACAAGAAAGCTGGAGAGGGACTCTTTATGAGGGAATGTAGCGACAGGACAAGAGTTAATGCCTTTAAACAAAAAGAGGGTAGGTTTAGGTTGGATGTTAGGAAGAAATTCTTCACTATGAGGGTGGTGAGGCACTGGAACAGGTTGCCTAGTGAAGTTGTGGATGCCCCATCCGTGGACGGGTTCAAGGCCAGCCTGGATGGGGCTTTGGCCGACCTGATCTAGTGGAAGGTGTCCCTGCCCATGGCAGGGGGGTTGGAACTAGATAATCTTGAAGGTCTCTTCCAACCCAAACCATTATGTGATTGTATGATTCTAACCATTAGACATGGCAAGCTGAACTGAGTAAAACAGAAAAGAAATTACTGTAGCTTAAGGAGAGATTTAAGTTTTGTTTCCTTATGACTCCGTATCCTGTGCAGGATGACAACATAATAGGCAGGAAAACATGTGATGCCCATCTGGCTTTACTACTATTTTCAGCCACTTTACTCCTAGATTTAATTCTAGGACTATGACTAACAACTTCCAGTGACAATTTATGTTACACTTTTAGCTGTAGCAGTATTATTTAATCAACAGGCATTCCTTAAAACTGAATTCAAAACAGGTCAGAGTCATACTTTTTCAGCTTTTCTATATGTCACGTACACCCAATAGGGGCAAGAAAGTCAAAAGTACTGACAAAAGATGTGCTGAATACATGCTTAATAGGGAGAGTCTCACCTGGTTTACCACCTGGAACAAAGAGCACACAAAAGCAGCAAGCCAGTCTTGACTGCATTTTTGTATTTCTACAAGTGAATTTCATCTGCCAATGGCTGTATGAATACATGTAAAGCTCCTTTCAAACTGCCTGTATCTACGGATATTTCAAGACACCATATTTTTAATATGGAACATCTACATGTCTAACAATACAGACAAAAGACCAGCATAGTCTTTTTTATTCTTCTAAAATCTGGTAAGCAGATATCTATGTATTTTGTGGACATAAAATGTAACTTACACAAGTTACAAAAATGACTTCTGGGAATGAATAAATCATTTGGTTTATCTATCCTGATGTAACGTATCACTGACAAATTCAAAAATACTGAGGGAAGGTCAGATGTTGAGATGTAAACAGAATGGCATCCATGACATTCAGGTGCTTACAACACTTCATTTACACTAAGCTTGACTGTAATGTCTGCAAAGAGCTCTCTCCTAACCTTAGGACTCTTCCAATACCTCACGCTTGTACTAAGTCAGAACCAGGTCCCAGATTCTTTTATAAAAATCGGAAGCAAGTACGGCAATGAAAGGATTGTGTTCACAGGATACCAGGTAACTAAGCTGTCACGAGCACTCAATGAGCTGCATGTAACTGGTGAAAGAGCTTAAATGACTAGAAAGCCAAAAGCTTCAAATGGACTAAGTAATTCTGAGTTTCAGATCTGCACATAAGTGACAGATGGCTTCCAAAAGCCAACAACAGAACAAAAATTAATCATAGTTTCAAGGAGAACTGGCAGTGCCTGCAAATCACCTCTGTAAGAGGGATCTGAGCTCCTTTATGATAAAAGAATAACCTGAGTAATTTTTTTTAGATGAGAAGTTTTTAAAAAACACAAGTGATTTTATTTAAAAAAAACTGAAGTCATTATATATACCTGACTAAATTAGACTTAGCACTGCTCTATGATTTAGGTAACCTCTCCAGACTTCAATGCATGCAGTTAAACAAGGACATGACTAATTACTATGTGTTACTGAGTTAAACAAGTGTCACCTGAAATGGAACAAACACAGCTGGTTACATTCATGCGTCCTCAGCAGCCTAAACAAAAGGGCATCATACCTAAAGAGTCATTAAGACGACTCCAAACTACAAAGGACTCAGATTTAATTAAAATTAAAAAAGAAAATTACCACCACCACCCCCCAGAAAGAAACACCAAAAAAACCCCACAACTCCCCACTACTTTTTTCTCTCCATTCAGTTAGGTAAGGTTCAATTTTGGTGAAAAATATTCGAACTAACAGTCCAGGAGATAAGCTCTCCCATTCAGTAACAAAGCACCCTTGCCAAATCTCCACCCTGTAGTGCCATGTGTAGTATCAGAGAGAGGGAAAAATTCACATTCCTCACAGACATCTCCATAAAATAATCTAACTCCTGTGCTGATTTTTGCTAATATGTAATTATTAGTTTCCTGTTTTTTCTAGAAGTCTTCAAAAGCTACTGAAAAGCTGATGTCACACTGAGAGCTGAATAGCTATTAAAGTGTTATATATAGAAAAAATTCCACTAATTTACTTCAAAACATTATTTGGACAATTGAAATAGCTTACTACATAAACCAGCAACACCACATGTTAATCTCCTCAGTCTTATGTTAGAGGAAAAAAGTCCAAGCATGAATACACTGTCAGTGCACAAGCCTTCATAAAAAATCTCTACTGAACATCTGTGCACAGGATTAGATTATTTATATGCATTAAATGCATTTACTGAAGTTGCAAGAGGCAAAAAAATGCATTATACTTTTGTTAACTGAACCATCTTAACATCCATATCTATATGACTACTGTGATGTTGCGTAAATGGTTTTTTATCTGGCTTGCAACTACTATTTATTACCAACTCTTCTCAGTAGTGATCTGAATGGCAATGACTAAACAAAGTCAGAATTAAACTCAGATTTCAGTAATAGGACTTCTATTAAACAGCTTTTGATTCACCTTGCAAAAGAGTATGAATGTCAAAGTAGCCTCATTCTAAGGTAATAAGAAGCAGAGATGGAAAGCAAACATCAAGGAGCCCAAAGAAACTTTAGAAGGAGAAGTGGGGTGGAAAAAGGGAGATGTTTTCATTTTTCAAAAGTATGTTGTCTGTTTAAATTGTTTGCTGATTCTGGCTCAGTACAAGTCTTTATGAGGAGCCGGCAGCGTGATGCTGACCCAGCAGTTCCAGAACTCAGACCACACACTTAGGTCTTAAGAGAAAAC
Source organism: Chauna torquata (assembly GCA_013399475.1). Classification (NCBI taxonomy): domain Eukaryota; kingdom Metazoa; phylum Chordata; class Aves; order Anseriformes; family Anhimidae; genus Chauna; species Chauna torquata. Next base: position 32,688 of record VXAL01009006.1, read on the forward strand.
CTTTGGTTTCCATGACCTGACACTGACATTTAGTTACAATGCCAAAATAGTGATTATTAATACAGCAGTTGGCATTTGATAAACAGAATCGTAATGTTAGTAGTCTGATTCCTGTGGGCTTTTTTTTTTTTTTTTTTCCCAATTTCACTAGTTGCATTGTTCACTACTTCCAATTTGTAAGCCAGTCAGCTCATCATAATTCTTTGCATGGCCTATTCCTTTGTACAGTCTATTCCAAATACTTTTCTGCTTCAGTATGAGACATACCCAGGATCCATAATTGAGGCATCAAGACAAAGCAGCAAGTTACAGAAACAAAAACCTGTATTTGTGCGTGTTGACCCCAGTCACAGGTATTTCAGGGTTAATTATTTTAATGCAGCTATTTATGGAGTCCTCTTTTAAGCCTTTTGTGTTTGTAAAACAAGATATGGTAGGAATCATTTCAAAAATAAATTTTATTTTTAATGTTAAGCTTTATTCCAACATTGAGTTACTTTATAGAACTGTAAAAGCCTAAGCTCAAGGAACAACCTATGTAAGTTCAGCTTTGAATTTTTCCACTACTCTATTCCACTGCAGACTTACCAGTGGCATGGAAGACAGTACACCACGAGCAAAAAATGGCATTATGCTGGAAGAAATGCCAAATGATGCTCTCTTAGCTGTTCAAGAAATTAATATTGGGACCTCATTAGAAATAGTCATGAGCCTTACGTACCAACAAAGAACAATGGCACCTCGATTTACTTCTGCCCAGGTCTTCAAATTCTCAATACCAACACGTTCCACCAATGTTCTTCCAAAGCAACCTGTAAAATGTGGGAAAGTACAGGAAGAAAAAATTAAGATGGTACCTTTATACAAAGAAGCATACTAAAAAGTCTCTGCAGCTGTAATTTAATCAAATATATTTTAGCTACCAAGTATTCACAAAGTTATGCTCTCTCAAAATAATTGACTATTCAATGCACTGATACCTCTATAGATAGTAGTTCTAAGCATTGCTTAAAATTAGACAATAGCAGCACCGCATGACATTTTACTAGTATAAAGCAGCATATCTGCTGCTTCTGTTTTGAACGGTTTCAAAGGCTATCCATATCTCAAAGAAGGCATCCACTCCAATGGAAGAACTTCGTCAGAATGACACCAACACAAGAGATAATCACATACAGTTTACTAACACATATACACCTCTCCTGAAAAATGCTGTTTTCAAGCATCTGACTCTACAACTGAAGAAACAGAATTTGCATTTAAATTATCAGAGCAAATCTTTTACTGATGCATGAAAACCGCTTGGACCTTGTTTCTTTCAGTTGTACTGATGCTACAGGGCACTACCTCTTCAGTAGCTTTGAAAGCCTAAGTTAACTTGCAGATCCATTACACTAATGATGTATGTAAAAAGAAAGAACCAAGGCTGACCACAAGTCCACAGCTGAATTTGAAGAACTGAATTTCCAGGAAACAGCTCTTAGAATTTGTAAGCTGATCAAATTTATCAGGAAGTAACCAAAAGAACCCCAACAAACTTCAACCTCCAAACAAACACTGAAGCTATTTTTCACTGTCACTTTAGAATTTTAACTGAAGAACAGGCCAGTTTTTATGCAACTGTTCCCTATGCGATAATGATTTGGTTGTTTTTTAATGTCAATGCAATAACCTCACAACAACAATTCTGAATGGCACACTTTTCACACAAAAACAAAGAAACTAAAGGGAAAAGCTTGTGCTTAAAATAGGAATTGTGTACTACTAGCACAAATAAAACCAGATAATGATCATCATCTCAATTAGTCTAGTTTCTGAAAGACACACAGATAAAACTTCCTCTTTGACCACTTCTAATCATGCACTTGGAAAAAGAATAAACAAAACAGTTTCCTTTCAGAAACATTTAATAAAGACCAGCAACCTCTTAGCTTCAAAGGAAACAGTGGATGGCTGAACATAGTAAGAAAAAAAAAAAGTGATTAACAAGATCTGATAATTCTACAACAAAAAAACCCTGACATAGAAGAGAAGTTCCCTCCAGATTATACTATGCCACCCACCACCCCCTTTCATTTTTCAATATTTTTTTTTTTGTAAAAAAACATTATTTCTATTAGGATACGGTGATTCACAGAACAAGATTTTGCAGTTATGTAATAAAATGAGTTCAAAAAAGCTAAATTAAGATGAGAACATCTGTGCCCAATCTCTGCCTTCTGGGATATAAAACAGCAAAGATGTCCTATTTTTGTGCCTGAATTATTGTAGCAACAGTTATAAAGCAGTAACTCAGCAGCATTAATGAACACAGTATGGATTACAGCTTGGCTCGCTAGCAGTAATGAAACAAGTCTTCCTGTCAGAAAGGCTTTACCTTTTCTATTATTACCCTTTAAATTTCTGTGTATCTGAGCAAAGATAAAGACATTTTAAGCACAGAAACGAGAACTGTCCAAAATACACAGTAAACCCGTCAGACAAAAATGACAACAACAACAAAAAAACAGTACTGGCTTTGCAGAAAAAACAAACGCATGTTTTGCATTCTGTTCATGTAACAACAACAGCAAAAACAATAAAAGCAATGAATTTTCCACATATTAGTATGTCTAAAGAAATGAATGCAGCAATCTTATTTTAGGTCAGGTAACTGATTACTCTGAAGTGGAAAATTTGATCAAATAAAGCTGAATTCCCAACATACCTTCTTTTCCACTCTCTCGCATTTTTTCATCTTGCTCTATTAACCATTTCAACACTAAATGACCTGCTGGATGCTCTGCAATGTGAAGCTTTAAAAGGAAAAAACAATCCACAACAGAGACAAATTATTCAGTGATGATGTTTCAAAATGAAGTTCCATAGTTATTTCTGTGTGCTTTATCTACTCTTTCCTTTGTGGTCAGCCACCATACCACACTGATCCATTTATTCATTACCTATACAAATATCAGCAAGTCTGAAGCAAATGCCTGAGTACTCATTTAAAATGACCATTTTATTTTATTTTTCACCTTCTGCCCTATAACATCTGACTTTGAGTAATATATGATGCACTGTTGCTCCATATCCACTAATGTTTCATCCACCCCTCCTAGGACATCATGCTTACTCAGCAGAATCTTGAGGTCTTGTTGCCTCTACAAGAACATCCAGACTTTTCACATTTGCATAGACTCCAAAATCCACTACATCATGGCTCACGTAAAAGCACAGAAAACACTAGTTCATATAAAATTCTACCAAATGCGTATCTTAAAAATGCAAGGACAGGTGGTTTTAGAAACAATGGCTTGAAGAGAGATGCTTCTGGAATGCCTGGGTGAAAGCATGTATTTCACGGGGTGGCAGAGAAGCAAGAAATCTAGTTCATTTGTTAGGAACAGATGATACTTTCAGCGTTCCTCCTCCATCTGTAAACTGACTTGACTTGCAAACTCCATTTTTATCTGAACGATGTATTTTGCTACATTCCATAGGCACTGCGAAGGGAGGGGCACTGCAAAACGCGGGAAGGCTGAACCAATTCAGCAAAACTATAAAAATCTGAAGGGCATCTATCTTAAATATAGGCTACACAGCATTTTCCATTTTCTAGTCTGCAGAGACTTATCTGACTAACCGTAACTCAAGAAAATTGGGGAGGGTCTCCCAGGCACATTTTGAAAAGAAGGTCATACTGCAAAGACACCTGTTATCTAAGATCTTCCCTTGCATGGATATATACATACCTGAAAGCTAACAGACCCTATCATTCACAGTGTGAACAGTTCAGTGAACTATAAAAGTTACTAACTGCTTGATTTCATACTGATAACATTAAAGGAGAGCCTGTGTAACATGACTGTTAGCTACCTTCCCACAAAATGTTTAAATTAGTTCTGGAAGATTCACGACTATAAAATACCTCTCTCACCAACTCAGATGAAATGCTGGCTCAAGCCTTCATTATTCCAGACACAATAATAATAAGCCATTAAAGGGACATGTCAGAAAACAAAACAAGACTGCTTCTAGTGTATGAGTCTATTATGGAAGTTCATTGACCTCTTACATAAAGGAAAAAATGAGCAGACTTCATGTTAGTAATAAAACATAAGCAAATGCACTGCAAGATCTCAACATCTTATCCTCTTCTACATTACCTGCCCATCACGGCCACCCGGAACCAGTTCCTCTGCTGCTAAATTAGCGATTGCATCTAGTGTGGGCTGGATGTCACCAATAGCAGTTCTTAAGATGTCAGCAACCAAGACAAAGGTAGCTTTGTCCATCACTACTTCTTGGCAATGTTCTTGCAAATATTCTAGCAAAGGTGGGGAAATGGCTTCCAGGAGTTCACGGCGCCGGAGTTCAGTATTCTTCTTACTGATGAAAAAGACAGCAAGTTACTGTAATAGACTTGCTTTGTATGCACATCAAGTAAAAAGAAATTCAGAACATGTGCTATTTCAGACAGCAATATATTATTGGAAGGTCAACACAAACCATTATTCTTCCCTTTGTTTCACCTACAATTAAATGTTTGCACTCTTTTTAAGAACACACTGGGTGAGAAAGTATACAGCATTTAAAGCTGATTGTCAGTAAACTTCATAGAGTGAGTTTTTTTGTTAACAATGGTGATTTAACCTCCATATATTGTCTATTCTTTCTGTTAACTACTGAGGGAGATTACTTAAACAGTTCACTAATCATCTAAAGTTGCTGCTTCTTCAAAAGCTGATAAGCTTCAATGTCAATATCAATATCAGTGACAGAATTGAAACTAACATTTTACATTTTTATTGCTAGATTTTCAGATACACTTTTATGAAACTCAAAACACCAATAACATGTATTAAATTTTTTATGTTATGCCAAATTTGATATAGGAGTTTAAACAAAGAACACATCATAATTTTTGCCCTTTACAAAAGGGGCAAACTGCTGATCACCAATACATCGGTAATTAGCAATTATCATACATATGCTTTAAACAAAAAATGCAGAAGTTAGGACTTCAGATTACTGTATCTAATAATACTTATACATTATTTATAAGTATTTACATTATTTAGATACATTATGAAGAAAAACGGAAATTAAATTTATCATGAGAGAAAGCTGCATGAACTCTTCTAGACTCTAGGAAAAATAACTTAACCTTCATATCTCGGTTACCTATAGGCATTTCCATCACCCTGTTGCAGAAGTGTGATGATTTCTGGAACAAAATGTGCAGGGTCTCTAGGACTTAGCAAGTACAGCAAGACCTTTTTTCCATGTTTGTTGTTAATTATATTGGGCAAGGAAGTATTTATTTCCTGTAAAAGCAAACAAACAACAAAAAAATATTAACAAAATACTAATTTTAAGACACCAGTAATTATTGATTGTCTTTCAAATGCAAAGCTTAGGAATGGAAAACTACATACTATGAATAAGATTCATATCTGCTTGTGAAATTAAATACAAAAAACAAATCAGAATGAAAGTTTGCAGAAGTGAAAGAAATGGGAAAATAATGTTAAGGTTTAAGACGCGTTCATCAGATGCATCAATGTCATTGGTTAGAAAATGCTATGAAAGAGCAAGATTTGTTTTTGCTGATACATGCAAGTACAAAGAACAATACGTATTCTAGGATGTCAGATACTGAGCAGAGATAATCTGAGTAAAAGTCTTTAGCTCAATAGACCAGACATACAAAGAATCATCTATGACATCACCTAAGAGCAATCACTGAAACCATATTGACTTTCAAATGACAGCACATAAGAACATAGACAGTGATGACAATCTTTGGGAAGGAAAACTCCATCTTACATTGATCACAGAACAACCAGCAACAACAAAAAAGTTTCAATAACAGAATAAAGCTGACTTCTGCTGGAAGCACTACTGGTATTATTTGCAGTTTGTTTAAGCATTAGCAGAAAACACTGGGCTTTCCCAAGAGACTAGCAGATGGCTAGGAATAACCATTTTGTAAACTACAGAGTGTGCACCTTATACCCTTGTGCAATGGCAGGGCTCAGGAAGAAATGTTTTAATATGTAAGGGAATTTTCTTGCTAATAGAAGCCCATCTGTTTGTACTCACATTTTTTGTCAGTTTCTTGACAAATGACCTTTCATACAGCAGTAAGTGTTTTATGCAAGTACCACTGCACAACCCTGAATACCACCCAGATATTCCTGATTATTAAAATAATCAATAATCAATTCCTTTTAAAAGTATCTGTAATTGTCATGACTTTTAAAATTGAAGGAGGGCCGTACTCTCCCCTGGTGGGATAGGGGAAAGAATCAGAAAGGTAAAAGTGCGAGAACTCATGGGTTGAGATAAAGACAGTTTACTAGGTAAGGCAAAAGCCGCGCGTGCAAGCAAAACGAAACAAGGGATTCATTCGCTACTTCCCATGGGCAGGCAGGTGTTCAGCAGAGTTAATTTTCTTTGTAGAGGCTCACACAGTGCTGTGTTTTGCATTTTTGATGAAAATAGTGGTGATGTTTTTGGTTAGTGCAGAGCAGTGCTTACACAGAGCCAAGGACTTTTCAGCTTGTCATGCTGCCCTGCCAGCGAGGAGGCTGGGGGTGCACAAGGAGTTGGGAGGGGACAGGACCAGGACAGGTGACCCAAACTGACCAAAGGGATACCCCATACCATGTGGTGTCATGCTGAACAATAAAAGCTGGGGTAAAGAAGGAGGAAGGGGGGGACATTTGGAGTGATGGCGTTCGTCTTCCCGAGAAACTGTTACACGTGACGAGCCCTGCTTTCCTGGAAGTGGCTGAACACCTGCCTGCCCATGGGAAGTAGCGAATGAATCCCTTGTTTCACCTTGCTTGCTCGCGAGGCTTTTGCCTTACCTAGTAAACTGTCTTTATCTCAACCCATGAGTTCTCACACTTTTATCTTTCTGATTCTCTCCCCTATCCCACCAGGGGAGAGTGAGTGAGAGGCTGTGTGGCACTCACCTGCCTGCTGGGTGGGGTAAACCACAACAAAGGCTCTAGGCACTTTCAGCACATTCTGTATACCTCAGCCCTTAAAAATCTTTTTTTTCTCCCCACCATGAAAATCCTTCCAGCAACAGCCAGTAAAAGATAAACTGAACTAGATTTAAACCAACATCACCCTTTTCTTAACATGGGGTCTGGTTAGTTGTCTTTGAGGGGATGAGAACTAGAGAAAGGTGGTTAGAAGCTGGCAGGAGGTGGTAAGAATATTCTTATTTCAAAAATATTGCTTAAACCTAGTGAAAATGAATTTTGATAAACTGTGATGAACATCAATTTGATGCAGCACTTTATCTATGAGTAAAAAACTACAACTGTAACTTTCACACTCTACACATAGAAGAAAGTCTTTTGGAGGGGGGGTGAGTGGGGGGAAACGCTCGCTCTTCTCCTTGGCATGTCCATTCAGATTTAGATGTATGTGAAGTTAATTTTACAATTAAATGGATGACAAAAATAATCAAGTATTTAAAATCTTAGAACTAGTAAATAAAACATTTAGTTCAGTACAATTATATGCAAAAATCATCTGGACTTTGAAATCAACCTATGACACACCCATTTAGCATAACTGATAAAGGCATTTCTCTTTAAATCCTTCAAAATTGCATTTCCCCCTCTGATTCTGTGATTCTTATGAATTATAGAATTTGCTCACCTTCCGTGCAAGGTACCAAGACAAACTCTAAATGACAACTGTGCTGTTTCTCATTGGTAACATCTCCCTAGCACTGCTTGTCCAAATTCTCACAACTGAGAGTTTTCCCACTGAAATTTGCCTGAATCCTAATACGTGCCACACACCCATTGAACCATTCCAATCATATGTAAAGGTTCACGGCAACATACATATTCTGTGGTCCAGGATTAAGACTCTGTAGCTGAGAGGTGATAAGGAAAGACCTTCCTCTGAGGCTTTTAAGAGCCTACAACTCTCCCTTACCTAGGAATTCCCAACCATTCCGCCAATCCACATAAGCAATCAGTTTTACATTACAATAAAAAAAAAAAAGGAAAGACTGAAAGACTTAGCCAACACTGCTTTTCTCTCCCTCAAATCTTCATTATTTTCTTTCCATTGATTAAGCTTTTAGTACTGACAGAATGATAACCTATATAAGGTATTTCAGAAGTCTTCCCTTCCTTTAAGAAAATTTTAGTTTTTTGATTCTTCTATTGAGCATGCTTCAAGATCTGATTTCTTGATGCTTCCACCTCATCCTCAGCTACTAGTTTTCATTCCCCATCTGAAAAGCTGGTTTTGATCTCGTTTGATACATTTTTCCTTTTCCCTGACATCCTTTCCCTATTCCTGGCCTCATATAAACCTAATGGGCTAATTCTGTATATGTGAAAGCCACTCCTCCTTATTCTCCCCTTCACTCCTCTGTCCAGAGTGATGCAGTAGGATGACCAAACAGTAAACATTCCATTATCTGGGATAATATCAGGAGGTCTCAGATAGTGGAAAAACACAGATGATTCAGGAATTAAATGACATGTTGGAAGCTAAAGCCAAACACAGCATTTTAACTAACAAAGCATCCAGCAAGCTGAGTGCTTGTAACAGAGTACAGAAATGCATCAATGATCTTGTACCAAGATAGCTCTCATCTGTCAGGGCTTATTTGTTTGGAACTTGCCCAAAGGTGTTACATTGTTGAGTAGACTGTGGAAACAAAACCAGCTGTGATCACAGCTAATATACCTAAGAAAAACAAACAAACGTGTAAAAAGAAAGAAAGCATCTCCACACTGGGATGCTTTCCTCTCTAAACACACACCAGACAGGAACAGACTTCAGGACAAATTTCCATGCCAGGGTACACAAACCCAGTTCCCCCTACACAAAGTTCCAAGCAAAAGCAAAAACAAAGCAAGCCTCATCATGACCACTTTCTCCTCAATCTCCTCCACGTGCAGAGCATTCGCCTTGTCTTCACCTCCCTGCCACTGCCTCTCAACCCATGTGATCCCACGTGTATCAGTAATGTGACAAAAGCTATCACGAGTATGACTATAAAAACATTGCAACCTATATATATCAGCATTATTTTATTTGCATGAAAATTAATTGTGCGCTATGAAGTCTTTTTTCTCAGTGTGAAAACATAACCTTAGAGTAATTTACACTTAAAACAACTTAAAAGTGATAAATTTTGCATGTAAACAGGTTCTAGGCATAAATACTTTAGAAAACCCCATCAAATTCTTTTTGTGAAAGAAGGTGGGGAAATGGGGCATTCCAAAAGGAAGCAAGTGCAGACTAGATCACACTACCATCACTGGTCATTGTGCAATTCCATGCAGGTGCTGCAAAACAGCTGGAATGCTCTCATATTTCAGACATCCATCTATATCCATTTTAGAGGTCTGATAAGAATATTATATGGATTTTATCCTGAATGCTAATTTTCACTTAACTATCAACATTCTAAGTAAAATGTCAAATTTTGAGAGTTAATGTGAGCCTATAGTTTCAGCATCCAACCAAAAGTCTCCAACTACTTGTTCTTGTTCAAACTTATGTTATACTGTAGTCAGATGTTGCCATGTTCCTCTAAGTTTATAATAGTTTATCTTGAAATATCACTTTCCAAGATGCTACTTCTCCAAAAGAAATAAGCTAAATATGCTAAACAACCTTTTCTAGAATAAAAAGTTTGCACGGCAATGACACGCAGCCATGGATATTCTTGGCATTTTCCATTTGCCTGTAAAATGGAAAAGGTGACATCCTCATTCTGAAGTTTTCCACCAGTTTAATCTCATGAAATACGAGCAGAGCTCAAACTTTTATGACAAAGACATTTAAGAGGCTCAAGTCATTCACTAGCCAGAATGAACAGTACAAAAAGGGTAATTTTCAGCAAGCAGTGAATCTAGCTTAAATATGAATTCAATTGAAGAGAAAGTGCCGACATCTTCTTTGACAAGAAAAAATGACACACAAATATAAGGAAATATAAAAGTTGAAAAGGACTTAAATGATTCTTAAAAAGTGGATGGATTCCTACTTTCACTCTCATGTAAAAAGACAAAGACACTACTTAGTACAATATTTCAGGAAAAATTAATTACTTACAGATATAATTAACTGTTTCACAAGCTTAGTGTCATCAATGCAATCAAATGCTGCCAGCAAAACCAAATGAGAGAATTCACCCTGTAAAGATGAGATGTGAGAAAGCTTCAGTGACATGTAGTCAAGTTCTACGAATACAATAGTCCATTTAGAACCAACATTTATGAGTTTGTCTCAAACATGACACAGCATGAGCCTAGAAGCAAATTCTGTCTACTGTCACAGAATGAGAGAAACCTCACATTTAGGCTGTCTCTGAAAACAAGGTTTGTTAAGAGAAGCCTGCTATTAAAAAAAAAAAAAAAGTAGATTAAGTTGACCTGGTACTGCTTGATATATTGCTTTATCATACACAAGCCATTAACCTGATCCAGTTGTATAACCAGTATTTGAAATCATAGGATGTTTTGCTGGAACACTGTATACAGATTTGATTTCATAGAATCACATAATGGTTTGGGTTGGAAGAGAAGTTAAAGATCATCTAGTCCCAAGCCCCCTGCCACAGGCAGGGACACCTTCCATTAGACCAGGATGCTCAAAGCCCCATCCAACCTGGCCTCGAACACTTCCAGGGATGAGGCATCCACAACTTCTCTGGGCAACCTGTTCCAATGCCTCACCACCCTCATAATGAGGAATTTCTTCCTTATATCCAGACTAAATCTACCATATTTTAGTTTAAAGCCATTACCCCTTGTCCTATTGCTACACTCCCTGAAAAAGAGTCTTTCCCCATCTTTACTGTTGTTCCTCTTTAAGTACTCGAAGGCTGCTATAAGGGCTCCAGTCTTTCTTCATGAGAGACGTGCTCCAGACCTCTGATCATTTTTGTGGCCCTTCTCTGGACCCACTCTAACAGATCCATGCCTTTCTTATGCTGTGGGCCCCAGAGCTGAACGCATTACTCCCTGTGGAGTCTGATCAAAGCAGATTAGAGGGGAATAATCATCTCCCTTGACCTGCTGGCCACGCGTCTTTTGATGCAGCCCAGGATATGGTTAGCTCTCTGGGCTCCAAGTACACATTGCTGGCTCATGTCAAGCTTTTCATCCACCAGTACCACTAAGTCCTCCTCCGCAGGGCTTATCTCTATCCACTCATTGCCCAGCCTGTATTCATGGTTGGGATCACCCTGACCCAGGTGCAGATGGTCTCAAACCCGATCCTCTCCTACAGTGGGCAGCTCATTCTCCCAGTCCCTGCCCTTGCCTTCTGCAACTTGGGCCGTGAGGCTAGAGCACTTGCTGGTGAAGACTGAGGCAAAAAAGTCGTTGAGTACCTCACAGTGTTCTCCATACCCTGGGTAACCAGGTCTTGTTTCCTTCCAGAGAGGGCCCACATTTTCCCTAGACTTCCTTTCATCGCTGATGTACTTACAGAAGCCCTTCTTGTTATCCTTGATGTCCCTGGCCAGATTCAATTCTGTCTGGGCTTCAGCCTTCCTAACCTGATCCCTGGCTGCTCAGACAATTTCTCTGTATTGCTCCTAGGTTACCTGTCCTTGCTTCCACCCTCTGTGGGCTTCCTTTTTGTTTGAGTTTGTCAGGAGCTCCTTGTTCATCCATGCAGGCCTCCTGCCTTTTTTGCCTGACTTCCTGTTTGTTGGGATGCATCACTCTTGAGGTTGGAAAAGGTGATCCTTGAATATTAGCTAGCTTTCTTGGGCCCCTCTTCCCTCCTTGGCTTTATCCTATGTTACTCTACCAAGCACATCCTTGAAGGGGCTAAAGTCTTCTACTGTAAATGTGCTTAAAACTGAGATGAATCACATACTGTACTTCTGGAGAGTATGTATCTAGCAAACCCAAATCTATGGAGCAGGGGCACCAACCAATTCACTTGTATGTCAGTGAAACTCTGCATGAAAGTGAGGCCTGACCTTCAACACTTCAAAATTGTTTTAATTATTATTCAACCACTGTCTCAGATTTTTTATACACATATACATATATTTCTAGAATTAAGTTATTAGTGATATCAGCAAATCACAGAGAAACATTACATTGGCCAGTGATCTCCAAAGTGGGGTGCACAAGACAATCCTCTGGTGTGTGAGAAGAAAGTACTCTTTTGTACCATTAATTAATTAAAAATATTTTAAAATAGCATTTGCTTTATCTCATCCTTTTTTAATTTATATTTTTGTATGTTTTATAATGTATATAATGTATTAGTACAATTGTACTGTATATTATTTATGAATAAATACACATACACTGGGGATGTGTGCTCACAAGCGTTTACTAACAGAGTTGCAAGATCAAAAAAAGCCAATGATCATGCCAGCTATCAGTAAACAGAACAATACAGCACCCAGAAGGAAAGAAATTTAAAAAGTATTTCTTTACAGTTGCAGTTTTGCCAAGCACCATGAAATCCAGTTGCAACTGCTACTCTGTTGGTGTCACAGTCTCCAATCATACTTCTTTTCCAAAAAAACAAAATAAAAAAATTACAGACTTCTTCCATTGTATGTCAATTCAACATGAATTCATTTTAGAGCACCCTGACTTAAAAATGTATTGAGCATTTTCTAAAACTAATATGCTCAAATGGCTTTTCCAATGACATCCCAAGCACATCTTGATTTGCTCCTCTTCTGCATACAGCTTATTCGTAACAAATTAACAAATGCAGACGCAGCATAAAGATGGGTTTGAAGATATCTGCTCTCTTTCTGTCTCAAACTGCAACTGACTGTCCTGTACATTAACTGAAGGAAAAAAAAAATATAGTAAAAAAAAAAAAAAAAGAAAGATTTATGATTACCTCAGCTACTTTAAAGAATAATAGTAGATGTAGTGCCTACAATGAAGCTTCTCAGTGTGTCTCCAAATGTTGGACAGTTTAATATATTTCATACTATCCAGTACATCATCACTATTGGAAACCTAATTTTACTGAGATCTCACAGTTGTTTCCCATACCAAAGGACATTAAAAAAAAAAAAAAAAAAATCAGCCTCTAACCATCAAATCAGTTGTTTCTTAGAAATTTTTATTTAAGAAATAAATGACTAATGAACACTCACCGTTGCTATTTTTTCAATATATGTCTTCATAGTTTTCACAATGACTTTTCTGTCCTATCCAAAAAGAAAAACTCAAGTGAGCCTATAATGTCAGTGATTCTGAACAACTGAACTGTTATTTACACCTTCAAGAAGATAACCTACAATTTGCTTCCTAAAGCACAGAATAGTTACTGAAGTCCAATATTTGTAATATTAATCAACACATAAATACAGTGTAAAGGGCTAAATCTGAATTGTGAAAAAGACTCAGTCCCAGTGATTTTTTGTGAGGTGTCTACATGTTCAGTCCAGAAATGCAGGAACACAAAAAGGGGCAACTTCAAAAAAACATACATATATTCATCTATATCCTGTCCGTTACTTATGGAAGAAGAATGCACTTCAACTCTTCATTTGGAAAGAAACTTATTCAACATGAGCTGAAACTTTAAAGAAGCAAGGACTCTAACCTGTTGCAAAACCCCTTTACTTGCAAGATATTGTTTTTGCAGAAAGTTTCCTCGGGTTTGTCTTCTAGTTATTATGATAAGTGCTCAGTCTTGCATTAAGAAATCTACAGCATGAATGAATGGCCAATAATCTTAAAACGTTAAGAGTTTTATGTGCTAGCCCTAAGAACACTGTTGAAAAGAAAAGGAGATGCTTCCACTGTAAAAGTTCTCATGACAGCATTTGACTCACAAGTTCTACTGCTTACAATTGCTAACGTAAGTGAAGTGGGGCCACTTGTAAACAGAAGAACTTATATGAGCAGTCATACAGTCGCAGACCAGAGTTTTCAAGCTGGGCTTGGTAAAAAGGAAGCAAACAATACCTTGGGAGTACCATGCCATAAACAGTGCATTGCTACTCGGGCTCCATCATGAGTGTGTGCCAGGTAGATGACAGCCTCTCTGACAGCTTCTATCATTTCCTGAAGAAGAAAAGGTGATTAGAGTAAAAAGGTGAAAGAGAAAATCTGAGGAATTTTGGGAGGGCAGGTAGGAAAAGAATTTTTTCTCCCCATGACACTACAGAGAGCATCACTGGGCCTACAGAACCACTCTCATTGTCTTGACCCATGAAAACTGGCCTAGAGAGGCATCCCAAAGCCTGGGAAAGCTGGTATCATTTACACTGCAAAACTAAACTAATCATCATGTGAAATCCAAACCATATAAAAGCCTGTAAGTTGTCCTATTAGAGAAAATTCAAGGAACTGTGCTCAGAGCTGACGCAGAAATTAGAGGTGATGACAACAGCCATTCATTTACAAAAAAGAAAATCTTTGAGGGGATACAATTTATTTATACACACAGAGCACCAGCTAGAGAGCAAGAAGAACTAAAAGGTCATTTAAATGTCAAAAGATGTTGTAAATCACATGTCAAGATTCAGCCAAAAGTTGGTCTTCATATCAAAGGAAAGAGGTCCTGAAGCCATCCTACAAATAAAAGTATCAGCCAAAAAAAAAAAAACCAAAGGAAAAACCCAGGTTATTAGATACGACACTATTTCTGTTATTGTCTGATAGATATCTTGATGTGGAGTTTCCATCGTCTATCTGTCTCCCTTTCCACCCCAGGCTGCTTCTAGCTCCCTGCTCAGACCAGGGACTGCTCAATCACAACATGATCTACAAAAGGGGTTTCCAAATGGTGGCATGTGCACAAAAATGTAAGAAGAAAATCCCATCATCTATCCTTTTCATTAGGAGAATATTCAATTTCTACCATGCCTGTACAAAAGGACAAGCAAAGGAGAAGAGCTATGCCTTTACTCCCCTTATCTTGAAGAACACTGTGAATCCAGAAGCATTCTCTGATGAAGTATTATAGGAAACCATGCTCAGGAACCCTGAATTAGGTAACATCTGGATTTAGAATAGGCCATGAAAAATCCATCTCACTACCCTTAGCTTTGGCTTTGTTCACTGTAACAAAGAAGAGCTCAGTCTAGCAGAAAATATGCGAGACACACAGCAAGTCTGGAAGGCTCCACGTGGCCTGAGGTCAGATGGCACTGAGCTGCAGAATCAGAATGAGGCGGGATACCAGCTCATACAGATGTCACTTTACTTGGATGAATTTAGGCCTAGTTTTTGCATGAGCGGCTGGGTTAAGCTTAAAACTGAAGTTTAATGTAGACATAGTGATACAAGCCATGCGCTTGGCTTGTAGGCAGAAGACAGTTTCGGCTGCTGACAGAAGGGACCAATCTGATTATACTTTGATCAAAAGTATGTTGTACAATGGCCGGGGAGGTTAATAAACTGCACACTTTGAAAGCTGAACTACTAGAAGGAGTGTTCCCACCTTTAATTTTATCTTATTTTCCAGCTGTTGAGAAGGACCATTTAGCATGGACACAAAAAACATTAGTTTTCTGTCACAAAGTCATTGCATTAGATTTTTTTTCTTTTTCTTTTTCTTTTTTTTTTTTTAATTCAAACATCACCAACACTATTGTTTTAGTGTGAAAGCTCACTGTAGCTGTATGTCTCACACAACACCACTTTCCAGTCATCCATCTGGAATCACGAGATATGTAAAACTACAAATTCCACTGTATTTTCTTTTAGCTACAACACTTTTACAATAAGATTAAAAACATTTCATTGAAAGGCAAAAGAAAACAGACAAACAAAAAAAACAACCAAAGCATACTTACAGATCTTTGTTTTGGAAGAGCGTAAGTGAAAAAGTCCAAAAATACTTTATGTACCAGTGAGTGCTTTACCACAGCCTCTCTGTATTTGGGAAGAGGAAAATGAGAAAAAGTTCCCCATAAGCAATGTTTTTAACATAAGCTAACACTGCCTCCTGCGTATTTCCAAAAAAAGGAAAAAAGTCAGTTGTTGCGGCATGCAGAAAACACAGTCATCCTGGATAAGATATTTAGCACCTACAATATGTGGAAACTTCTACCAAAAATAATAAATTCTAAAACCTAGCAAGATATTTTCTTCTGAAGACCACTCAAGAATCTTATCCAATAACACATTAAAAGGCATACCACACTGTTCAGAGTTCTACCAATTGACTGGGGTGGGGGGCACTTTACTTTATAGAACTGGAGTTCACAATAATGTAAGATATTCATTTTGGCAAACTGGACAAAAACACACTTACTTGCTACCCAATGCAGCAAAGATGAAAAGAACAGCAGTATTACTGCTGTCCTTTCACATAAACAGATAATATAAGTATCTCAGACTCAGAAACAAACAGGTACATGCTAGATCGACACCATGAGTCAATTTTTGTCCTTACTTTTGTGCCATTGGTGTAAGAATCTGCTTCATTTCATCCAAGATGGCCTCTCTCTTCTCAGGCTGAGCTTCTAATACTTTATCCAGTGTTGGGACAACTGGTGTCTGTAATGAATATACATTCAGAAGTTTAATCATTCCCCGTAGGTATCTGAGTTCATAGAAAATTATATTCTTCAGTCCCTTGTCAAACAGCAATTCATGAACAATATCACAAACAAAACGAACTTTCTGCAAAACTATCAGCTTTTAAAATTTTAGAAATAAAAAGTGTATCTACTTTGAATATGTCAGAAGCAACATACTTAAGTTATAAACAAACTGTGTATTAGTCATTAGCAAACAAAAGCTACCTCTATGGTCTAAACTGTTTTCTGGCAATTATAGTCAGTTCTTCATGTGACTGTTAGGTACAAGGAAAAATATGCAAAATTGGCAGTGTGTTTAGGGACTCCTGAGCTACGGAGAAATCTTGCAGGATAGCACGCATACATCAGGTGTCAAGACAGCAACACATCAATGAACTAAAAAGTTAACAGAGCTCCAGGAAATTCCAGTTCAAGAACAGCATGGAGAAGCAGACTCCAAGGTAAGTAACTTGAATACAGAACTACTTTCTGGTATCCAGTCTAAACATTTAGACTTGCAGCCCTTGTAAAAGAATCTGTTATTAGCAAAGCAGTCTGACTAGACAAAAAATTAGAAGAAATGAATTCTTCTTTCTTTTNTATATATTTTCTATGTGCTACTAGAGAGATAGGAGGAGGACAATGGAATCACAGTTCAAAACTTAAAGAAATTCTGGGATTATATCATGATTTCATATATATCCACATATTCTTCAGTCTCAGGTTTGCACCACAAAGTAAGATTATTTGAGGCACTCAAGCCATGAATGCTAAAATGGTAGAAACTTAGACTGCATGCTTGATTTCAAAGACTGTATACTCCCAGAAAAATTACAGTCTATAAACATAGAAACTAAGTTTTTTGCATTAGTTTTGCAAAACGCTTTAATAAAACTTAAGATGACCTGCAAATAAAAAAAATAACATTACAGTTCAGAAATGAGTTGTTAAATTCCTCTAAAATTTTACCAGAAAAACTTGTATGTGAGGTACAAAAGTCACTCTACTGTAGTTAATAATTGGGTAAAACAGTTTTCGATTTTGTAGCAAACAGAATTATTTGTGCCTCCAGTAACAGGAATCCAACTCTTCAAGTCAGCAAGAAAAAGAAGAACTAGAGGTCAAAAGAAAGGAGGCTGCACTTTAAAAATTTCCCACTATCTGCTGGGCATCTGCATCTAAATGGTTTCAAGAGTTTGGACTCATGTCTAATACTCTCCATGGGAAAAAGAAACTAAGCCGAAAATTAAGCCTAAATGGCATGCTGTATGTTTCGTCCATACTCAGTTCTCATGGGACGTGAGGCAGTTCTGATAAAAAGCCATCTACAGCATTATAGGGGAATTAAACCTAAATCTTATCTCGGCAAGGACGACTACTTCACGCTACACAATATGACACCATGGTAACTCCAACTATACTATCCTAGACTGTCTTTGATGCATAGAACAAGCTCATACATGAACGTAACATATTTCACGTAGCTCAAACTGAAAAACACAACCTTAACCTATAACGGAAATGCACTATTACTCATAGCATTTACATATGCTAAAGTAGAATGCATCTGGACAGCTCACAGAAAGGAATATTATCAGAAGAAACAGGATGTAAGATAGGTAAGGTATCAATAACACAATACATTAGATACCAAAACACCTTAGACTAGAAAGTATTGAAGTCACCTTGTAAACCTGGAAAGTATTCCCATATAGCTCTTCTGTCAGCATATTTCTCTGCTCCAGAATGGCTCTGTCATTATATGCATATTCCACTACAGCAGATGCTTCAGCATGACGGAGCATTTTTTTCACATGACCTTTAAAACTCTTGATTATTTCTGCAATTTGTGTTTTTGTCCTGTTTCACAGGGAAAGATTGATACCAAAGGTTAAAACAGTAGGGAAGAGGTGACCTAGCAATAGTTCTATTTCTAGAAACTTAGCTAGTTGATGAGTATTAGCACAGAAACCAGGAAATATAAGCATCTAGATCACCCTTTCAGTATTTGCAAAAATATGGTGAGAAAGCCAGGAATCTGCAGAAATCGTGGAGGACGATCAAGTAGACTTTAGGATGCAAAAAAAAGAAACCAGTAGATAAACTCTCCAGACGGATGTCTTCCTGAAACACTCTTTCAGTGAACACACAAGGTCTTTACAAGCCAGTTGTTATGTATAAGACAAAGACCAACTTTAAGTACATATCTGAGCTTTTTTTGGCACGTTTTCCTCAATGATGTGTACGCTTAGCTTTACTTCTTGCAAAAGGAAAAAAGGTATCAGCAATACCAGACACTCCTGTCTCATCACTGCTATAAACATGTTTCCCAAGACATGTTTTTCTAAATCATCATTGGTGCACTATAGATGAAGAGTATTCACACTGAAAATGAAACAATCCAAGACAGCTAAGCAGTTTCACTTCATACTCACCCATACATAAGAAACTTCTTCACAATATTTCTGGAATATTTTGACTTGCTCAACTCCACTAGGCTATCTAGAAGAAGGGAAAAAAAATTCAGCTGGCTTTGATTTTTCTTGACATTAACACTATAAAACGAGATGCCACTATTTAAGTAAGTTTTAAGAGCTTGCTAGGAATGATGTATCATTTCAGCACAAAGCTAAAATGATTTAAGAGAAAATAACTTGGTTCATTTTAATGCACCCTAACAAAAATACACAAGCATACAGGTAAAATATAAACAGGAAAAAATACCTTTCAATTCTTCAAATGTCTCTTGCCTTTGCTTGTCATTACCATATTGAATAAAGCACTGGATTACTCGAGTTGAATCATGTGCAAATGCCAGCTGCAGGACAGATGTATTTTATTATCCTAGGTCATTCATATGTCATTATGTATAAAATTTATTTTAACGCATTCTGTTTCAGATACAGCTTTATGCCACATGTAGCATGTAATGACAATAGTAAGAATAGTTACCTATTACAACAAATTAAGTTTTTAAGTGTTTTTACTGCTTTAAAAGTACGCTATCAAACAATATACAGAGTACTTGTAGTTGCTGACATCAAGTAACATATTATGTAATATGCATCAGGTATTTAATACTGAATGAAAACCATGAAACAGTATCTTGTTTTCTCTCATGTTCTTTGGAATTTCAGAATGAGCATTACCATACAGTTCCACTTCTGCATGGAATACCAAAAATCACTTTAGAATCCAGCAACATTTATTTCACTGCAAATTTACACATTTCAGGAATTAAACAGAAAGACTGTTTGGTACAGTTAAGTATCAGGAAAATAACTTCTGTAAAGCAGTATCGTAAAGCAACAATTGCAATTAAGCAAAACTCTCAGTGGCTGATTTTAAACTTACTTCAGTTAACATAGAGTTTCACTAGACTAAAGATGCCTGGCAAAACAGCCATTCTTATAATAGCCATCTGATAGGCAAAGCATCCCAGGACTACTGCCCTCAGATCTAAGGGGCAGAAGCAGCCTTTCAACCCTGTTTGTTTCACCCCCCGGCCTCCCCTTAATTTATTCATTTATTTTTTTAAAACTCACAGTTAAAATAACATTTCTTGTAGCTTCTAGAAGAACAGGTTGGCACCATATTATAGAAAAATCATTTATATTTGACCATTCTTAGAAGAAGCTTTTGTTAATTTGTGCACATTATATGGCATTTGTTACATGGCATTGATTTTTCTTACATTTTTAATTTTTCCGTGAAGTAGCTTTTGTAGTTCATTCATCAGCTTTTCCCGTTTCTCCTTATCGCATTTCTTCCTACAAGAAAAGAAGTACAACAATCATAATTAAGGAAGAAGCTTTTTAGTAGTATAATTCTATTCTATCTATGTTTTAAAAAGCAAGACAGTAAAACACAATACAAATTTAGCCCCTGCTAATCCACATTTACTTAGATATTAATTAAAGCTGTAGCTAGACATAATTAAGTGGTTTCAGTGCCAAGAAACCAAACCACATATTCCCTTTAAAATAATTTTCTTCTGAATAACATTATAATTAAAAAGATTACAAACGCAAATCTACAGACACAGTTGCTGATGTCACTAAGATACTAAAGATTCTTAAGTGTCTTACAGCCAAAACTAGAAATCACATATAATTAGACCATATTAAAATTAACTCCTCCTTCTGACATGAAGCCCCAGTCTGAGTATTACACTTGTCCATACAGATAATACAACTTTAAAAAAAATAAAAACGCAGCGATCCAACAGCAAGATCACACTGAATCAGTATATGCTCTGTGGTTCACAATTCAAAAATCAAGATAACTCCTTAAACACTTTAGCCTAAAATAAAAGTGGCATCGATTCAGACATTTCTAGCATTACAGAGCACCACACTTTGCTTTAATCCTCTACAGAATTGCACGTAATGTTACAATTCACCCACAGATTTTCACTGTGGAAACAGTTTCATAAAATTGCCAAAGGAGCCAGGAGAATCACCTTGCAACTTATGACAATGAAAGAAACAAAATCATTATTACCTTCTCACACTTTCCCATATTTGCTTTGATTTTACAATTATGTCATAATTACTTTTATCATTAAGTTGTCTGCTTTGCTTTAACTCCTTCTTTTTCTTTTTGAAGTCGTTCCATTTTGGCTTCTTGGAATCTGACCCTGAAGACAAAAATAAATACATTTTCGATAGTTAACAAGAGAGGAGCAAGGGATTTCTTTATCAGTGTGAACTGTGATAGCTCTGTGACTTCAGTTTCTAACAAGTCAGGAGCTTTACCTGCAGTTTTCCAGCTAGCTAACATATGAGCATAAATATTTAATAAGCATGCTAAGCTAGCAATTTCCATTTCTAAAATACTGGAAGAACAAGGCAAACAGTGATTCTCCTTCAAAGCTGTGTCAAAGGATGTATCGCAAATCTCTTTACAGCTTAAACACTGACCATAGATGCACCTACCACCCTGTGACTGTACAGCCCCTGGTAATTCTCCCTTTGTTCTTCATTCTGTCCACATATATACCATTTCCGTCTCTCAAAAGAGGAACTCTAAACTGAAGATACATAACGGAAATCTCAGAGAAAGGAAAAGAATTAAAGCCTTTTTGCAAGCCTATTCCTTCTATTGAGTCAAATTCCTTAAATAGGAGATTTTTCTATACAATAGCTATACGCTGCCACACAGCAAGCTCCTTTAGGGTAACTTCATAGAAAGTGCCACAAACGAATTATGGAAAAAAATTCACGTTTTAGTTTAATTCATATTATGAAAAAAATCATCATCTTATACTACTTGGTTTCCCAGAAGCAAGTGCTAACTATCACTTCTGTACGGAACAACATTAAAGATACAGCTTTGAGTTTTTTGGACCTTGAAGCATTGTTCGTTGACAGTCAGCAGCATGTATCTAATCGTCTTGTCTGTTCAAAAACCATGCTCACTTTTTATAAAGCATATTTTAGAATTTCTGTATCACTTGTCCAAAAGTAATAGTGATGCTTTGCTTTGAGAGCAGCACCACTGTGCAATACATAGCAGCTTTTATTTATTCTTACAAACAACATTTAAAGTGGTTTGTTTTTAAAAAGCTTAATACGAACATTCTGTTGCAATTAAGTTTCCAGACAATTAGCGCATGCCATCTGTGAAGCCATTCTGCAAATATGCAACAACAGCTAGACCAGAACACCCAATATCTTCTCCTGTCCTTCAAACAACTAAAACAGCTAGCATTTTTCTACAGAACTTCAGAATCTGCCCAAGATTCCACTTCTCATTCTATGTTGCTGCTTATGGTCAGTCATCCCAGAGGTTTTGCTTGATAGCAGAAGTTCTCATGTACCAGAAAGTTGTTTTTTTTTTTTTAAGAAAAAAAACTATTTAAAAAGTGATAAATAGGCATTTGTTTAGCGTCTCTATATAAAGACAAAAAATGTATAAAAATGTATAAAAAACAATATCACAGATGTGGGTTTTTTTGTCTGTTTGTTTTAAGTGATGTGACTAGATAGTTTGGACCACAGAAAAATAATATAAAGAAGGATAATCAATTTTATTTCACTAATGTTTTCATTCCAAATTTTAGCCACTACTTTTATGAGAGGGTTCCATTTCTAAGATAAGTCTATGAACAACTCTGTATTTTCCAGAGCTATGTGGAAATAGTCACTTCCGCACTTGCCACAATATTAGTATTCTCATTCTCACAGCTTTATGCTGGCATAACAGTAATTTAAATTTGCTACTGCATCTTTACTTTCGACTTCCAACAAAACCCAAAACTCTTGATTCTCATGACTTTGGCTTCACACTTAATGAAGTGACATAATATCTTCACACAGGAAAGACTAAACATAAAGTAAAGTAGGAGTCATTCAGTCAATTTGGAAAGATGATAAGAAGGTGGGGGTAGAGGAAGACCTAGATGAACAATGTGTTTATCAAAACTTTTTCCACTGACATCCAGGCTTAAAAATCTGCTCACCTCCCTCTTGTCCCTCCTGGAGTTTCCTCTTCCTTGCAATCTTTTCTGATTGCTGTTTATTCTTGAACTGTTTGATATTAGCTCTCCCAGGTCTTAAATTTCCTTTCACACATTTCTTGGAAATGGATTTAGGCTTTCCCTCCTCATCTTCTTTGTTAGGAAATTTCTTTGGAGGACCTGAATCTAGTAACCAAAAAAAAAGAAATTAAAATGTTACCCTAGAGCTAATGTTTCTTCAAAATAACAAATTATTACTATAACAAGCCTCAGACTTTCTAATCACAGAATCACAAGGTTGGAAAGGACCTTCAAGGTCATCTAGTCCAACCGTCATCCTATCACCAATACTACCCACTAAGCTACTAAACCAAATCTTGTAGCACCTTGTCCAGGCGCCTCTTAAAAACCGCAAGGGTCGGTGACTCCACCACCTCCCTGGTCAGGCCGTTCCAGTGCCTGACCACTCTCTGAGAGAAAAAGTTTTTCCTGATATCTAGTCTAAATCTCCCCAGGCGCAACTTGTGGCCATTTCCTCGAGTCCTATCATTAGTTACCTGAAAGAAGAGGCCGACCCCCTCCTCATCACAACCTCCCTTCAGGAAGTTGTAAAGTGCAATGAGGTCTCCCCTGAGCCTCCTCTTCTCCAGACTAAACAATCCCAGCTCCCTCAGCCGCTCCCCATAAGACTTGTGTTCCACACCCCTCACCAGTTTCGTTGCCCTTCTCTGGACACGTTCCAGGGCGTCGATGTCTTTCTTGTAGCAAGGGGCCCAAAACTGAACACAGTACTCGAGGTGCGGCCTCACCAAAGCTGAGTACAGGGGGTGATCACCTCCCTGCTCCTGCTGACCACCCTGTTTCTAATACAGGCCAGGATGCCATTGGCCTTATTGGCCACCTGAGCACACTGCCGGCTCATGTTCAGCCTTGATACATCATACCAAATACACATAGTAAGAATTCTTTCTTGTTTCTCAGAGCCAGCGTTTTCTTTGCAGTCCCTGGCTCCCCCAGTTTTCCCAGGAAGTTTTGCCCAGGCTGCAGCATAATGACACAGGCATAAAAAGGATTATTGTAAATTAAGGACATCAAAGTCACCAGTCCCACAAACACGTATGATCCCACCAAATCACAGCTTACGGTCAGAGCTGTTTAGAAGTCAGTTCTAACCATTTTGAACAGTACAGAGCAAGTACTGAAAGACATTTTCTCAATCCTAATCCACAGCATTTTACACACCTCACCTTCAACTCTCAAATAAACCTTGCTTCCTAACATAGGAAAGCAAAGACTAGAATCAAAATATTAGCAGTGTGAAACTTCTAACTAGCGAGTATTTTAGCTCAACCAAATACAACTGAAGGGCTTGCAGTCCAATCTACTTCGAATTTTTCAGCTTTGTTTTCTCCAAGTTATTTGGTCTTACAGTGAGTATAGTTTTGAATGCAACCGAGAATCATAGACTGGTTTAGGTTGGAAGGGACCTCTGGAGGTCATCTGGTCCAACCCCCTTGCTCAAGCAGTGACACCTATAGCAGGTTGCCCAGGACCATGTCCAGATGGCTTTTAAAGGTATCCAAGTTTTGAGACTCCACAACCTCTCTGGACAACCTGCTCCAGTGCTCTGTCACCCACACAGTAAAGAAGTGCTTCCCGATGTTCATACAGAACCTCCTGTGCTCCAGTTTGTGTCCACTGCCTCTTGTCCTGTCACTGGGCACCACTGAAAAGAACCAGGCTTTGTCCTCTTTGCACCCTCCCTTCAGGTATTTACAGACATGGGTAAGATGCCCCCTGAGCCTCTTCTTCTCCAAGCTGCACAGTCCCAGCTCTCTCAGCCTCTCTTCATACGAGGGGTGCTCCAGCGCCTGCATCATGTTGGTGGCCCTCTGCTGGGCTCTTTCCAGTACATCCAGGTCTGTCTTGTACTGGGGGGCCCAGAACACAGTACTCCAGGTGTGGCCTCACCAGCACTGAGTAGAGAGGAAGGATCACCTCCTTTGATTTGCTGGCTATACTTTGCCTAATGCAGCCCAGAATACCACTAGCCTTCTTAGCAGCAAGGGCACACTGGTGACTCACGTTCAACGTGGTATCCAACAGGACCCTCAGGTCCTTTTCTGCAGAACTGCTTTACAGCTGAATGGTTCCAGCATGTATTGGAGCTCTTCCTCCTCAGGTGTAGGACTCTGCAATTCTCCTTGTTGAACATCATGAGGTTCCTGTCAGCCTACCTCTCCAGCCTGTCGAGGTCCCTCTGGATGGCAGCACGGCCCTCTAGTGTATCCATCACTCCTGCTAATTTTGTGACATCTGTAAACTTGCTAAGGGTGCACTCTGCCTCAGCATTCAGATTGTTAACGATGATGTTATTGAAATGTTAATGAAACAGGACTGGACCCAATATTGACCCCTGGGGCGCTCTCCTTGTTACTGTCCTCCAACTAGACTTTGTACCACTAACCACTACCCTATGGGCCGCAGCACCCGGCAGTTTTCAACCCACCTCACTGTCTGCTCATTCAGCACACACATCAACTTGTCTGTGTGGATCTGAAGGGAGACAGTGTCAAAGGCCATACTGAAGTCCAAGCAGAAAACGTCCCCTTCTCTACCAGGCCTATCATTTCATCATAAAAGTTTATCAATGTAGTCAAGATTTAAAATAAAGTTCAAGTATGCCGGCACACAATAACAATCATTCAGCCAGAACTCCTATGAAGAAGCCTCTGTCTTCTTACCGTTATCTTTTTTAAATTTCCTTTTTCCATGTAGCACTTTTCCACGAGATACTTTTCCACTCTTCCCTACGAACTTCTTTTTACTCTTGGCTTCCATTGCGACACCACTGGAACCGAAGCAAGAAACAGTATTAACAGTCGACCCAATCTACATCGCTAACGACGCGAGAAAGAGACGGCCCACGATTCCCGAAGACCGGCTACCCAGAGCCGAGCCCTCCTCTGCGGCGGCCCCCGATCGCGCACGGGGCAGCAGCCACGAGGCTGAACCCGTCCCCAGGCGGGCGGTGCACGCCCAGCACAAACACCCTTGGGCCGGCCAGTGCCGAGGCTCGGCCAGGCAAGGCCGCGGCTGGCGGGGCCTGGGCAGCCTCGGCCCCCCTCCCCCACGGGCCCCGAGGCCAAGCCCGGTGGTGGCACCCGACCCGCTGGGAGAGAACGCTGGGCGCCGCCAGAGGCCCCCGGAGGCCTCCTTCCTCCCTCCTCCTCCTGCTCCCCCCCCGCTGACCCCCACGCCGCCGCCCTCGCTCACCGCCGGCCCCNCCCCCCTCCCCTCCCCGGATCCTCGCCCGTGCCGCGCACGGCACGACGCCCTGCGAAGTCCGGGCTGCTGCGAGGCAGCGCCTGTCCCGCTCGCTGCAGTCCTGCCGGCACCGCCTGCCCTCCCCGCCCGCCCTGCGGCCAGGCCGGCGGGCAGGTCGCCGCCCGTCCGATCCGAGCTTGCCCCGTGCTCGGTACAAACGAGGCCCTAGCTTAACGGGAGGGCAGCACGGCGCGATACAGGCAGCGCAGCACGACATTCCGCAGCGGTAGTGCGGCAGAGCGCTAGATGGAGCTGTTGCTTCAGAATGAGGCAGGTGCGGGCAGGCTGTGAGACTCGGTGTCCAGTATTCGTATTCAGGGGTTCAGCGGGGCCGTCGCGTCCGAGAGGAAGGGGAATCCCTATTCATAGATGTGGCAACCGTTTCAATCGTGTGAGTATGAAAGGAAGTCAGAGCGCAGTAAATACGTCAGTAATAACGCCCGTAATGTATTCAGCTGAAGAAGTGATGTAGAGAGAAGTTATTTGGCTTTTTGTAAGGCTTTTTCTTCAGTACAGCCGGTGATAGTATTTTTCTTTTATTCATCCCCAGGGAAGCACGTGACAGTAACTCACAAAATATAAAACAACATAGGCAGAAGTAAGCAGTTGTTTTCCCACTGCTTGAAACAGTAACACCATGCCTGTCAAAACTACCTGAAAATTGAGTCTTTAAAAGGAAGAGAGAGTGTGCAGTTTGAAGCTTGGCTTACATCAAGGGCCGTACACAAGGATACGTGCTCCCAGCCCAAATGCTTTGCATCACTGTTTGAAACTGTAGATATTTAAGTTAGGTCTCCACTCAAGTTAAATTGTCCAGGTTTTTGGTGGTTTCTTTTCAAGGATTAAGACCAGTGAAGACGTTAGAAAATACATTGCTGTGTTCAGCTTGATTGCTAGAATATGAACACCTCCCAGAGAATAAACCAGTGAAAATTTTGAACATCAACCAGAGATTTCAAGTCAATCAGCTTACACATCCAAGCCTTCATCTTTTTTACAGAATAATTATAGGTCCCTTAGAATTCCTCAGGTACCTTACAACTGGCTGTAGTTGATGATTGTTCTGGACCTAATCAAGTCTCCAGTATATTCCCACATATATGTTCGGAATCAGTATGGATGTCTTCATGTTTAGTTTTCTCTCTTTTCTGGACACTGTTTTGATTCCATGGAGATAAAAATGATTAAAGAAACCAAAAGATGAAAATTCAGAAAAGTGAATTTGCAATTTGCATACAATATATGTAATACTGAAATTCGGTATTATCAGTCTGTGTCTCTAGTGGGAGTCTGATCTCAAGATCCATGTTTACATTCAGATTCTTCTAATATTGTGATTGACTTGCATAATATTGTATTATTCCTTGAACATGAAGCTTCCAACTTTATATCACAAACATGTTTTTGGATGCCGTTGAAAATGTGTTTGACACTTTTTTAAACAACAAGGAAGCAACTCTTTGGTCAGCAAGAACAGGCAGTGAGAATGCCAACAGCAAGATGCACATTTCACTGTTCAGTCGTAGTCTGGGTAAGATCATCATGAAGTGTATACAGCATTTTCTTCTGTTGCACAGTACATCTGCATCCATACTGATTTGCCTGTAGAATAAACTTGCTATGGCAGTAGCTGAAGCACTGCTGGCATACTTGCTCTTAGGGCCAGTCCCTGGCATAGCACTTTTCTGGCAGTGGCTTCCAGGAGTGGTGACTTTGGTGCTGCTGAATGCCATAACCACTTTATTTCTTAGCAGACTTTGAAGAAATGAGAGCTGTTGTAAACATAATAGGAAGATTAAACATGGCATGTCTCACATTTTACATAAGGATTCACAAAACTGTGACTATATTTCTGCTCACCTGTTCTAGCCAAAACAGAATTCTGTAGTGTCTGTACTAAAAAAGTCAAGGAAACAATAATAGGCGGGGTAATTTTTCATGCATTTCTTAACACATTTATCTGATCATTTTCAGCATCATAAAAAATATTTTGGCTCTGTGACATGATAGATCTGGTCTTTGTATTAAGGCAATTGCAGTGAAGACTGCAGCAGTGGAGTGCTACATAGTGCCTTGGGCAGGGCTGCCCTGCTCACTTCAGTGAACCTTTTTGAACAAGGCTTCTGAAGGTGTAGTGCTGTAAGAAAAATGGAGCATAGCCACAGCCGTAACATGACGTGTTCATACTACCAAAGCAGCAGCAGAATAAATAAGTCATGATAACTGCATCATTTCATTTTCATTTTTCAGTGGTACAGATGGTAGTTTGTCAGTGTCTGAAGACAGCTGGGTTCACATTGTCTAAGACTGTATTTTTTAGTTTATGTTATTTGTGAAGAAGAAGACAGTTCTGATGTCCTTGTAAATGGATTAATTGCCACACTTTTCGGCTGCTCCTTTCCTACCATTCTTTCTGGAGACAGCAACACCTTTGCACAGCCTTTCAATTCATTATCTCCCTCCACACTTCCTGTAAAGATTTTTTTTTAATCTTTCTTGCTGTAACAACACAGATCTCTGCACTACAGCCACAGCTATTTGCATCGCTGCTGCTCCAGTTGCAGTGTGCCAGGGACCTCTTCTCTGTATCACTTTTAGGCACCTCAGGAAAAATTAGAATAGAATAGAATAGAATAGAATAGAATAGAATAGAATAGAATAGAATAG
>VXAL01009007.1:1296-42647 GCA_013399475.1 Chauna torquata
GTGGATGGGGGGAAGGTGTTTTTAGTTTGCTTTTAGTTTCTCATTGCTAGTTATAGTAATAAATTATACTAATCTCCCTATGTTGAGTCTGTTTTGCCCGTGACGATAATTAGTGAGTAACCTGCTTGTCCTTATCTCACCCCTTAAGCCCTGGTCCATCATATTTTCTCCCCCTGTTCCTTTGAGGAGGGGGAGTGAGCGAGCGGTTGTGGTGGAGGTCGCCTGTTTAGCTGGGTAAAACCACCACACAAAGGTATACTAAACAACATAATTTTTTATTAAATCTTGCTGTCTGTGTAAAAACCTATGTGGAAAACCTGTTTTAACAAACACCCTACACAAAGCAGTAATAGTGTTTTTTTGACCTTCTTCTTCTTCTTCCTTTTTTTTTTTTTCGGTCCTAAAGTGGCAAGGAATTTCAATAACAATAGAAAACTCCATAAAATCAGACCTCCATCTCTATATTTGAAATTTCACCTGTTCAAATAAATTACTTTGTCATTTGCCCTTGCAACTGAAGTAAGCAAGTTGGATTACAAGAAATAACACTTCTGAAAACTTTTCTTAAATGGTATTGCAAATGCTTTGTCAAAAGTGGGTCCAATATAGGCATGAGTATGGTATTATTGCAAAAATGTTCTGCTTGTCAGATGCAGATTTGAGGCATGGGTCTAAAATTCCCAAGCAGGTTTCCATCCTTGCTCTGAGGAGACCTCTGGCCAGAGGAGGACTTCCCTCTCACAAGGTTGCTGGTATGTTGTGAATGCCAGAGGGTCAAAGGAGTGACATGAAGATGGTGGGAAAAGAAATAGACTAATTTTGGAAATTGGCCTGAAAAAATGAAAGTGTTTTCATGCTCCTCCCAGTGGCCCAGCTCCTCCTCCTTCCTCATTCTCCCTCCTATGCTTGCCACATCCCCTGGAGAGCAAATACTGGGCCAGCACGGAGCCGTTCGCTGGCCTGGGTCACTCTTTTTCCTGAATTTACCTATGTTTTGCCATATCACTCACCATTTCAGTGTATTTTTGTACAGTGCTTTGACCTCCAAATGGTCACGCCAATTTATAGATTTTAAAGGTACAGAAATGGTCTTCCTTACCAAGGAAAAATTAAAATAATACTTCCTGTATGTTTCAAATCTGGACCAGCTCAAGTCTAGCTAAAGGAAATGCAGATACAACAAGGCTCTGTGGACTTCATTGCTTGGTATTGTTGCTGCCATCCCTGTGCATGGGAAGGGACTGTGACACTGGCTGAAGCAATAACTTCCATCTAAAATGAATACAAGCTCATGCAGTGATGAGTTTATTTGAGCGAGTAATCATGGCGGTAGTTGCTATCCAGTCTGCTACATTTAATGCAGAAGAAATAGCTCAGAAACTGTTGTGACACGTCCGATGGAGAGCAGCTTGCCAAAGAGACAAATTCTACTGCTCTGTGGGAGAGTGTCATATCACTACCTGTTCCTATATACAGATAAGGTTATTTGACAATGATAGCAAATGAAATGCCATTATTTTACAAGAGTTATCTGCAGTTAAAAACTGCGGATCAAAGTAGCCTACGTCAAAGTAGGCTGAAGGCAATTTATGTTGCCAAAAACACTGTCTATTTCAGCCAAGAAAACAGGCTTAAACATGGCAGACATTTTTATCAAGTGACCACTGATGTCTCAAAGCATGGGAACTGCAAAATACTTGCAGCAGTGGTTTGCTACTGTGGAGATAAAATGGATGTAGTCCTTTGCCCATTTCATTATTTTCAAGGCACCAGTGTGAGAAGTGTATTATACTCAAGTGGTTTATTTTCTGACAGTGTCTTATTTTGCAATTGAAGACACTTAAACTGAACTTTGTGAGACAGCACTCTGCCTCATATTCACGGAACATAAAAAGAGATATTTGCTTCCAAGTAACTGCCTGGATGCTGTACTTCAGAATGCAAATTATGTAGCAGATAACTCACAATTTGGTGTTAAAGGGTGTGTAAGAAACATCTTCAACCAGTTTTGGGTCAGGCATTAGAGTTTCAGAAGAGAGGGGAGAGTCCAATTTGTCTGCCTGAAATATATGACTATATTGAGTCATGTCTCCATCACATGGTTTTTACTATATTCTGCAACTGAAAGCATCTTAAAGTGTTTTACAACTATTAGATACTTCCATACATTAGGGGAAGTTTGCCTGATTGCTTGCTTTTAGGTTGATAGAGACCAAACAACTCTTTCACAACATGCCAATAGTTTATGACACAGTTTAAAGCAAGAGCAATGGTTCTGGAAGTTTACATTGTGAATGTTTTCACTGGAAGTTATAGCAGAGACTTAATAATTTGCTGGTAGACAGAACTTGTCTAAAAACCTATTGTAGCAAAGCAGAAAAATGAAAAGATTGTTTCTGATGATGTACATTAGCTCTTCCACACCTGACATTATCAGTTGATTTCAGCATACTGAACACTCTAAAATGATTCAGCTACTTCCCTTGAAAAACAAAAACAAAACAAAAACACATTGTATTTTCTAAAAGCCTGAAAGCAGTTGAAAGGTTGAAAGTTGATGGGGGGTGAGTATGAAAGATTCACTAGAGTGTGCAAATGCTTCACAGGCCTTATGTTAAGAAACTGCCTAGTGTTTTAAGAATTTGAGAGAATCAAGATTTAAAGACGAAATGTGTGGAAACTATTATATCATTCTT
The DNA here is from genome assembly GCA_013399475.1 of Chauna torquata. Lineage (NCBI taxonomy): Eukaryota > Metazoa > Chordata > Aves > Anseriformes > Anhimidae > Chauna > Chauna torquata. The sequence goes on from VXAL01009007.1 coordinate 3,993, forward strand.
ATCTCACTGCAGAAGTGGAAATATTGCCCTTCCGTAAACCAGACATGAACAGAGCAAGGAGACCTGCAAATACTGATTATGTTGAGGCTGAGCTTCAGACTAAAAGTCAGCCTCTGTTGGTCACATACGTAGTCTTAAGAAGAAAGCAAGGAAAGATTTAAGTGTAGTAAGTACATTTATAGTACAATCAATTAGCATAGAAGGTAGTCATTTAAAAAAAATCTGTATGACTGATTTGATGTTCAAGGGCAGTGGACATCCAGGCTTAGGAGGAAGACTACAGTGTGTGCTATGGGGAGCAGAGTCCCTCTCTGGAACAAAGCTTTCCTTTTCCTTCCTGTGCATTAGGCTGTCTCATTTTTAAATCAGCTTTATCTGAGCCAATTTCACCACAACTCAGTATTTATGGCCATCAGCTCTGCATTATCCTCTCCTCCCTCCTTGTTCTACAACAGTTCTGTTACTCTGTTTTTTGAATCTAGAGAGGTGCTGTCTGAACATTTTGCGTTTTGTATGGACTAATTTCCAGACCTACCAGTCCCTCCTGTTCCGGCTTACCAGCCATCACAATTTTTATTGCTAGGAATTGCAGGGAAATGCTGTAATCTCTATTAAAAGATTGAGAAAGAAGTACAAAGATTTGCCTGCTGCCTGATTTGTTTCAGTGTAAGAACTAGAAGCAAAACCTGCTTTTTGAAGGCACCAAGTAATCTTCAAGGAATATTGTTAGAACAGATTCCTTTCACAATGCCAAGACACTGATGCTGTTTGTCATCTGGGCTTGGCTAGGACTCAGTCTTGTAATCCCTAACCATATTTTCAACTTTTCTTTGCAAATAAGTCTGGCAAAAGCAAAAAATGCGAGTATGAACTGCAAGGATGAGCTCCATAAATTATAAACTGCTGTGTTGTTACATGACAGCTGAAGCGTGGCTTGATTTACCTCTACATGTACTTACTAAGTTATGTTTGGATGCATTTTACTGTGCCTGGAATTTTTCTGCTGCTGTATCTGCCCATTTTAACATCGCTCCACAGACACAATCTGAAGCGTTTCTTCAAATAAGAGGAATTGTGCTTTGAAATGATTATGAATACTGCAGAGAAGAGAGATGAAGCAATATTCTTTTTACTTTTGTTTCTCTTCTTCTCACAGCACCTTTTTTCCCTAACATGGAAACATCACAAGTTGCCTCGGAAACATACTTGCACTGAGCAGCAAGCTTTCTGATGCAAGCATTTTGCACGGAACATATTAACTGCACACAACAATGATGCAAAGTTAATCATCATTAGTGGTTGAAAGTTTGCTCCCTTAGAACAAAAATCACTGGTATATACAGCTTCTTAAAAACAGGATATTAAAACTATTTCTAGTCTAAATTGCGTTTCTTCACTATTACACAAATTCACATTTTTAAGTGAAACACAAATCAACTTTCTATAGACTTCTGGATTAGCTGCATGAATTTAAAAGAGCTTTGCACTAATAAAATTAGCCTTGATCCTCTAACAATTTTTATTTTTCTCTGCTAAATGCATTTCAGTCCAGATAACATGCAATACTAGCAATACTCATGGGGGAAGCCAAAAAACTGCTAGCAATAAATGACCATTGTTCATGTTATACAAAGAAATCCATGCAATAATTATACAAAATTATGTGATGCTTAAAGTGAACAGATTAGTAGTTCACTTTGGAACCAGTCCTGTTTAGATCTTCTACCCCTCAACTACAGCAGCTCCACAAAAACAAAACAAAACGAAAAACAAAACACTAAGATCTTGGTGCTAGTCTTCTGTTCCTTGTTTTTACGTCTTTTTGCCTTTTTGCTGTGTAATTTTTAGAAGTGTACTTGAACATACATTCTTTAAGCTTACACAGCCCCATACATGCAACTATATTCAAAAGCCAGACAAAACAAAACCAATGTGGAGGAAGTTTTGAATGCTCATGTATGAAACAGGTCTAAGATTTAAGATCCCAGTGAACCCCAGTTGTCTGGGGATATATCAATTATTTTGGAGATTAGGAAGCATCTGGTCTGCCTCCCAAGATGTAGTATCTGACACTGTGTAATTAATCAAATGTACAGCAATGGTTGTTATAGAAGACCAGTTGGTCATTTTATGAAAATAAGATATTGACCAGTGCCAAAAGAACAGCAGTGTATTGGAGGGGCCAAATCACTTGATCTGCTTTTTCTATTTTAATTCTAACATATTCCACATAGTTCAGTCTTAAGTGCATTTAGCACGTCAGATTTAGCCTCGAAGTACATCTAAATAGCTCTTAGATCTAATAAAGAAATCACACCCAATTTCATTTTCCCTACAGAAAAAAAAAAAAAAAAGTAAGAGAAAAAAATCTATGGAGTGGTACCTCTGGATCTCAAGAATATAATCATCCTCTTTAAAAGCTGGAACACCGTGAGCTCCAACATATAACACAACACAGACCGGATGTACATTTATTACACATGTATAGACCACAATTGGAAAAGCTCATCTGGCAAAATAATAAGAGCAATGAGCATATTCATTTTCTAAAACACAATATTGAAAATATAAATCAAAATCAGTGAGAGATATCCTTATTTTATGGTAAAGCTGACTTAAAATGTAGTCAGTCCCACATCAATCTTTGGGAGAAAGAAAATAGTTTTGTGTTCAGTTAAGGTGGTGATATTCTTTTTATATGAAAAAAATCTAATACCCTAAATTCTGAGAAATAGCAAGTTATGGAATTGGCAGATAATTTCCTTTCTATAATAAGATATATTCCAATATGTAGGTAGTAATTGTACCATACATCACAAAGTGCCTCTCCTTCCCTTGCTGGTACATAAAATATTGAAATTCATGGAGGAGCTTCAGATGCAGAAATGCTAGTGATCCAAAGTTTGATACTGCAAGAGCCTGAAGATTCTGTGCCATGGCACAGAGGAAAACAAACGGGTTAGAACTACATTTTCTTTAGAAAATGCTACCTTGACCCACAATATCTTTCAAACCTTAACTCTGATTTTTTTTGTTTTATGTTTAAAAATTATGTTACTTATTATAAAATGTTGCTATTGTAACACCTATTAGATTTGATATTAAAAGCATTGCAATTGAAACATACAAGTTGTTCTCCGAAATCTTTTGGTGAGTTTGTGACAAGAAAACTCCTCTCAAGCCGTCCTTCCCTAACATACAGTCGGAACTAGCCACTGGCTGTAATGCATTTTCTGTTTCACTAAAACACGGATTTGAAGATCCCAGGTGTTCACCATTATTCCTTGGAAGTCTTTAGCACAGATTTGACCCCGTTCTGCATCGCTGCATCTTGCTCCAGAGAGACCAGCCAGGAAATCTTCAAATAGGTCCTTCAAATAGGACGACCAGGGGATGGCTCTTAGAAGCCATTCTTGGCTGCAGAGACTTTCAACCCACTACTGATTAGCCAGGGGTAAATGGCAATATTACTTTTATTATTTTTGTTATAGCCATTCATACGGTTCTTTAGGTAAGACTAACCAAGATCTTCTAGTGTGCATTAGTATCATCATTATTGCTTGTTGGTTAGGTAAAATAATTTTTTCTCCATCTTCGCAGTCTAGGAATTTCAGCAGTACCTGTGGTTTCAGACTTCCAGCAAGCTGTGGGGAGTGTACTAGCTTGTGCCAACAGTCTCATATTTAGCAGTTTAATTTCATAATATTGTGCTGGAAAACATTCTATTCGAAGTGCTTCATATCTCAAGTTTTTCAAAGATAACTAAGATTTACCTCTAAGAGTTTTTGTAATGACTTTTCTCTCCTTAAAAAGAAAAACACAAACTTTGCTTTTATATTGCAAGAGACCTTTCTTGAGAAGTGGCATGGCATTGCTGCACAAGCAAACTCTCAGTAAAAAGCTGACACTTAATTCCCAGTTGATGGTGCCCTCAGATCCTTCCCATTCCCATAGGCTGAGCATCAGTTTATCCTTGCTGGAATCCATCCAACTGCCCAGGCAACCTTAGCACCAAGAGATTTAGCAGCTTTAGGTATGTGGGAGTATTTTACTCTTAACTGTTAAGAGATGACTGATTTATATTTTCTCTGAAGACCTGAAATTTGTGGAGGCTTATCGTAAGGGCAGTACGGGTACAAGGCACTGCTTAAACAGAAGTTTGTAGCATTGGTTTTGCCTCTGGCTACACAACTGTTGTGTGTGTCTCAAGTCAGCCAGATGTCAGGTATAACCCTCTCTTTGTGATTTCAGAAGAAACCTCTCCATTGTTAGTCGGGACAGCGAAGACAACTGATTTACAATTTTTTCAGTATTTGCGGAAATGGATTGAAATCATTACCTACAAGCCATGTGGTACCAAATGTGCATTCAACTGTAAAACTAAAAGCAACACTGTGCAAGGCCTGCCAGAGCTACCTGAACCAGAGCTGACCACCAGAGACTAGCAATGCAGAAAGAAAAACCTCCAAAAAGCAAGCAAACTGATAGCAATCCATGAACTGAATCCAACATTTAGCCAATGCCTAGACCATTTATAAAGGACAGATCTCACTCTTAAGTCCAGTTAGCTCATTGCATGCAATAAAGGAACGACCACAAAAGCAGATCTTGGGTCAGAAACCTGGACAAATAAAAACTGCTGAGGTTGAGGGCAGTGCCTAGATGTAACAAGGGGACTGTGTTGGGCAGAAAAGAGAAATCTGGACAAATTAAAAGGTATAACTTTGTGAAGTGTTTTAACTTCCTTCCCAAGACAGGTCCCTTGCCCCCTGCAGGGAGCCCAGTGAAGTGTCCTTGTGTTAGGGGATGTGATGGCACCAACAGGACTTGGTCCTGTGAATTGAATCATAACCAAAGGTTCTATTTCAAGTAAAATAACATCAGTCATTTAAGAAGGTTAAACTGTTTGTTTTCAAGGAAAGGAATTTGCATTCATTTCTTGTAGAGGAAGGTAGGAGACAGGAACAAAAGTTTTTTTATTATGAGAAATACTGAATATTCTCAACTTCTTTCTTAAAAAATCCCTTACACGTTCTTCACCTTTACAGTCAAAAANGCTTTTCCACTTTCAGCATAATACATTTATAGGAGTAGATAAGAAGCACAAGTTCTGCCGTGCATGATTTTCTGCATAATATTAAAAGCAGTGGGATTACATTTATGGCAATTGATAAGGTTCTTGCTGATAATGATCAGAGGTCAGGAGTTTAAAATCTGCATTCTAACTTACCTTCCCCACAAAATAAAGCAAAGCAAAGCAAAACTAAGCAAAACAAAGAAATTAAGTGGATTTTTGAAAATATATTCTAGCTACATATATAGCACTGCTCACTAGGACAAGGGGTTCTTTTTTTGTCAAATCCTTTGTTAAATCCTGATCCTATACCTCCTATTTTTTCCTATTTTTTTCCTTACTTCCCATTATTTCTTTCACCTTAATAAAACAGTACCCTTCTTTAAAAGATTTAAGTTTGCAGATGGAATATAATCATCTGTGAAAAATTGCAGGTAAAAGTACAGAAAAACAGGTTTAAAGATGACACACTTTATTACATTGCCAGCTGTCTCAATTTTAATGTAGCTTCCATGATATTTGGCTTTTTTCCTTTAAAGCCAGGGCTGCCAGAAATCAAAATCTTTTATAAGAATTTCAGTGCACTTTTTATTAAAAGTTCAGACATTTCTAGTCCTCATAGGTGTGAAAAAAAAAAAGCTCAAAAGAGCAAAGAAAGTACAAATCTAAGGCTAAAAACAGATGAAAAGATTATTTTTCTGCCAACACCTTTATTTTAAAGAAGAGAAAGCATGAAAGCATTTTCAGCATTGACAAAATATCAATGAAAATTAAAGAAATCCTTCAAGCAACTGTTGCTATCTTCCAAACAAGTGATGATTATTCCCATTTCACACATCTAGGTAAAAGCTAAGGCACATGTCCCAGTTATAAATTCCAGGCTGCTGAGAAAGCATCAACACTTGCATGCAGCCATGCCTGTTTCCTGTAGCAAATTGCAATCTCCAGGCAAAGGTGCTTTGCTTCACACTCATATGTTACCTATCACCCACAGCTAAATCTCAACAGTCAGGTTCCTGCCCTTACACAAAGAATTGCACTCACATATCCATATTGTCAACATTTTTTTAATGATCACCAGCCTGAGCTGAGCATTAGCCCTGCCTTCTATGAAAACATGGCATCTTTAAAGCCAAGGGCTGCCCATTTATTTCAGCATAATTCAGAGCAACTTTTATAGAAAAGGCAGAAGAAAAGGGGGAACATAAAGCCTCGCACACCTTTACCCTGGAGCTACTGACCCCCTCTATCCCTAAGCTTCTGATTGCAGGCTCCAGGCAACTGACTTCATATGTCCCTTCTGATAGCCCACTGGCTCTGACATCCCCAGCAGGATATCTAGGGACAACTGGCCCACAAGCCACTCTTTCTCAGATGATAACCATGTGGTCACTTTAACGCATGCTGCTGCTGGCACACAGCAACCACGTTCAGATAGATCAGTTCCTTTATCTGGCCTGACACATGGCCTCACAGGTGCCTGCTACAGCCTGAGCGATGAGTGAAGGGGAAGCTTCATCACTTCTCCCAGAATTAGCATAGATTTGTATTGGATTGAAGTGACTTCGTAACCACAGCCTCTGGCCACACAGCTATTGAGTGCATCTCAAAGAATGACACAGGAAGACTTTGGTTAATGGGAAGATTTCAGCTACAGAAAAAGTGAAAAGACAGTATGGGACCCAAAAAAGAACATAGTGCACTTCATCCCTCCTGTGTCACATTACTTCATCCATTTGTACTGCGTATACACCTTCCATTGCAGACCAACGTGCCACATGTATTTCCTAACAAGTAACAGCTATCAAAGGTAGCTTTCTAGTGCAATCATTTTACTGGCATAACTCAGGGCCAGACACCAAAGGCTGTTATCCTCTTTTGCTGATGTGTTTTCCAGCTTCCATCTGACAAGTAGCCACTGTGGTACAATAAATATCAGCGTATATTTCTGTCTGTGGAGAAGTCGTGTCAGAAAATGAAATAACTCAGGCAGCACTTGTTGGACAAGAAAGGACTAACTTTGCCCTTATCTTCCTCCCAGACATGGAGAGGATGAATGCAGGTGGATCTGGGCTTCTAGTCATGTAGACATTAAGAAGCTGTCAGCCTGTGAACCCTGCTACTCATCCTTTCCTTCTCTTTCCTCTAATCACAGAGGGTGACAACTGCCAGTGCACTTTCTCTGCACACAAATACATGTATACATATATATGTATATATGTGCAGATGTATTTATGTCCACACCCTCCCCAAAATTTGTTATGTGTCTAAAGTAATTGTAATATCTTGAGGGACATGTCTGGACATAGCAGTAGCAGAAGAGACAGGCAGGGTGACTTTTGCTACGTACTAGTACTTCAGAAGGCGTCTGCATTGTCATACCAGCAAGGAGCACATACATATATGTGTACATAGAGTACAAATAAGCATGTGTACACATAACCACTCACCCATTAGTGCACAGTTCCCACACAGGATCAAATCAAGTTTATCATGTCACTCTAAGGGGGAAAGTTAAACTTTCTAGTTATAGGGTAGCAAGTTAATTCTTGCTGAAACATACTGAATCCCCTCCTCAGTCTGTAGCAGCATATTCTCACTTCTGTCAAATGTTGTTTTTTTTCACTTTCTGTTCAGCATTTAAATTCTTCCTGCTTCTGTGATCTCACATTCTCTTCAGATTATTTTTATATTCATTGAAAGTGTGGAGCGAAGAGGTGATTTGCTTCCTGAAGGTCCCTTCTTCCCTTTAATAGCAAAAAAAGTTGATCTCTGAACCCCTGGGCTAACTGGTATAATCCCCCCGCAAGATGGTACTTCACCTTGTCTGAAATGGCTGCAGCTAGTATCAGACTTGATCCTTATGTGCAAGAACTATTCTGCAGAACAGCTCATGGAAGAACCATTAATTGGTTTCTACATATCCTCACAGAGAAAAGTGCATTTGCAGAGCTGTCAGAGGTGAATTGGCCTGAAATTCCCCTAGATAATTACTTTGCTGACATTTATATCACAGCAGTGCTGGAGGGGTTCAGAAGGGCCACGCAGGATGAGTCACAAACAAACCTGATGGATAACCCCTTAAATACTGGCATGATTTTGTTTCTCACAATATCCATTCACTTAGTTGTTTCCAATATCACCTCTACCAATGCACTGTATAGATGCCAAATATCTTTCTCAGCTGTTTTTACAAAAATGTAAACTGGAGATGCTGTAGATTTAGATAAAGGTCTTTATTTCTTGCAGATTATCGGTGGTACATTACTTAAAAGACCGATTTAATTTTACTTTGCGTGATGTGTAACTGCCTTCATAGTCAGGAGATGTTTACAGTCTTCACTTCCAATGGCAGAAGGGGAAGAAGGGACATTCAAGTTTTTAAGCATCTGAGTTCCTGCAGCTTCATACTTATCTCTAAGGTCATGCTCCCACTGGAAACTTGAAGGTATAATTACTTGCATAAAGTAAAAGCACTGAAATTTATGCATGCACACGTATATTAACAACAGATTATCCACAGGAGGATTTATGCTGCTGTAGTTCTACCAGTAATTTTTTCCTAGGTGGACAAACCCTAACTAGTAATCTGCTGATCCATTTTTTACACCTGCTTTAAAATGTACAGCTCTTCATTATACGGTGTTGGATCTTCTTGCAATTTACCCCTGTGAAGGACAGTGTCTTTAGAGAACTCATATTAACCAAGTACTGACATCTATGCTCCCTTCCAGTTGCACACTTTCTAGAAGCTATACAGTTTTCTGTCAGTAGATGGCCATGTAGCGTAACAGCTATTTTCCCCTTCTGATTCCTTGAATTAAATGTTAGAAAGACAGAAATGTTGTAGCTGGCTCAATGTGATCTCTTTAGGCTGCAAATTATTACAAGCAAGGCAGTTCTATCTTTGCAGGGCATGCACACTGTGGAGCTTGCCAAAGCCTTTGCAAATGAGCTCTCTCCCCAAGAGCAGTTCCTACCTCCCCAGTGACAGGCCACTACATATACTTTCATTTGATTATAATTATCATGCTGTATCAAAGTCTAAAACAAAGGACAGAAGGATCCTTAAAAAAAATTGGAAGGACCAAACACATTAATTAAATTAATTAATAGTATTTCCATTACAAGGTCAATCCTCCTTTAAAGACTTGTCAGATTAGGTACATTCAATAAATACTCAGTATGAACTGCAATGCTTCTTAATGATAAGGCTCCAGTCAAATATTCATAATAGACAGAATGGTTGTGCATCAGTATGAGAGGATCACTAGATGCTTTGGGATCTTGGGTGGAGTTTAAAAAAATCCATCTAACAAGAATGAAGAACAAGAGTTGTCTTTAACATTTATTTTGCTCTGAATTATCCTTGCAGAAAGACTTTTCAGAACACTGTTCCTCACACAGGTAAAATAGCTGGTTGACAATGTGCTCAGCCAGGATGTGGGAAGCCCTAAACTCAGATCTTGATTTCAGCTGACCGCAGATTCCACCCTGGGCCCAGAAAACCTCATCAGAGGAGACAGCTCCCAGTATAAGAAACTTTTTGATGGAAAGGTCTGGTTATATCGACTTTTTTATGAAAAAAGTTTTGTTTAAATAAAGGTTACTGGTTAGTTCTACGTTTAAGTCCTGTCACTAATTGTAAATAATGCCACAAGCATTCCCAGTTCTGTCCAAGAATACACATTCGTGTATAACTAAAAGTTAGATCTTGATTTCAAATATTGTTCTCTGGTTACAATACAACGTTATGTACTCTTCTACAAGCTAAACACTGAGCAGTACTTCACAGTATGTAAAGAGAAAATGACTATTTTTCATTTTATTTTATTTTTTCATTTTATTAAGCTTCATATGAGTGTCATTGATGGACCTACCACGGACAGGAGAGAACAAGTTTATCAGGCACGTTACACTACACAGGAGGAAGTGATCACCACATGTTCAGTGTTGTCCTCTTGCCCTGCCTATGCCAGACCGCCCAAGAGAGTGCTCACAGCATTAGGTACACTGGGGTATGCGTCATCCTGCCCTTCTTCAAAGGGTGCAGCCTTGCCACTCCTGAGGCTACACTTTCAAAGTGGTAGCCTGATAAATATGAGACTGGTCTCCAGGGTGGCTCTGAATTTGTTTTCAGGTGATTGTGTATTCATAGCTGTACAGTGTTACTGGGGCAAAATCTTACTTCTGTAGGTTGCCATTTTAGTAGTGCTAACATCTGTAGCTTTATGGTAGTAACAAAAACCTGCAGAAAATTCAGTTCAGGAAGTAAAATAGGACTTTGTGGTATCACCTCTGGTGGTATTTCCCACTACTTTCGGTGTAGCCACGTAAGCTACACAAAGCCATGATGCAGCATGCATTTAGTTTACAGAAAGACTTTTTCAGAGTGTGCCGAATTCACATCATTGCACATGGGTCTGCCTCCAAGTTAATATGTCTGGGGTTCCAGCTGCCAAATGGGGACAGCTGAATACTCACAGCATTTATGTACTTTTTTTTTTTTTTAAGAACACAGAGGAGCAAATAAAGGAGGCATTTCACTCAGTAAACATTCTAAGCTTAGCTGAGTTACTACAAATTACCACTAACATGTGTAACTTCCATTACAGATCTCTTTCGCAAGCTAGCCCTGTTTCTCACTCAGCTTAGACAGCCTCCTTCTCTCCCTGTACGCATTAAGGAACACCACTGGAGCAGAGACCTCACCTGCATGTATCACTCTGCCATGACCCTTTCACCCCTTGCAGGATCTGCTGAAAATGAGCTCTAAGTTTCTTGGGAGGGGAAAAAAAAAAATAAAGCCAACCCAAGTTACGTTAAATAGATGTTAGGGAAGTACATTGAAAGATCCTCTACCAACAACTTTAACATTGTGTTGTGGTTGACCACCAGATCCTAGTGAAGCAGGCATTACCACATAGACAAATATGTAACACAAAACACTCAGGACCCACTTAAACCGTTGAGTAAAAATGCTAAATCTTTTTCTTAGATAATCCAAATTTCAGATAAAATGTAACTCTGCTGAAACCCAAACCCCTCATTTATCATTTTTACAGGGTATAGCCAACTGCTCTTTGCATAGAGTCACATCAGTTGCAAGAAGGTGGTGATGAATCATACCCAGTGTGTAACAACTGCTCGTTTCAGAAAACAAACCAACCTGCCAGCTCTCTTCAGATTCACTGTGGTCATAAATTATGTTCCTGTCTGGACAATTCGTCTATGAGGGGATTTACCTCTATGAGAAGCAAAGATATGTTTGACCTTCTCCCTAAAGGCTTCCGTAAGCTACATTTCTCTGAGAAATGCCACATCCATTAGTGGCAACAGACAGATGAAGTGTACTGCTATTGACCAGCTAGTAACACCAATGCTATGATATTCCCATCCCACGGGGAGCCTGGCTGAGTACAGGCTGTACTTGCTTTATGCCATTATGGCCCACAGTGGAGGAACAGTATTGAAGAAAACCCTGTGATGTATCACATTGCTCTGTAGGATCTTTTGCTAATGGTCCTTTGGTGATTATTTAAGGCAGGTTTGCTTCAACAGGAGCTCTTTCTTTCTTCCCCATCTCATTTCAGTTGACAGTGCAGCAGGGACAGCCAAACAAATCTGGATGCAGAAAGTACCAAGAAAGGACACAAGAAGCAAAAATGCTACCTTCTGATGTAAAAGTTTATTTCCACTCTGTCAATGACATACTATGGTTGCTGGTTAAGTCCACAAGATTCATCAGCTGCTTGGACTTGTTACCTTGCATTCAACTTCTGAGACAAGCATCATTGTAGCTGTTTGCAATTATACTCTTTTGGGTGACTGTGAACTGCTGTTCAGTCTCAGCTCTGGCAGGTGCAGTCTGCCAGGTCCAAAAGCTGTTGTGCTCACACATGCAACAAGTGCTGTAGACACACCAGGGACAGGATTTTAGTTGCAAGATACTAGCTGAAGCTCATGAGGTTTTGTCTTAGGAGATTTTTCAAGGGATGATTTGGAAGATGCTATTCAGTCTGGGTTTTGAACTCTCAAAGGGAATATGGTGCAGATTTTTCTTACTCAAGACAGACATAAAAGTTTTCACAGCTCATGCCCACAGGGGGAGAAATGTGGTTATGAACTGTACCATACACCTGCACACAAACTGCTTTGTCTCAACAAACACAGTTTCTTGCATGACCAGGAAATTAGCAGAACAATAACTGGGAAATAGTTTGACCTCTCTCCTTTCTGAAGAGGACCCACAACCTTTCATTAACAAGCTATTTCTTCTGGCTCAGTGCCTGTTGCAAAAAACTGCTCATTTCCTCCAAGTAAAGACAGTTGTTAGGAGTAAGTTTCATACATCCTCCTGTTCATTTCTATTTGCATTGTACATGCTATATATATGTTGCAACTTCATCTAAACTGTCAGTTGCAGGCCCATACAGTTTCTGGGTAAAATTTTCAGGATGGTCTAGAGCTGAACTTACAGAGGAATTCAGAGCATTCAGCTCCCATTCTTCTACTGTAAAAGAAAACAAAACAACAAAACAAAACAAAACAAAACTGAACTGAACTGAAATAAAATAAAATGGATCTTTAGGCATTTGTGAATCTAAATCCCATTAATTGTCTGTAAGACACAAGGGCCTGTAGTCACATTAGAAAATTTCCTCTGATTTTATTTTTGTTTGATTTATTTCCTTCCTTCAACTGCATTTACAAGCTGTACTTTATCTTTTAGGTAAAATGCTTTTTAGTTACCATCAGCTTCTCCAAAGTAGGCAGCTGCAACTGCACTCACTTAACCTTTGTATTTCTCAGTTTGTCCTTCATTCACCACTCCCCTACTGTCTCAGTAGGTACCTTCACACTCCTTGGCTGTTAACCACATGTCAACCTTTTCCGAAATGTAGAAACAAAAAATTCCATGCAGTTTGAACCAACAGGCTGTATTTGTTTTGTATGTACCCCACAAGTAAGAATTTCCCACACGGAAATATACATAATCCAAGTACAGGCAAAGGATCTAGCTAATCCTAATTTCTACTTTGGTTTCCTTAGCTCATCTTCAACATCTCTTTCATATTTCTGCTTCTCAATTTCTGCAATACTAGGGAGTATACTCAATTAATACCTCATGAGAGACAAGAATTGTGAAGTGTTTTGAAGGTAGCAAGTATTGCTATGCACTATGCCACCTCTGTTATTCTATTATAAAACATCACCTCTCCTTTCCTTTACAATTTTCCTTCCTCAGGGAGAAACACTGTCAGTGTTTTGGATGAAGAGACAGCGGATTTGCAAAATGTAGTGTTCTAAGCAACATTATGCAAAGCTATCCTGATTTTTTCCACTCCCCCCATCTATACAGTTATTCTCTAGATGCTATTTTTGGCATATCCAATAAAATTTGCAATTTCTGGAATGTACATTTTGTTTTACAGTTGTGGCACTTGGTGGGGAAAGCAGGGCGGATGACCTACCAGCTCTGTGGCTGATTATTTCAGCCAGTAAAACTCCAACATCTGTTTCTGTAATAAAAAGTCAGCAAGAACAATGTAAATCATTTTCACCTTCATTTCTGCAGTACTCAGAAATGTTGATCACCTACACTTCTGATTCTGGTTCTGAAATAGATCACAGTATCGAATTGATACTAAGGAACAAGATCAATAGCTGCAACTGTCCGAAGGCCAATAGGACATGTAACAAATGAAGAGTCCCTTACCTTTCTGGCCCTCTCACATAGTAAGACTGTACTAGGTAGAGTATGTGAAACCTCTGGGTATTGTGAAACCACCAGCAGAAATAAAAAGTGCTTTCGGTTTAACAAGACAACATGTCGATGGTCTGGTAGTACTATTTGAGGAATGCCTCATGTGGAAATTCAAATCTTCAGATAGAATGCTTGTGCGAAGATATAATCCCATCATAATATGGCGTGTTTTAAAAAGCAACTATGGTTTTCTTCCATAATCCAAAATATATTTGTGGATGCAAGAAAATGCAAAGAATGGATATTGACCTCAGTGAGTGCTTAACTCAGCGATGCATTTGTTTTTCTCCTACAAGAAACTGCCATCAGCATTCCCTCCATTCCAGCAGGGGTTTGATTTGATCCCAGGAAGATAAGAGACAGTTTTGCACAGAGCACTAACTAATGTGCAGGCAGAGGAGTCCGCAAATGCCTGATCCTAGGAGAGCACTGGAATGCTGTTTGGTGACTGATCTACAAAACTTTCCAGTTAAAACTTACTTATCTCTCTTCCTTTGAACTGTTTCCTCCAGCTCCTTCCTCCATGGCTTTGAGCTAGCCAAGAGCAACCTCCAGTCATTTTAACCTACAACATCACTCTGCAGAACATGAAAGTGTTGACACACTTACAAAGTACTAGTTCAATAAAGCAGTTGGTTTTACATTGCCTAGATGCCTTGGTATTTAGCTATGTAACCCTGTACCACTCCAGCTCACACATGGTGATCAAAAAATGCCTTGTTGGGGTAGTTTAAAGTTACGTAAAGTTGTCTTCTGACCACAGCATCAAGGCACCTGTCTCATTCTGCTGGTCTCTGACAGAAGCAGGAATCTCTTATCTCACTACAGCTGGTTTGGTAAAGTTCTTAAACATCTGAGATGGTATTTGGACATTCCATCTCTTGTCATAACTGATTCCCTTTGGTTATTTTTAATTCAGGGCCCAGTGTGCCGCCTGGACGCACAAGAATCTTTGCTATATAACTGGGGAGGGTAAAGTAGAAATGACTTGAAAAGATTGCATAGAAAAAGTATCTTCTGTCCATGACTGCCTAGGAATCAGCACAGCAAATGCGATGTAGGTCTCAGTTCTGACCAGCAGGAGTCGCACTTCCTCCCCATCTCCTGGCCTCGCTGTATAAATTGCCCACCTCGCCATCTACCCTCTGGGCAGTGTGCTGGAATTAAAGGAGTTCTCTGTAAAACCGTGTGAAGCACCAAGCATCTATAATTTTCAATTGCTGTCCAGCCAGCCTAGGTTTGGGAAGGCAATCCAGAGTTGAGAGGCTTAGTTCTTGTCATCTAGCCCTTCTTGGTTTGCACTCAAATCAAAAAATCTCTTAAAATCAGTGGTGAGACAAACATACATAAACTCCCTGTCATAACAAGACAAGAGTAAAATAACAGTTTATTGTGTCAGACAACTGAGAAGAATTTATGATATATTTGGAAGTAAAACTTCTATAAACGTGGGCTAATTAACCATCCATTGTATTTACAAGCACTGAAATTTTGAAGTGCTTAAAGAAAATTTACATATAATAGTCTTAAAATCTCAGGACCAAAGGTGTCATGTCTGGCTACATGGAGGATCTCTCCTCTCCTCGCCAGAATAGATAAATTGTTTCTAGACTTGCCCTGCACAACATTACCAATGTCAAATAGGCTGCATGGCATGAAGTTGATAATGGATCATTGCCACAAGGCAATACACTAATTCCTGGCATTGCAAATTGGAAATAGATGTCAGAGAGACAAGGTCGTATTTCATCTTTGCATTTGCTTTTAATTTCTCCTTAAAAATAAGAGTAGAACAAAGTCTAGGACTTTGTATATAGTATACATATATCAACTAGATGATCTTTTAATCCTATCATAAATGAGTCAGAAAATGTATGTAATCTGGTAATTGAAAAATTGGCACTAAGAACACAAAAAATTTTCTTTTCATCATTAATGATGTGCCTCTTCTAAGTAGACCCAATCCTTTAAACATACACAAATCAGATTCACCAAAGTTTAACACCTGATGAGGAGTCTGCTCCTGACAGATCTATATGCAATTTCAGTAGCAGGATGTAGCTGTATCTCAGTCACTGAGCACAATTATTGTGTACAACGTATACGTTTTATTTATTCTTGTGAATCAACTAACACAGAGAAACCACTTTTTGTGCAAGACTTCTGGTGAGCAGATTTAGATTGACAAAAGGAAAAATCAAAGTAACTAACTAAGCTTCCATGTCCTTCGTTTGAATTTTTGGCACAATACCAATATCTTACTGTAGTAGAGTTTAGTATCTCACTGAGATATACACTTAAAGTACAGAACATTTTTCAGAATAGTGAAAATATTGTAGTGTAATAAACACTGACTTTTCCAGTTCACCAACTCTACTGCAGGAGTGAACAAAGATATACAGGACAGGCCTGCACCTTGATGTAGTGTGGGGTGTGTGTGTGTGCACGCGTGCACCGCAGGACACAGCTGCAGAGCAGGCAAGGGAAACATGCCAATACCAGCTACCTATCTTCACTGTTGCTCTAAATAGTATTTCCAGGAGTGAAATGTGAAGATGACGCCAGAGATTTTTTGTGTGTGTGTTTGACTTGATGTCACATTTTGATGTTGATGGTGTCACTGGAGAGGTCCCCCAGTGAACACTTTTAGCTCCTGATATGGGACATTGAGGTCACCCTCACAAGCCAGTCCTACAGGCTGCAAGCAGTAGTTATGATTCTTCCAGGAGCTAAGGTTGTATCTCTGCATGGCACCATGTAGTACCAGGCAATAGGCCTACTCTGCTGAGCATCTCTGCCTTGCATGACATGAACATGTGACTAAGTGCAGAGATCCATTCATATGGACCTGAAGAATGCATGCCTAATAGTAAAAGGGAGGGAGGGANGGAAGGAAGGAAGGAAGGAAGAAGCAGAGAAAGGAAGCTGCAGTGTTAGCACAGATAAGGAAAAGACAACTACAACTAAAATTTGAACTACAACTTCAAAAAAACAGTTAACTCCACCTACTTCAAATCCCTATGTGACATTGGCACATGCAATTGGAGCTGCTTCTCAAGGTCTGCTAGAGAAAGCATGAGCTCTTGGATTGGCTACAGAGGGTCTCCTAACAGTTCACTATATGATATAGTATTTGATGGTCTATTCCTTTTAAACGTTATGGTAGATGGACAATTGGCAGTCTGTGGGCTGTGCTACAACTCCCTTAGTGTTTTGCCCACCCATGATTCAGTTAGCCTCTATATTAGCACAGAGGACCTGGTTTATGTTCCCAGTATGCATCCAATGTCACTGTCTCCTCATCTGCACCAGTGATGAAATTGTAAATTCAACAGAAATGTGCCAAAATGCTTGCCATTAACTGACTCTGTTCATATTGGTCCGGATTTACCAATGAATGTAGTACTTTAATTTTCTGCAAATCTCCGAGATTTTGATTAGTTCCTTGTAATCTGGATTTGTCATCACTACACTTTTCAAGCCGTTGTCTCCTTTATCTCCCCATGTAATAATCTGTCCTTACTGCATGATTTCCTCACAAATGCCAATACAGTAATAATAATAATCCTTGCTTTCAACTGAAAAGCAAGAACTAAAATGCACTCTCAGGGATCTTTCTTGCAATTTACTTTTTGTAGTCCCCTGAAATGTGCTGTTAGAGTTGATGATATTAGCTAGTATTGCCTCTGGCTTGAATTACAGCTTTTTCTAATAAGCCAATAGCTATGTGTTCTTAGCAATGTTTTTCACATATCTGAGACTATTCTGACTTTGGGAGATATACCCTCTAGCTACTTTTATTTAAGAACAGTGATGTCTAGACTTTGTGACATTGGCAGTGTCTTTGGCTGGTTCCCAGACCCCTGTGAACCGTACCAACTCAATGAAGATATTGGTTCATTATTACAACTTTGTTTATTACTATTTTAAGAGTTTTATTCTTTGCTTTCAATTTTGTCTTCCTCTGTTGCTCAGAAGCAATTGCTTGTTTCAGTTCAGCAGCAATGAAATCCTGGAACTGATGAGCATTATGTTTATCCTATTATTACAGGTTATCTTTTAGGAGTCTGCTGAACTCATTTGGCTGTAAAAATGCATCTTGAGCACCACTAACGTTAAATAAAAAAAAATGTTTCTCCTCTCCACATGCTATATGTATGCTGTATAGCATAGCAAAGCTCCTGCATTTTAGCAGGACTGTGTGAATAAACCACTGATTTGGTTCAGAAGCTAAAGCACAAGGGTAAGGAGAAAAGTAAGGAAAACTCAACATTCACATGGATTCTTTTTTTTTTTTTTTTTTTAGCATGGACCAATGAAAAGATTAAGGAGAAATGTATTTTATGTTGAAACAAGTGTTCCATGTGACTGGAAATAAAAAGCTTTCCTTCTGGGACAGTTTTAGGAATGCCTTTGGAAATGAAATCTTAGGTTTTCAACGTAGGCATGGTAGGTTTCCTGTTCGTTTGCCACTCACTCTGGATCACTTCCCAACTCTGAAATGAATGCCTTAACCACCAGGACATCTCTGTGAACCTAGATAAATCTGATTCCCTGGTGTACCGATGTGTTCGCTGGGCATAGGTAGAGCCAGCCACAAGAGCCACTCCCAGAGCTGGGGCACATTACGCTACCTGTCTCATCTGCTTGCTTGGCAACCTTCACTGTCATCTCAATGGTATCTTCACCCTCATTCATCCCTCCTCAGCTGCTGAGGGTGTTCAGTGAGGAAATCCTTTATGGCTGAGGCTAGAAGAGGCTGGAGGTGCTGAGGCCGAGGGGGAAGGGCTGTATTCAACAGCAGAATGTGCAAGGGAAAACTGCTGATGTAAAGGCAGGGTTCCTGCACCTTTGATTCCGGTGCCCAGAGAAATGAAATATCACCTCCATGCAGCCCAGGGAGCAGAGCTGGCTCTGTTAGGAACATGACTGAGAATTTTCATTTCATGTACCTCACCGTACTCAATGCCATGTGGAAAAATTCCTGCAATACAGGCTTCACTGCAAGAAGCAGGATATCAGTTTGGAGAAAAGTTTAAAATTAGGGTCCTTTGCTTTCCAGATAAGCTTGTCACTTTAGAGCTTGTCCACTGTTGGATACTCTTCAACACCACCACACTTCAGAAGACAATAGGGACCATCAGAGCAGCTTCACGTGTAGGCATAGTGTAGGCAACTGTACTCATCAGAGAAGCGGTCGGGGGTCTATGGGTCTACGGCTCCCTTCCAAGCTGCAGAAAGGAAATCTTCGATCTAGTTCTATTTAAAGAGGCTGTGCTGGTTTTAGATGTCTTTTATTTTCCATCTTGCTATCTCAGGAAGTATTTTCAATGGAATAGGTTATATTGCTGAACATGCACTGTTCATAAGGAAAATCTGCTTGCTTTCCAAGGAAAGTGGTAGATGTTAAGGTGGTGGCAACAGTCTGAAATAATGATGACTGATGAACTGTAATTTATGGTATTGCTTTTTCTGCTGAAAATTTGGTGTACTGATATTTCTGAAAGCAAAATTCCTCAATGTCACAAGATCTGCAACTGCGGAATGGAAGTTGTCAGCCGCAACAGACAGTTTTATATATTTGAGTCTTTCCAAGCTATGTGTTGTGCTACCTATGGCCTATGTCCTTTTCAAGCAGTCCACACATTTGTCTGTGAAAGGGACGAGAAGACTTACAATATGTCTAATACAGAATTAGCTAAACAGAACACAAAGAATAGTATTTCTCTAGCCTACAACACTCAAAGCTTTTAAAAAAGGTACATTGTGAAGAATAAAACTCCATAGTAACTTTTTCTGGAAAACATGAGAGCACAATTGAAATAATATCACTTTGTGTGGCCTTGTTTCTCTGTGTGCATTTTCTAGGAAGAGGAGTAGTCTGCAGTCCTGTCATGGAAAGAGTGAGAAGTCTGCAGATGTTTGCATCTTGTGATCTGAGTTGGAATAAATTGGTCCCTCAGAACTGAAGCAACCAAGAAGTGCTTTTCTGAATAGACTACAAAAGAATGAAACCTTCTGCTAAATGGGTTTCAAAGAAACTAAATTATTAAGGCACTGTTAAGGAGGATAAGAGAGAGTCAGTGACTGGTTAGAGAAGATGCCATCTTCTAGAACAAGAAATTTCTTGAGAGATTTCAGAAAAACCCTTAGCAGTTGGTCTGCTCTAATCCTGGCAGAGATTGAGTGAGGATGGATTTCTTGGTGTTACTCTCCATGGGTCTGGCCAATATGCCCTCTTTTGCCTACCACTGTATGTGTAAACTTGCTAGAGTAGGTGAAAATCAAAGACGATTTAGGTTTTCCCTCAAAGAGTCCATGGTCTTGAACAAATATGTTGAGTTTTAAATCCACTTCTAAGTCAAAAGACTCAGAACACTATATGCAGAAGATGCAGCAGCGTTCGATTTCAGGAGTTATTTAAGTAGCTGGTGGAAAGTTTGTGTTCAAGAAGAAGAACCTCTTTGTCACAAATCCACACAATGGGCTTTAAGAGAGGTTGGTATAGCCACAGTTGAATTGAGTGACATTTGTGGCAGCAATACTGCAGTATACTGTAGCACCCTGCTACTGTGGTATACTACTACTGTCATATTCTACTCATGTAGTATTTTTATTCTTCTTGCTTGTTTATTGGCTTGTCTTTGACTTAAGCAAACAATCTTTTCCTATGCTCACTAAACATATGGTCCGGTATTAAGTTAAGTGCATCTTGGAGAATAGGTTTCACTGGTGCATACAGCTGTAGCTAAGAAAAAAGTGAGCTCAGTTTATTTGGTGTTATTATAGGCTCCACCCTAGATTGCTATATCTAAGACTCCCACTGAAGGTAATAGAAGGTGAGAATATCAAAGAGTATGGGATAGGGTCGTAATTATGAAAATGTAACAAGTGTTAGCTCAAGGGCTTTGTAAACCACTGATTCCCAAGGGAAACAGGTTATCATTATTTGAAAATGATAACATCATAACACATCTTGTTGTACTTGAAAAATTTAATAAAAAGAGAATTATTAAAAAACACTGAAAATTACATATACTCTGCCCACACACGAGCTATTTAATAAAGTAGATTCCAAGCTGATATTCTGATATTTCATATCGACACAGCCACCACTCAATTTTACTGTTATTAAAAATAAGCCAAAGATGAGCACTCCATATTTTTTCTTCCAAGTAAGTTTCTTTTAAATACCCTCTTTCTCCTGCCCAGAGGAGAAAGAAAGCTGAAGACAGAAGGGACATCCACAGGCAGGATGGGCCAGATCATGTGGTGGAGTTGGGATAGAAACATGGTTATTGGCACATATACCTCAGTTATTGGAATATGAATATAGCCCCCCTCTGACTTCCTCAGAATTGCTCAGAGGTGGATGCTCCAGAGAGTTAGAGCTTCTTCTCTGAGTCAGTAATCATTGTGGTGAAGATGCACCATGAGCACTCATGGTCCTCAGATGGTCTGGTGCCACCTGCCAGTATACACACCATCACCTGGGCAGGGCACTAGGGTTAGCTCATGGAGGCTGGGAGCCACACTAAGCAGATGTGTAAGTGAAGAGGACACGAGACAGCTTCCCTGCTCCCACTCTTGCCCTGTGGTTTGGCACAGGAGGCATGGGATTGTCGAACCAGCACTGTGGCAGGCCAGGAAAGCCATCGGCACGCATCGGGGGGATGCTAGGCCACATAGAGGCTCCACCATAACAAGCGCTCATGTCAGAGGGGTGAGGGGTGAGCATTCAAGGTCTCAGCTTCCAGGAGCTTTTGATTCCTCACATTTCGTCTTTGAAGCTTCATTGTTTTTGGGGAGGAGAGTCTGTTTTTCAAAGTTTGTCTTGTCCTATCAGATAAAGCAGGCAAAGGCTGATCAAGTCCCACAAACAGAGGTAAGCTGGCTGCTGTCTTCAGTTTAAAACAAATAAATGAAATCAAAACACCTCCCACACACGCACTTCCAGCACTTCAAGAATTTTAAAAGGAGGGTTGTGACTTCAGTGAAGAGAGCAGCCAAACTCTGCATCTGGCCCACACACATTGCTCAAGTCTAGACTGATTGGCCCAGACATCAGCACAGCCACATGTTTTCAAATTAAGTTAGACCTTTTGATCAAAGAACTGGGGACGCTTAAGCAATGCCATAATTTCCTAATTATATGTCTTATTATTTGATTGGAATAAGACTTAACACACTGACATACAGTAATTTTGTGCCAGGGGAAATGGATTGTCATTGACACTACAGCCCTGAGCTAAAGAGCCACAGATCCTGAAAGAACAGTAATAGTAATAATAATAGCGGAAAAGTCATCCTTTTAAGTACTTAATTTAAGTGAAATTTGAGGGCAAAAGTGAGTTACAGCTGAGGGTATCATAGCCTGGGGCAGAGAGGTAAGGGGATGCCTTTAGGTCAGTGTGACTTAAAATATGAGCAAGCTCCCCACTCAAAACATTAGCTAAAGGAAAGACACCTCCGTCCTGTTCAGTGCTGGCAAGCAAGATAGCTAAGCCTGCATGTGAAAGATTGTATCATCCATCTGAGCACCCCAGCGGCCCCAACATTATGTTAAATATAGTTGTTGCTGTGCTAGAACAATTTGATTTCATTCTGCAATTTTTCTAAAGTATAAAAACTAGGAGTCTATGAAAACAAAGGTTTTACATAATAAACAGTCTGTGCCATTGCATTGTCTCCTTCAGTCTGCCTCTGCAGGAAAGGCAGAGACAGTTTTTCAGCCAGCCAGCCCAAATCTGTTTGTGCATCATCTTTCTGCAGCACTCAGAAGCAGCTGTCGAAAGATGCCCTGTTGCTGGCATTGAAAAAATACCTCATCGCATTTGGAGCAAAGACAAGCTCACTTCAAACCCCTTGGTAACTCCAGCAATACTGAAGACTTTATACCCAATACACCTCTGCTTCAACAACTGGAATTTTTGCTTGTTTATAGTGCACAATGGCCATAGACTGAGATCAGGACAGTAACTGATAGGTTTCACACAACCATTTATAACCCTGGACATGATCTTTGGACTGAAGGGCTTAGAGACTCGGATAGGCAGATGAGGGGCGGAAGGAAAAAAACAGCAACTTGCATTTAAAGCAGGATATATAGAAGTGTTATAATTTTTTTTGTGGATGAGAACATAAGGCTGGGTTTGAAAACAGCATGAACTCCTTGGGACTTCTCCTGGGACCTGTCATTTATTGTCTCAATGCCAACATTAAAAATGAAAAAGACAGACACAGAGATGATTCAAAGCAGGAAAGTCTTGCAGGTTAGCTTCAAAGGGGTAGCTTGGAGACAGTTCAAATAAATTGGTGGGTTCCCCTAACGACTGCGGGGAACACGCTATGTGATGATAGTAAACTATTAAACAAAACCAACAACCAGCGAAGTAACGTCAGGCTCAGACAAGGCATGGCCTATGCTTTCTTCATTTCATGAATATCACAGCTTGTTTTTCAGCATGAAAAATACCATCATCAGCAAACAGACATGTCTCCATAGTAGACAGAGACATCCAACCACACCTTCTACGTAACTGTCTTGAGCTGACTCATAGACAGCAAGTGAAAATTCAGAAATGTAATACATGGAAGAAGTCAAATTACAACATTTCTCTTACATTGACAGCTCTGTGTATCTCTGTGATGCCAATGGCCATAACAAGGCTGGACACAGTCTGCTGCTGGGTCCTGCTCTGAAAGAAATGAGACTATTGCTAAAGCCTTGACTCAAAGCTGACTCCTGTTCCTAGCTCTGTGTAACTGAACTCTCATCACTTACTGCTGGGACTCTCCACTCACCACCCCTCAGGATCCTTGGGAGGACTAATACGCTCATACCTTACCCTTTCTCTCCTCCCAGCTAAGCCACTACAACCATGGCTGCTACCCTACGCTGATTGCATTTTTGCTCTTTTTTTTTTTTTTTTTTTTNTCTCTTGGGAGTCGGTGCTAAAGGCCAGTAAGTGCAGGTCAATTGACTTCGTGTTCAGAGATGCAGCAAGCCTCCCTGCCCCAGACCCCTGCCCACAGTCCCAGTGGAGTACATGACAGTAGCTCTCCTCCACCAACCCCCTCCTGCTTCACAGCTTGTCCAGCTAGTGGAGGACACCAGTGCTCTCCCTATCACTCTGATGGGTCCGTGCTGCAAAGCCATGCCAGTGCCAGCTTCCTTCCAGAGACCATGAAGCTCCCACTGCTCTGATATATGTCACTGCTAATACAACTGTGTGCTGCAGCAAGCTTCTTTCTGCCCAGCTCTGGAAAACCCTGCTGAGTGTCACCAGATGCCTTGCAGAGAGTGACAGAGATGTGGATTTCTGGAGAACCACTGCTCCACACCTCTTGGTCTGCAGGGTAATCTGTCTCACTGAACTTGAATTCTCTGCAAGTCCAGCTGCAACTTCTGAACCTTGCACAATGACTCTGCCCAGTTATTAGTTACATATCGGTCATGTTGCAGATAGTGCAAGAAGAAACACATATGTGAAACCACTGATTAGCAATTTATAGCAACAATTCATGTGGGAGACTTTGGCTCCCTATCAAGGAGCTGAGCCTTGTCAACCTGCCTTGAATTACCTCTGTTACGTACCACTTCTTGCACTTAATAGTTTCACATTCTACATTACTTTATCATTACTGTTACATTCTGATTTCCTCCTGTGTCTTTCACCCACTATTGCAAAGAAAATAGATAATTTCCATTTCTATAATTGTTAATCATATAGACACTAAGAAGTGTTTTATGCCTGGAATGAAACAACAGTGTTGAAAAATGGATACATGTGGATCTGTCCTCTGAGTGTACCAGCATCTGGTGACCTAGTCACCAGGCAATGGGAAAAAAATCTCCTCCAGACCTGATGGCACCTTTGAGGTCCATGAGCAATCAGACACCCTCATTCCTCTGGAGCCCTGACAAGATAAGAACAAACCATAAGCCCATGAAATGGACAAATGCCTTTTTAGTGTTTCATAAAATTACTGGTCATCTTGGTATATATAGCAGATGACAAGTCAGTGGAGAAGAGATTTGCACATTGACCTTATATGGGTTAATCTTTAAATTCATTCCGAGGTCAAATCTGTACAGCCACATCAGAAAAAAACACAGCTTAAAAATGAAGTGCTTGTGATAGGAAACACCATTGTGACAGGCAGATGGAGCTGATCACAGAACAGTAGTTTAATGAGGTGATACCACAAGATCGCCATGTACTTCACCATCATGTCAAATATTTGTCCCAAATATTTTGCCAGGGCTGTGTTTATGGAATAGTTCAGTTATGATCAGTGACAGATCTGAGACCAGTATAAATGATGAGCTTTGAGGATGTTACTTATCAATGGGTTAGCAACTAATGCAGTGCAGCCCAGTTATATCTCCTGTCCTTGTTTCCCTGCACATCTGGATATCTCAGACTCCTTAAAACAACCCAAACCCAAACATGTAGCATGCACTGTTGACTTTTTCTGTAAGCAAAAGGTTTGAGATGAACCAGGATTTAGCACTGCATAAAGAAGTTAATCTTTCCAGATCAGGAAACACTTTGACACAGTTTCTGATTATGTGATCTCTGCAATAAAACCAGGATATTTTTCATGGAGCAGCGGCTGCAGAGGGAAAGTTGAGAGACTAGGCCACTCTTTACTGAGAGACAGACTGATCTGTTTATTGAAAGCAAGAAGCACGTCACCTTTTCTGAGGCGAGCTAATTAAAACATAGAATTTCTGCTCTGATTAATCTGATGTTTTTCAAAGAATGAGGAAGAAAAAGTACAACTGTTGAGACAAGAGAATTTGGGTGGAGGCAGTCTCCAGATGTAAACCCCTGTGGAGCAGGAATGGGGAGCTGCAGGAGCCCTGTGCCCAGCGGGGCCCTTGGGCAGCGGCACCTCACACCAGGGACCCCACCATCCCACCCGGCATCCAGGGCGCTGGGCAGCCTGCACCAGCCGGTGCCCCCTGAAGTGCTTTGCTTTGCAGGTCTCCAATAGCAACTTCAGTGAGAAAGTGGATTGCTCCTGGCTGGGAATTCAAGACCTTCCCTAGTGTTTGAAATCACATTTCCTTTTTGAAAAGGTAGGCCCTTACTGAGCTCAAAGTATCTCATGAGATGCTCTCAGCAAGTCTCTTTCCTGAGCAGAGCCAGACATCAAGGATCTGCCATGGTTCTGCAACACAAAGAGCTGCAAATGATGTGGGTATCACACCAGCTGGTACCACAGCAGTACTGGCCTGTGGGCAGCTGTGCACCTGGGCAATGGGCAGCTGAACGCTGCAGGAGCAGTCCTGATGCCCACTTGCTCCCAGGAACTCTCAGTTGATGTACAGGGCAGCTATCTTATCCTCATGATTGAATAAATACAGGGAGAATAATGCAGAAATCAGTTCCCTGCTATCTGTTTTCCCTTGCATAAATCCTCTTATAGCAACAGAAATTTACTTCAAAGGAGGTTTGCTTACACATTAAAAAAAAAAAAACAACTTGTAAACCTGCATGACCAAGCACCATCTGGCAACTCTTGTCATAACAGAGCTATTGTTTGTTTAGGTAGATTTCGTTTAGGGTTTTAATTACTCACCAGGGAGCAGCGCCCCTACAAAGAAATTCCCTGACCTCAACCCCTGCAGAAGTAAACTTCTTCTTTTTGACTTTATTGAGAAACGTCTATTACAAAACAAGCAGATAGGTTCCCAGTGTTTTACCATAGCTGCTAATCTAACAAAGAGTTTTGATGTAATTTCTTAATTTCGTGGCTTATGCTTGTCTGAGAAAGGAGAGTAATCATTTCATATTTCTGTTTCTTCATTTTTAAGCTTGGCCAGGAGAGTGGTTCAGATATGCCCCCTACACAAGGAGGAATGAGTAGTCAGTGGGATTTGCACCTGAGTTTTCCACTATAAAATCTAATTCTGTGGACCTATTTTTATCTTGTTTAATCATCAAAAGCTTAAAGACTTTAAATGCATGTAATGTATACTAAATCTATCAATAAAGTGAGTTATTTTCTGCACAAAAAGAGTTTTGTGATACAATTCCATTGGTACAGGTAGAAGTACTCCTGCTATATTGCTTCAAGTTGTAATTTAACAATACCAGCTGGAAAACATGCAGTTCCTAACTGGGAGGTCTTTGGTATCAATTTTGAATATTACCACTACAGAGAGAGATGACAGCAGTAAGTCTCCCATTTGCTTTCCCAGGACTGAGTTTTAGGTTACTTGAAAATCTGGACATAACATGTTGAATATTGGCCAAGCTTGTAAGGAGTCTTGGTTGTACATGCCAGGTTGGTTCTTTGCCTTTTTTTGTGTCTCCTGAAGGTCTCCAAGTTCAAACAAACAGAAGCCTTTTTAGTTTAGCCTTGCAGCATGTTCACAGCATCTTGCCCAGCAGATTATTGCACTCCTTCACTTGTTTTATTAAGCACGAAGAACAGAGATCCTCTTCTGGCAGATGGAAACAACCAGGCACGCTTCTTTGGTGCCCAGTCCCGTGCTCTTCTCAGGGCCACTGTCACCCTGGACTGACCCAGGTCAAAACCAGTCCCCAGACCTGCTACAGCTTCTTCCAAACTCCACTATCAGAGAGTATTTTAAAACTATGTTAGGTTATTATTAGAGCTTTTGTTAGTTTAGAGAATCTAGACATCAAAGAGTCTTAGTAGGACATCTAATCCATGTCTTGGCCAACACATCACTGTCATTGACGGCATCCTCAAATGACCTGGAATGTATTAGCATTCTGAGATAGTGCTCCTCGCTGGCTCTGTGCCTAAGAATAAAGCAATCTGCAGTGAGGATTTATGACTTCCTTTCCAACCATTCTGCACCTCCTGTGTTAACTCTGTGTACACTACAGCCCTGCCTGCCAATTAACTGCTAGTCATGATCAAATTATCCAATGTGATCAAGATGAACTTCAGATTGCAACCAACCACAATTTTTAGTAGTAATAACAGGCAGAAGTTACTGGCAGTATAATAAACTAAAGGCAGTAGTAACAGTGGTTCAGTGTATCAGAAATTTTTCTATAAGAAGCACAGAATTAATATGAGTGGATTCTAGCTGGACTGCAATGCAATATTTAATGCTTTGTTTGGAAGAAAAGAGAAGTAAGAATAAAAGATGGAAGAAGCCTGCTTGGACTGAATGCAAATGCCACAAGACGAATATATCACAACAAATCATGACATTTCTAAGATGCTGTTATACATAGAAGGAGGATCTGTTTGGACTGTGTTGTTTGGGACTGACAGACTGGATACATTACTTTTAAGTCAGAGAAAGGAAAAGAAAAATTAAAACCCAAATTTTGACCCATAATAGGCAGAAGCAACTCCTAATAACCAGGTTATGCCATTTATTCAGTTCATAACTGAATTGAGTTTTTAATTTTTATTTTAATTTAATTTAATTTAATTTATTTATTTGTTTATTGTGTAATTCTTATACATGTAAAAGGTAATTCCAAACTTGGGCAACAGCCTCCAGATCTAACAACTGATTTTTCTCACACAATGGTGTTAGGAAATTCAGCAACTCATGCAGCCTTTTCAGTTTAGCTTGGCATTGCAGGACTTTCACCACTTCTGACCTCCTCAGAGGTAACAAAAAATATGATTTAGGTTCATCTCTGCCTCCATCTGTCATCCCATGGAACCCATGTTTGAGATTAGACAAGGTTCCTCTGCAGGCTACTTCAGTCTCCCCTGCTTATCACACCGTATCACAAGAATCATGCTATATATACACTGATATCAAACCCAGCCTTCTTTGAAACTTGTTTTACCAGCTGCTTCTAACTGTATATTTATTCCTAACTAGTGATGCATTAGCCCATTACCAACCCTATCTGGGCCCTACTATTGCAGGCTGTCAGCTGATTACACTGCCTTATATGCATACCACTGTAAATGCTTTAAAAATAATGCCCTCAAGTTTCGCATATAGAGCTGGTGAACTTATTTTTCACTGAGACCTTTTTTTTTTCCTAAACAGGTAGTTCTTAAAAAATAATTAAGATGTTCATTGTCTTCATAATTTCCTTTTAATACCATGTGAATGTCTCTAAACCCGCAAAAAATATTTAAAATATCTGTGTTGTTTTCTTAATTGAAGCAGCCTGAGATTTGAAAACTGGAACTTGAACCACAGTGCTAGAGACTTTTATGAGTAGCTTAATTCTGAAAATTAAAATATTGCTCTGATTTTTTTTCTCTTGTAAAATCTTATGACCACAAGAGTTTGCTCATATTTTAGGCACATAAAATATTTCTGAGACAATAACTGAAAACTTCAGTTGACTGTGTAAGCACAGTTCTAAAGAATAAAGTTACATTATATGAACTGCAAATACATTGCTATCTCCTGAACATCCCATTGATAAGATATGAAGATAGCAAAGAAGGAAATTTAATGTCCTGCATAAAAGAGTACTCATCACAGAGTGACCTATGTCTTCCAAAATACATGATAAAACATACCAAAATAAGGACGGTTCTGTGTACACTTGCCCTTGCTAACTGCCAGTCATAACTGAAGTAATGTTTTCTCCTCGGGAAGTTCTTTCATCTGCAATGTACATTCATCTCCTTGCTATCTACCCCTCCTTTGTCCCTAGCCTACTACAAATGTGAGAGCCTGCCTCCTAACAGGCAAATTCTCCCATCTGCGGTGGGTATCATCTAACTGCAAATCCAAATCAAAACACTCTCTTCCAATTTGAAAATGCTCACTGTTTCCCCTTAGTTTGTCAGGTGCTTGTGACAATTTTAAGTTGTTCTTTTTGACTCCAGTGGTTTGGAACCAGTTACAAATGGGAAATATTGGAGCATCATTAACTTGTTAATACTGTTTTATTTTTATTTCTTATTAGTCAGCATGCAGCTTCAGACAGAATACTTTATGGAGTGTAGGAGTTGAGTGCCGACCTCTGAGAAATGCACTGAAAATGCAGTCCCCAGGATGCTTTACTGAACTGCTTACAATTTTGAAGATTCCTCCACAGAGTCGTATTTTTTTTCTTCCTTAAGTGGATACAGCATGTAAAGCAGATCCCTGCCAAGTATTTTCTTCTCTGCCCAATTAGGTATGAAATGCTAAATATGCCTTGTAAAAATGATTCTTTTTGCCAATAAATTCTGCCAAACATTTGTGAGCACGTTCATTCTCTAAATTCTGTTCAGTTAAATACCCTGAACAGCCAGGGAGGCAGAGCAGTTGCAGTTTCTTCACTTGCAGGGCAAAAGCTGAGCACAGAATACCTCTGTTTTTGTAGTATGTGCATTGAGCATATGCATTGTGTAATCAACATAGGATGCCCAAAATTCTGTAAATTTATCATTTGTTTCTTGCCAGTGTTCCTCACAGGCTCTGGGCTTTCTGTGACTGTCAGGAGAAATACAGTTCCTCCTAACAGCACTAACCTACGTGATTAGGTTTTGTCCTTTCTGACAGCTGGGGAATTGAGACACACAGAAGCATTTTGGGTCTGCTGCAGCCCACAAACTGGAAGGAGCCAGTTGTGTCCCACTTTGGTGCTGCATGTTTTCAGCTACCCATGCTGTCCACCTCATCTACATTGCACTTCTTAAGCTGAGGCAGCTTTACATCAGTGAACCTGAGGACTGGGATCAAGCAAGGCAAACTGCTGCCCCAAGGACATCAAGCCAATCCTGAATGCAGGTGATATTGTGGTTTTAACTATCTAGTTCTCCTTTCTACCTGTACAATAAATTGCTGGGAGTAAAATGCTGTTGCTTTTAAAGAAAAGGAGATGGGGTTACTTTAACATAATATATGCAGAGAATACATACATAGAAAACAAACAAACAAATAAAACAAACAAAACAACAACAACAACAAAAAGCATGCAGCATCCTGGAAAAGGGTTCCAGTTGGTAGGATTCTGCTGTTTGCAGCGCATCTGCTTGATACATGTGTTGGTCTTGGGTCTGAGGGTTTGAAACTGCTGGGCTGAGACCCCTGACCTGCAGTGCTGAAAGAACTCACTGCCTGTGGGAAAGGGGAAAGCAACAGATGCCTCCTAATGGATTTTCACATGCACAGAGCGTGATGAGGAGGTGCTCTGCTCCACAGGACAATCCTTTAATGTGGTGCTCTACACAGCAGTGCTGTCTCGCCTTGGAGCCCTGAGCAGCCACATGGCAGGAGAGCACTTGGGTTTTGCCCCTCTCCCAGAGGTACACGCCATGGTTGAAGGCAGGGCTGCAGTCCAGGGTCTGGCTCTGCCATCAGGCAGTCAGCGTCCTGGAGGATCACTGTACCACTGCATCCCCCCATTGGCTTCAAAAATCTAATAACGAAGGGTGTAACTCACTAGCCAGAGGGTGTCCCCTTGCTTCCATGGACACAGAACATCCTACTGAAACAAACGGCCCAGGCCGTAGGACCAATGGCCAGTGTCGAAGAGGAGTGACCAGCAGTTTTTCCTATATGTAGAACAGCCAGGTCTTCAAAACCTGATCTCTCACAGCATTTCTGGGGTCACTATGGGTACTCAGCCTCTGGTAAAATTATAATACTGGATTTTGCCAAGGCTGGAAGATATCAGACTTTAATTGAATGGTATTTTTCTGTGTTGGAAATGATTTTAGGTCATTCCTGGAGAAGATTTCATAGGTCTGTTTTAATATTTCTTTCTCTCTAAGTGTGTACACTTAGATTTACGGCAACAAAGTCACCGAACTGGTAAAGCTGAGAAGACAAAATGCTATTCACTTGAAATGTTCCGAAAGTAAATAAGATATTTGTTCTGACACATGCGCTGTACATATTCTAGAATGACTTATACAACAGTTTGTCATAACTAATGATTAAATTTGAATTAAATGTAACTACTGTTCTCATATTTCTGTGCATTACTCCTAAGCAGCTAAACCACTTAAGTGATGATCATCTGGGACGATTTGCGTGATGAAATTTATTGTTCTGACATTTGCAATGTGTATCTGAGCATTCCTGTATGCAGCATTTATTCAACTGCAATGTCCTGTTATAAATTTATACAAGTTTTGTTCAAACTATATCCCCTATCTCCTCTCAACAGACATTGCCTTTCTTCCTAAATGTATATTATGCTCGTATTATCTCAATATGAGATGGCAAGTGACCTTAAACGGGGCTATCTTTTAGCATGTCTGCGCACAGGCTCACACAATAGACCTCTGGAATTTTGCTTCTATTACAGAAGAAACTATGAACAGTGACATCATGCAGGCTAGCAGAGGGTGGACTCTTGACAAGGAAAAGAAGTCCACAGTGTCATATAACTAGACCACAAGATATGCAAAGTACAGCACTGGACAATGGAGTAATGAGGATGCTAAAGTCACTTGGCACTCTTGTAAATCCACACCTTGGGTCTGCACTAAAGAGACCATAATTTGGAGCCTAAATCTGATTAGTGATTTTGCTTGTTGGTTGGAGGATAAGCTGCAGTGATTAATCTGTGAACTTCTGTATGTCAGCATTGTCCAGAATCTCACCTGTAAGCAGCAATATCCCTACTGAAGAAAATTACATGCACCCATGTTAATATAGTTTTTTTTCCCCCCCTGGGTTAATCTGCTATAGCTGAAATTGAATTTTCACAGCACAGCAAATTGTAACAACAGTTTGTATATTTCAATTAAATAGGAACCCTAATAAAAAAAGTTACTGAAGATTTTAATTAAGTACAAGGGGGCTAATGACACAATTATCAAAAGCAATTCATATTAGTATTTGAATATAAAGAGGAAAGGCAGAGGAAGAGAAAGCCGGGAAGGACACAAACAGGTTAGCTTGAATGCATTCAGAGGCTCATGCTCAATTTCCCACTTTATTGCACCACTTTCATACCACTGAAATTTCACTGATGTCTATGAAACCACATTGGTATAAACATTAAATAACCATGGAGAAAGCACTAAATGGTGTTTCCAGAAAGTGTCCATTTGTGTCAGATGCTTAGCACTACCAAACAGAAAAGGAACACCATCAGCTCCAGTGGCCCTCATTGGGATGTACGTCTCAAGATAGCCTCCAAAGAGCTAAGCCCAAACCCAAACTCATTTTCAGTGTTTAGTTCAAATGTTTCTCAAGGGCTGCCTGATCAGAGTCTTCAGTAGCCATTTTTAAAGAGAAAATGTTTTTTTATGTTGAAAAACAGGAGAGGTTAGGGGTTGCATTTCGTAGAAGTAGCACAGTTTCCAGCAGAAATGGGCAAGATTCAGGTCTGGGAAATACTTTCTTCAAAGCAGCCATGGGGGAAAGGAACTTGAGACCCATCTCCTACTGTACATCGGTAAACATGCTTCTTCTTCCAAAACTGTTCTTCTCGCTCTCTCTCTTTGCCCTTCTTCTTTATATATCCATAACCAAGAGAATCAGCTTTGTCTACCTGATATCATTTGAGTTGTCTTTCTTCAGGCCTTAGCTAAATTTGTCAACTTTCATGCATAACAGTGAAAATTATATTTATATACTAGCCTTGGGAAAGAGCAAGCTGATCTGTTTTGAAACAAAAGATGTAAGTGTGGTATTGGGGTCTTACTGGGAAAATAGACAAAGGAGTTTTCCACACTTCTGTGTAAAGGTCTCTTTGTGTCAGGGTTGTCTGCCTTGCAGCTTTACGAAGTACGTGCAGTGTCAAGCATGAGGGTGGGAGTTGGGGATTACAAACTGAACATCTTTGAAGAAAAGCAGCCAAAAAGAAAAAGGAAAAAAAGATTTTTGAATATGGTTTTCTTCCACAGAAGCACAACTTTTCAGCAAACAGAAGACTTCATTGTCCCTCCAGTTCCGTAACACTTTTGTAACTAAACCAAATCACTGTACTTAAGGGTGAAAAGTAATTAAAAAAGCCACTCTGGTACACTATTTTATATACTGCCTTATGCCTCCTGGAATTGCTGCCATGATCTATATTGAGCTCTCATTTGTTTTCACAGATGTTCAACCACACAAAACCAAGCCCACAAAACTTACAGCTAAAGCTCATGGTTCCAAGAAACCTGCAACTGGCGATGAAAATTTTGCAAAATCAAGGGGGTATTCTATCAAAGTTGTATTTCTTTGGTTTCTGCAAGAGCCTAGGCATTACAACATTTTGGAAGACTTGTTCAGCTCCTGCCAGCATTAATTCATCTGGGTCCTACCAACTATAACTTTGGTGTCTCTGCTTTTATTGAAGCAGAAGTAGGCTGTAAGTACCCAGAAAGCTCTGTAACATTAAGCTGTGAATACAGTTTAAGAAGAGGACACTTTCCCAGACCTTGAAGAGATGACAGACTGGAAAGTGATTAATAAAACCTTGATGTGGTCTTATTATTAATTCCTTCTATCCTTTTCAGAAAACATACATTTCATTTCCTGTCTAAATAGATAACTTGAAGATGATCCTTTCCTCTTGTTTCTAGGTCAGAGGCACCCTTGATAGCAAGAAAGATACTCATCCAAAGTCTTTTCCGTCGACCTCCCTGAAATGTTAACAATTATTGTGGTTGCAGGGAGGCACCTCCCACAGCCAAGATTTGCAGCTGTAAACCTTATCTAAACTTAGATGTAGGGGTCAGTGCTCCTCAAACAATATCCTGTTATTTAGAATACGATGAAACAGAAGACAAAGATTGCAATTTCCTCTCATCTCAAGCTAGAGGACATGTGTCTCCTGCCTCCCATTTGGACTGGTGAGAAAACATTGACAATGAGCAGACAGAATCTATTTCTCTCTCTCTCTCTCCATCTCCTTTTCTTAGGGAATAGTTATAGTAGGGAATTATGCCACCATTCTCCATACGCAGCTGCCAGGTGAGAATGAGTTGTCTTGGTTTGTGAGAAAGACATTCCAAAATGTCACCTGGAAACTTGCTTGAGCAGTTTTAGGTGGCTAAATGATTGGATGATAGCTAACTGGGGAAAATGAGATGCCAAAATTCAGATTTTAGTGTTCAAAGTGGTATTTAGATGCATGATTTGTGGGGGTGAGGGAGGAGGAAGAACATAGTTTACAGAAACTGTTCTTTGCTTTGAACTTCTTTCCTTAACATATGTATTATGTTACCCAGAAGGAAACCCAAAACCAGAACCGTTCCATAACACATTTGTCCTCAAGGAGAGAAATTCAGATAGTAAGATGTACAAAAGGCCAAACTCTGTACTGGCTCACTACAGTACTAGGAGGCACGTAGATGTTACTGTCATGAGCAAGGGATAAGGCTCTGCATGGCATACAAAGCAGATTGTAGAAGGGATTCCATTTCCCCACCCAACACTAATTAGCTCCTTACACAATGCTTCTTAAATTATTTCCAGCCTGTTTTATCTCAAAACCCATTTACTAAATCAAGTTAGCACTCTCTGGGGTGCTCTCTGAGTTGAGACTACTTCATCATATTTTATGCAGTTCTGAAGTCAGTTCTCCTAGCATGTTACAGTAGCCATTTGAGGAAAGGAAACAATTCTCTCTGAGATAAGGACCTGGGACGAAAAGTTCTCCATTGTTAGCAGAACTGACTGGAAGTGAGACTGAGAATCAGTCCTCAGCACAAGCTCAGGAAAGTCACTGCTTGGCAAAGCCGGGCCCACACTGACCTCCTGTGCATCCATAGGATCCAAAAATGATTCTGGAGGACAAAATCCTACTGGACGCATGATATCAGTTTCACAGGCTGTGTGTGTGACAATATATCTAAAGGCAGGACTACAGCTTTAGAAGTTTAACAATGTGGGACTGTTCATCATTTTGTGAAATTTTAGCGTTACTGTTGGTTGGACTGACTGTTACATACTATAAATCACATGGTCCTCACAGGAATGCAGTGGCTGCTCATACCATATGATAGGAAAGATGTCTGTTTGCTTTACTGTTCTGTTATAGCTTCCTTGTATCATCCAGATTTTTTTTTCCTTTTGCACAAGTACTTAATCTTCAGTTAACAGAACAATGCTAAGTATATTACAGTATGTAATAGATTATAAAAAAGTCCCCTGGCAATCTTCAACAAGATCCAGACAACGGTCACCGACAAAGTCTAATTTCTAATGCTGGGCAAGAGCTACTGGCCACAGCACGATGATTTTGTCCAATTTGCCTATTGTGCCTGCATAGCCATAGGATTAGCTCACTGCCATGTACAACACTTCCTGAAGTCAAAAAGAACAGTATTTTCTTTTTATTCTAATGAATGATAAAACAGTGTTTGACTTAAAAAGATCATAGCTGTTCTGACTTCCTAGCCTTGGCTTTACTTTCTACATTGAACAATTATAATGCTACATTTGTCTTTCCTATTCCATAGGGAAGAATCCATACAGATTCTTTTAACCTCAGTAAAACAACTATGAAGACAAACACAGCACAGAAGTTCCCTGTCCTCTTTCCTGATCACAGTCATAACAATCCTCTTACCCGATTTTTAATTTTAAATCAGTCAGAATCAGCCTGTGAATTCTGTTCCTAAATAAAATTGTACAGTACTTTCTCTTCTGCCACTTTCAGCATTAGTGAAATATTGCTTCTGAGAGTAATGCAAAATCTCATCCCTACAGTTGTTCCTCATGCAGTCCAACTTCAAAGAGAAATAAAAACAGGATTTTCTGCTTGCCAGACCTTAAGGTTTTATTATTAACTATTTCATGTTAAATTATAACTTTCCAAGCTGGTGACTTCTCTCTCAACAAAAACAAAAATAAAGAATTAGCAATACCATAAACATAGAATCTAAAAATGAAGGGCCCATCGTAACAGGCAATGGGTAGGTACATAAATGAAGACAGGCTGAACAGAAGACAAGAAAAAATGGGGAAAGAGGAAGGACAACACAGAGAAATGAAGCAGGTTGCCCATACCATCAATGTATAGAATCTGTATCTTCAAGACCCAATTGACTGAAATGACTATCAGTTCTCTAGCCTGAAATCTGAAATCATCTGAAGTTAATTTTAGGCTCACAGAGCAAAGAAAAAGGAAAAAAGAGTGGCAGGACAAATGCATGACCACACAACACGGCCTCAACCTTACAAACAGGACAGTGCTTCTGCTGCCCCAGTAGAACTGACTGGAGGCAGGCATCCAGGGCTGGAGGCACTGAACAAGTGTCACCATACAGAGTGCAAAGTTAGATGTTCCTAATGGGGCATGTGAGGCTAGTATGCTGTGGCTCCATTGTACAACAAAAATTATCTGATATATATTTAAAATAAAACCTTTAAAAATCTCTAAGATCCTCAAAGTGCCTGCTTATTCCAAGTGCATTGTACCTGTTATCACTCAGACAGTCCAGACATGCTGATTCTCCCAATACCTCTGCATGGTAAGGAAGTAGTAGCTGATTTTATACTAAGAGACCGGGGCACCAAAAAATCTTGGGAAAGGATATTCAGAGGAAAAATCTCTAAAATTTAGATTTTCAGACACTTCTGCTCAGCTACTATGTTTTCATTGGATAGACTGCTTGAAACTAAATGCTGAATACTGGCCATGCTGGTAGAATGGCTGCTTCGATCAGTAGCCTTAAAGTTATTAAAAATTGATGCTGAAGAAGTTCCTTGAAGCTGTGGAGATGACATTAAGAGCTTTGAGGAAACCCAGGGGTTATTCAGTAGGTTTTTGTTTACACCTCACAAAGATGAAATGCAATATTCTAAGATTTCAGTTGTTCTCTGTTCCCATAGTCTGCCACTGTCCAAATCTGCCTTTGTAGGTTTCTGAAATGCTCCCCTTCACTGATTTAAACCAATAACATATTCCTCATCATCATCTTCCCTGTTGATGCCAGGCAATCTCAGTGCACTTAAAAAAAAATATAAAGAAAAGGAAAAAGCACATGTTTCAACATCATACTGTTGTAAAAAATGATTTTTTGGATCTCTCTGAATGAGGCTGGATTCCTGGTTCATTTTGTACAACACAATTTCCAGAATGGTAAGACAATTACCATGCATAAAAAATAATGCTAGAAACCAGGAATTAGAGACAAAAATTGTAGGGGAGTAAATTTTATGAGAAATAACATTAAAAATATTCACAGGAGACAAAAGGTGAGGGAAAAAGCTTTGCTTTGACCCAGCAACAGTTGAATAGCAGGAGTGATTTCACTCTCGGCGTTGAATAAAGAACCAATCACTAGGAGATGTCAAGGTCACTGTGGCTCGACATCAAGGTCTGTAAAATTCCTTCCAACGACTAGCCTTGGGACCTGAGATAGAAGGCACAGCTAGGTGTTTAATAGGCCAAAATATCTCAGTGCTGTAAAGGACTGACTCTTGCTTCTGATACGCTTTTGCAAAACCAGAAAAAACCTGTCTGAGATCAGAATCAGGCCAGGAGATTGGAGATCTCAGATAATTGCCTTTGGAAGAAGGATTTGGCAATCTTTATTATATTACCTTTCACAGCATCTGATTCAATGACCTGCATGGTCTGATTACTTTAATTATAAGTGGGTAGAGCATTTCCTGAACAGTTGTCTCACTCGTTCATCACAGTGTGAAAAAGGCCACTGAAATTAAATACTAGCTATATTTCAAGTCAAGCACAAACTACTAGCTAGTATCTGAAATGTTACAACAAATTAAGCTACCATGAGTGCTTGGAAGATGTTAAAATTATTTGTGATGCTTTTTCATCTTCCTTCAGACTTCGATCTTCTCTGTCAATCCTCTGGTTTGCAGAAGACAATCAGACTGTATTCAAGATGATAACGACATGTCTGCAGGCCTAATATCGTTATCTGCAGATATACTGGAACTCAATTCAAATGAAGAAACATC
This sequence comes from Chauna torquata, assembly GCA_013399475.1. Taxonomy (NCBI): domain Eukaryota; kingdom Metazoa; phylum Chordata; class Aves; order Anseriformes; family Anhimidae; genus Chauna; species Chauna torquata. The sequence continues at coordinate 42,621 of VXAL01009007.1, forward strand.
AGTACAATCTGTAGTCAAATGATATTA
>VXAL01009007.1:89495-135147 GCA_013399475.1 Chauna torquata
AAAAAAAAAAAAAAGGAAAGTAATTGAAATAGGAAAAAGTCAATGTAACGGTTATGTAACGGTTTATTTTCTCCATAAGGAAGATGAAATTACTGGTCCTATGTTCATTTTGAAAAGTATCATCAGTAGTTCAGTAGTAATTATCCAAGCATGTGTTAAAATAGAGGTTACCTGATATTAACAGAATCATGAGAGAGGTTAACTGAATAAAATCAGCCCATAGGCTATAGTTCAATATTGGACAGAAACACAGTGAAGACACAAGATGAATTAAATAAAATTTTCCAGACTTACAAGGAGTATTTAAAATACAGCCCTGCTTAGCAATGCAGAGTGACCCTTGCTACTGGATTAACATGAAAACCAAGTCTAAGGGACAATGAAATGCAAGTTATACAAGTATAATTTACAAATTATAAAGTAAAAAAATATGAGTTACACAAATTATACAAGTATAATTCAGTGCTTTTTTCTGGATTATATTTCTTTTTTGAGGTTCATCAAGGCCTCATGCTCATTCATGTTTAGACATTTACTGATATGAAATAGCCTTTTTCCCCCCTACTTTTCTTATTTAGTTATTTCTTTCAGAACAAATCCTGCCTACAGCCAAGCTCGGAAGGCAACATACCTTTAAGAAGCACATCACACATTTGGTTTAACAGAAAAGTCACAAAGTTAGCCCTGCAAGCTCCATCCACACAGGGATTAGGGGACAACTCCAGTGACTGTCTCATGAGAAGGACAAGTGCAATTTCTGTGGCTTTAGGAGCAGAGTAAGGTCTCTGCCTGGTGTTCTTAGAGAGCACACGTAACCTCGGGTTGACCTTGCATATTAGTATGAATCACGGACTGTCAGGCACAGAAGAATCGGGAATTGAAGCCAAAAACCTCTTGAGTTATTGGCAAGAAGAAATAAGTGGAGAAAAGCAAAAGTATTTTGCTTCTTTGTTTGCTGCGAACTATAGAATTTTCATGTACAACATTCTTTTGAAAAAGCACAGTTTTCAAGGAAAAGTGCATGCAGCAGATATGGACACATTTTCTTGTGTATCATTTTTGGATTTGGCTAAGTAGCTCTCCTGTGCTACATTTAGCCAACCATTCCCTCACTGCTTCTTAATGTCTATTTTCTTAATGTTTAATTTCTAGCACTTCCAGTATATTTTTTCAATAAAACTTTTGTAAATTAATCCTGATAATTAATTGCATCTTTTCTCTGTGTTTAGGGAAGAAATCCCCTTATGGCATATATGTATTGAGGAGCATGATTGAGGAGATTGAGGAGCACTGCTTAGTGGATAAAAAAGCTTTTCTGGAAGTTATATTCCAAAAACATTTTCAACTAACGTTGAGGAAATTAAAAATGGAAGCTTTCATTCATAATCTTCTGCTTTGGCAATGTAGCAGAAATGCTGTATTAGCTTTACTGGTAAGAAATTCTGGAATGCTAATGATACTTAAAAGAAGCAATAAATGAAACTCACTAAAATAGTATTTCTCTAGTCCTCATTAAAAGAAAAATCAAAAAGTACTTATGAGCAATATGGACAAAATCAATACAAGTCATTTTTTCAGTACATAGTACATGTACAGTATGGGCACATTCACCAGATAATTTACTTTGACAACAATATTTCTCTTGCAGTGTCTAAAAACATGCCAAGTGTCAAATAGACAATGAAAGATCTTATTGTTCTAGTATAAAAAAATTACGTGGGAGAAATGGTAAGCAGTTATGCACAACGAACACCTTGGGAACACTTTCATTTACTTTTTCTCTCTTAGATTCCCTCTCAGGCCATTCCTTGACTCTGGTTCATCCACAGTACCTCTTCCCTCCAGCTGTCAGAGGGATGTCACTGCCTCTCCAGTCAATGCTCAGCAGATCCTGAATGAAGCAGTTTTTAGGCAAACCCAGCCAAGTCATTTTAGCCCACATTTGTTTGCTAGGTAACTTCCTATTGCAAATGGACAAGTATTTGAGCTAAATCAAGTTCATTTCTGCAACACTCTTTTTCAATTCACAGAAAAAAACAGCCATTGTGTGAAAAGCTTTTTCAAAAGAAACAAATAGAAGAATGGTTCCCTTCTGGTAGTGTTAAATGACTGAGCACAGAAACTAGTGTACTAGCAGACAAACAAAGGCTTTTCTTCAGTGAGTGGAGACTGGGGGGAGGAAGAAAAGAGAGAAAGCAACAAAATGAAATTTTGAATTTTGTGTAGCTTTATTTTTATAAAAACTCATTTTAGGAAAGCCTCAAAAGAATGTATACTAGGCCTATATTAATAACCTCCAAAAAATTCTGTATTGCACTCTGCCAAGTTGTAAGCTAAGCTTGTTTTTACTGACATATCTCTACAAGTCTGAGGATATCATTTAAATTACAGGTGGTACAGTGAAGATTGTTAGACCTTTAACTAGGGAAGTGACTGCAAATGCTGTTCTAATTTATGCACAGATACCAATGCTAATTAAGTAATAGCAGAGGTTGTCTTTGAGTTTATAGAGCTATAATCATCTCCCTTGTGTTCAATAAATGCCACAGCTACAGTGTGTGGTGTTAATTTCACACTACAGTGGGAACTGGTGATTGTTGCCAAATATAATCATAAGTCACAGGCAATTTAGATTATTACAGTCAGGTATGGTGCCTGGAGAAATGACTTAGTCCATAATCACTTTTTAAAGTCACTACCAGACATGTAAAAATTATGACTTTTATACCTTTGCTACAATACACTCTATATCCTGTTCTTAACCTGCAAGTAATCCAGAAGTAACATTAGACATTTAAAACTGCTATTATGGAAAAGATTTTCATATCACTTCTCTTTTTCTTGCATTTGTTCGGTATGGGAAATCTCATTAAGATACATTGTCTCTGGAAACAAACACAGAGGAAGTTCCCATTCACAACAGAGACTTACGCTGAGCCCATTTTTACTGGGTTTCCCTAGAGCAGAACTCTCCAAAAGCAGCAGTATAGTTTTGCTCTCCTCTCTGCTCTTCACTAGGCAGACTGCTCTCACAGTGAGGATTAATGCCAATGTCACATTAATGGAGGTGTCACAGATAGAAAGATTGCTATTGGACAATGCCTTTCAAAATCAGTCAATACAGAAACTTTTATCCCATCTTGGAAGGCTATGTTTGCTATTTGAACAAAAATGAGACACTAAACCAGAGGATTCCACTTAATCATTTTGGAGTAACCATTCCAGCAAAATCCATCAGCATAAGGACATTTTTTCATTCACAGTTTTCTCTTTCTTTTCCCTAACTACAAGAAAAAGAAATAAGAGAAGTAGCTACACTATGGCAATACTGATGGGCCCTCATGTTTAGAGATCTTGCCTCCAAACCTAAAAGGTACCCTAAACCGCAGAAGGCTGATCAGGAATAGCATTTGACGCAGCTGATTCTCCCATGGGATTAACATGTGAAAGGTCCAAAAAAACACACTGAGCACCAACAAGGAACTGCATCCTATTTGCATGCAGGTCAGTGGGAATTTTCCTGCTCCTGCAAGTCTCATCTGAAGCCACTTCTGTGAACCGTCACTGGAGATGGCACCTGGGAGGCACTGAACACAGCCACAGGCCAGCTCTGGTTGGAGACACTCTCACAGAGGTACTCTGCTTGGTCTTCAGCTCCAACTGCAGTAACCAGCATCAGGCTGCCGAAGTGACCAAGGCACGTCAGAGTGAGGGCGCGCAGCCTGCGGAAGGCAGTTAGCTGCTGTCCACACGACCTACCAGCTTCCTGCCTCCACCGGCCTGAGAGCAGTACCCTAAATCCTGCTGCTGCTAATCTGTTTTAATAGATAATGGCCTCCCTGGAGAAGTGCTGAAAGACGGATTACTTACAGTTTCAGTACAAGGCCAGGCATCACTATTCAGAGGAAAATGGAAGGGAAAATTACAGGGAAAGGCACCAAGATCTCTCTGTGTTCTCATCTGAGTAGTTCTGGTCATTATAAGTGACCTGGTGGAGGTTTTCCATTTTTAGTATGTGTGATTTCATTTATGTAGGCACTCAAATTCTCTTCTGAGATCCCATTAAAACCCCCCACACTCAACTGCATCTTCATAAAGTCACTTGCTTTAATTCAGAATGAACTTTGAATCACAAATCACAGATGCTGTCTGGGTCACTGGCATAAATGGCTCCACTTATTAACAGCTTGTATCACAATAACTTCAGAAGCTACCCTCAGTGCTAAAGAATTTAGTCCCATGCTGTCTCCTATTTCCTGCAATACCATTTGTGCTTCACAAAGGATGAACTAATGCTCTCTTCAGATCAAATAGATCTCTTCCTTAATGACCTTCAGATCTCTTTATGAAGCTTGCGTTCTTCCCTGCACAAACCTCCAGGAGTTGGGTTTTTTGTTTGTTTATCTTTTTTGTTGGTTGGTTAGTTGTTTTTATTATTATTATTACTATTTTGTTTTTGTTTTGTTTTGTTTTCTGTTTGTTTTTGTTGTTTTGTTTTGTTTCTGTGTTTACAAACCCACAATTTCTCACTTGATCATCACCTTCTTATCCACTTTACAAGATGATACCTTATCACACATCTTCTGGGATCCTTTGAGACCGTTTCTGTAATGCTGTAAGCCTGTTGTTCAGCAGGAAGGTAGTAGGTTTCTGTAAGACCATGGCTTATTAAAGGCAACATTTATTAGACCTGACAGACAAAATTTTAGTGAAAATGAATATACTTTGATATATACTTCCATCACAATTTTTTTTCCATATATTTGGCTTTAAAAAAAAAGCAATAAAATCCCAAGGACACTCATTATGGTTAGTAAATAAATCAGTTTTATTTATTACTATTATAAAGTATGAAGAAACAAAACAAACCTTCCTGTATTAAACTTCAGAGACACTATCAAGATCCTTAAACTTCAGAGACACTATCAAGATCCTTGTCTGGAGAAGAGCTAGATGTTTCAGAACTAAAGGAGAAGTTCTCATAGGCTAAAGACCAAAGGAGGTTGCTGTTTATTCACCCAAACGCATGACACTAATCCACCCCTGCAGTTCCTCAGTGGCTGCAGTAGACACCAGCTGGGACTTGCAGTAAGTTCTCAGCAGCCAAACTCTGTGGATATTTTTATTTGCATAAGCTTAACTACCTGGCAGTCCTGTAGCAGGACTACTATATTTCATCCCATGGCTTTGATTTAGTTTGCCATCAGTTCCTTGCTCATATTAACAAGTATTAAAAATACAAATACTTTTTTTTTCTTCTTTTTTTTTTTTTTTGCCTGTATGATTCTAACCACAGGACAGGCTTTTCTGCCCCCTCGGGGTTTTCCCAAGTAAAATTAGCTCATGGCAGAACTTCCCACAGGTGATTAACAGTAACTATCCAGGGCTAGTATAACTGGAATCATAGAGTCATAGAATCATAGAATGGTTTGGATTGGAAGGGATCTTAAAGATCATCTAGTTCCAACCCCACTGCCATGGGCAGGGACACCTCCACTAGATCAGGTTGCCCAAAGACCCGTCCAGCCTGGCCTTGAACACTTCCAGGGATGGGGCATCCACAACTTCTCTGTGGAAGCAGCCTGTTCAAGTGCCTTGCAACCCTCACAGAAAAGAATTTATTCCTTGTATCTAACCTGAATCTGACCTCTTTCAGTTTAAAACCACTACTGCTTGTCCTACTACTACTTGCCCTTGTAAAAAGTCCCTCTCCAGCTTTCTTGCAGGCCCCCTTTAGGTACTGGAAGGCTGCTACAAGGTCGCCCAGGAGCCTTTTCTTCTCCAGGCTGAGCAACCCCAACTCTCCCAGCCTGTCTTCATAGGAGAGGTGCTCTAGCCCTCTGATCATCCTCGTGGCCCTCCTCTGGACTCACTCCAACAGGTCCATGTCCTTTTTATGTTGAGGGCACCGGAACTGAATGCAGTACTCCAGGTGGGTTTCTCAAGAGAGTGGAATAGACGGGGAGAATCACCTCCCTTGACCTGCTGGCCATGCTTCTTTTGATGCAGCCCCAGACATGATTGGCTTTCTGGGCTGCAAGAGCACATTGCCAGCTCATGTTGAGCTTCTCATCCACCAGCATCCCCAAGTCCTTCTCCTCAGGGCTGTTCTCAATACATTCTCTGCCCAGCCTGTATTTGTGCTTGGGATTGCCCCAACCTATGTGGTGGACCTTGCACTTGGCCTTGCTGAACTTCATGAGGTTTGCACAGGCCCACCTCTCACACCTGTCAAGGTACCTCTGGATGGCATCCCTTCCCTCCAGCAAGTCGACCGCACCACTCAGCTTGGTGTCATCGGCAAACTTGTGGAGGGTGCACTCGATCCTACTATCCATGCCACTGACAAAGCTGTTAAACGGTGCCAGTCCCAATACCAACCCCTGAGGAACACCACTTGTCATTACTTGGACACTTGTCGCCACCTGGACATAGAGCTGTTGACTGCAACTTTTTGAGTGTGACCATTCAGCCAATTCCTTATCCACCAAGTGGTCCATCCGTCAAGTTGATGTCTCTCCAATGTAGACACAAGGATGTCCTGTGGGATAGCGTCGAATGCTTTACACAAGTCTGGGTAGAAAGGCATAGTTCCCTGTTCTATAGAGAGATTTTCTTCCTCCATGTAGAATTAGCAAATACATTTAACAAAACATAGATCCACATATAAAATAACAGTATGTATATTTTTATTAAGTATTAAATTTATTATGTATTTTTTTATTATGTATCTCTGGTATGTATATTTTTCAGTAACAAATGCAGCAGCCCTGTAGAGGGTAATGTCTGATGAAATTATCCTTTGGCTTTTATTTATTTATTTATTATTTATTACCTTTTAAACTTGCATATCATTTTATGTTTCTGTTGGAATGGCGATATTTCTCCCAAGCACCATCTGGGACACCTTTGGGTGTCACTTTCAGTAGAAGTATACTTCAAAAGAATTTACTGAACAGTAGTGTAAGGTTTCTAAATAGCATTCAGAAAGATTGTGTTTGAAGCAAAGGACATGTGATGGAAGCCAAAACAAGAACAAACTTTAAGTAAAAAAAAAAAAAAAGAACAAAACACTGAAAATGTCATGGACTACAATTAGTTATTACAGAACAAAACAAACATTTTCTTCCTTTTTTTTTTATTGAATGGAACAATCTATGGGATTTTCTTCAATATTTTAGTTTTATACATATTTGAATCTGCTGAAATAAATGGAATGACACCAGCTTAAAATTTTTCCTGAAAGCCTTCAGAGCTGAGTTTGCCTTGTTTACTTATGGTTGTTTGGAGTGAAGTGCAGCAATTGCGTATACTGGGGTATATGCCACACATCAGGTATGTGCAGATTAAGCCACTTTACCAATAATGATGATTTTGAAATAGGAATGACTAGTTTTGCAAAACTAGTACAAGAAAGTTACAGTGAGGGAAAATGGATTGTTGCCAAAAAATGTTCACAAGAGCATTGTAAAATAACACTATCCACAGAACTAGAAAAGTATTTTAACAGTATTTGTTATTGCATGCAGTAGAAATGCTTATGCTGGAACAGTGATGAACTTTTCAGCAAAGGGAGAAACAAAATGCTATATGCTCTATCATGTTATTATTAGATTTTAGGTCATTTCTGTCTTCTTTCCGAACTGGACGTGGTGAATTTATTTGAATTGCTTCTGCCCATAAATACCTGTCATCTGAAAACAGAAGTGTGTTGCATGGGAGGAAATATATCATATGTAACATCCTGAACCAGAAACATTGCAATAGTAGGAAACAGACGATAGTGGAATCGGACTGAAAGCATCACAATGGCCATTGTCCGGGAACACCGGGCTCATGCAAGAAAAGCAGACAGAACAGGAGTTACTGCTTTATGTCTTGATATCGTGACTTCCTTCAGTAAAGTAGACTCCTATCCATAAGTGTTCAAGGGAATTTTGTTACTAAAAGTCATCTGACAGAGAAAGAGTGTCCAAATCCTGGAAAACACATTAGTGAAAGGAGGTTGCAAGGCTGGAAATTAGCTGGAGTGTCCCTTCCCTGGAGACCCCACCAACTCCTACATCCTCAGAAATGCTGGACACAGAAAGTAACCAGGGTAGCTGATGGAGGTGCTGAGTGAATGCAACCCTGCAGATAGGGAAAGGCTCCTAGCTCAACCTTCTCAAGGAAAAGCTCTGCAGAAATCCATTTGCTTTACTCCAGCTGTGAAAAACTGAGCTGCAGCTTTCACTGACAGTGTAGAGAAGGCATTTTTCCACAGTCCTGCATCAATGGTGTAGATCCGCTTTGGTATTTTGATGGAGGAGTGGGTGCATGGAGAAATGTATGTACAAGACTATAGACCACTTTCAGTACCAAAGATCCTACTGTGCCCTAACTCCCACACAAATAAATCCCCTTACATCAGTAGGGACAAACAGGGTTCAACATCAGGCCAGAGTCCAGCTGTACATTTCTATGCTTCATAATAATGTGATTGTGTTGGGGTACTGCAAGAGAGGGATGATGCTGAAGCCTTTGCAAATCAAGTTTCAGCACAAAAACACACATACTGGGGAAGCAGTGTTGGGAATCATGGGGTATCTAGTCTGGTGCTCTTTGGCATCAGATAGTATGTGTTTGCCATAGTGGTCTTGTTTTGCAGTGAAAGCAAGCTGTTGGTGGGAAAGGAAGTGAGAGCGAATAATAAAATCTACCTCTAAAAATAAGATCAGCTTTACAATAGGCCTTTTGGTCTTCAATGTTTATGTAGGCAAATTACTTGGCAGACTGTGCTCTGACAGCACAGAAGCACGCTTTAGCCTGCTATTTTTGAGCCACCTATTCATCACAGGAGCTTTATTAAAAATGTACTTTCCATTCTTCTGCAAACAAATACAAAAATCTGGTCTCTGAAGATATCACAGCCATTCATTTTTGAAGCTGGCAGCCCTGGCTTGGAGAGAAGGAGTTACGCATTATCTTTTTTTTTTTTCAGAGCAAACTTTCCTTTTATCCACTGGAAATAATGAAATATTAAAAGTTGTATAAAAAAAAAATTAACTATTTTGAAGGGAAGAGAAAGCAAATCACACAGTCTGACTCGAGTTCACCACAGGGAATCTTTTTGATGCTGCAGAGAAGCGTAAGAGAGTGTTCTCAATGCACATCCACAGGCTACTTCTCCCATGCAGCTTCAATACTAAAGAATTCAGCGTTTCTAGGGAAATAACTTCTGTGCCCTATGAGCAATGCATGTAATACACTGCCAGCAAAGCAGTCCCTGGCTGGTGGTTCAGTCATGTTACACATTCAGAGCAAATTCACCTCATATTTCCCCAGAAACTATCATTACCTAATTTCAGCTGTCTTTGCCTGGTAGTGCTCTGAGGCACAACAACAGAAAACTCACCCCTTGACATGGAGGCTCTGGCTTGTTTGTTGAACACCACCATCTCTGCTTAGGACAACACTGTTATTGACAGACATGCCAGGATTGTCCCAGTAGGATCGGTTTGGTTTTGTTTGTTTGCTTGCTTGCTTTTGGGTTTGGTTTTCGTTTTGTTAGTTTATGTTTAGGCATGGCATTGCCTTTTAGGATTAGAGAAACCCCAACAATCTGGGAAATTCTAAACTGAAGGTTACAACTGCTTGACTGGCTGGTACCTTTATGTATTTTGTTACTAACAAGCATACTAACGTGACACCTCCACTAACACCTCAGAGACAGGACAGAGAGCAGAGAAAACACCAATTTCCTCCTCCTCCCCCAGTGAGTCAGAGTTACAGTAACACCTTGTTCAAATGCAGTATAAAGAAAGAAAACCCCAGGATTTAATAGCCCTTGAAAGGTTTTGCTTCTTATCAGCAAGGAACAAAGGCTTGATTCTACATCCTAGCTTGAAGTCTTTCTGATCTGAAGTACAGAAAAGCTAATTTAAAATCAACTAAAATGCTTAGATAACCTTAACTGCAAATTATCTATGGACTAATTTGAAAAGAAGGACACATGTTAATTCCCAGATGCCTGTTTAAAGGCTCCAAGGTCTCCTCCTGTCAATCCTTTGGGATAGCACCAAGTTAATACATAAACAGAAGGAGGGGAGATAGTGAAGCTATGGGTGCTGAAATCTGCCCTTCCAGATTCAAGATGCTGGGGCATCTCTGCAGCCTCCAAGGAGGAAGGATGGAGCCAGAGAGCATGCAGCAGCCCCAAGGCAGGGTTGCTCGTGGCCAAGGACTCCTCTGTGCTACAGCTGCCTGCAGAGACAGATCTCCTCCCAGGTTCCATCACATTGGTCCCACAGGAGGCGGGTACAATGCCAGTGTGAATGAAGACTCAGATATACCCCGTCACAGCATTCATGGGAGTAAGACCGAAGAGCAACCCACAGATACCAACAGCAAAAATGCTAGACACGTAGAGCTCAAACACTACTCTTGGTTGCTAGACTGCAGTACTACTGATTTGTAAGTATGATCAGAGAAGAGAGAGTTGGATTCATAGAGCCAGTAAAAATGGTTAGATATTTTCCTTGTGATTGCAAGGATGTAAATACACAAGCATTGACACACTAGTGATATACAGGGTCTTCAACACAACATCAGAAAACTGGGAGGCATACTCTTAATGAACTTCCCACTACCTTTTCCATAGTATTACCATTTCTAATGTTATGGATTTGTGACCTCTGTTTAGGCTCCATTTTAAGAGGAGTTCAACACCTATATCCTTCTAATTTAATCTATAAATTAAGCCAAATTTCTGCTCAGGGAAGGTCCATCTTTAAATGGACATTTCATGGACTTATTTGGCCTCACAAAAATAATTTTCTTCAGGGTTTGAAATAAGCACAATTTGATATAAGTTTTCAATACTTGATTATAACATGCGTCGATGGTATTGGCACATTCAAGTTGGTCATATAAATCACCATGTATATTTTTTATTCAACTGCATGAACACCCTGCTAATGGGTTTTGATAACGTATACTTAGAGGATCTGAGCCAAAATCTTACTAGTTATTCGTAGGATAGCACCTAGCCAATCAATTTATTGGCTTTTTTGTTTATCTAAGAGCATTTTGGCTATTAAAAATTAATTGCTCAAATGTTTGCAGAAAGACAATTTATATCTGAGGTTGCACCTTGTACAGTATTAAAGGTAAAAGAAATCCACAGAGCTCTTGCCTAGCTTTGGTTTAAACCAGGTTGTCTCAATTCTGTTGAAGTTTTTGAGATGATGTGAAGAGGGCAAATAGTAATGTATCAGCAGAAAGGAGAAAATAAGTCTGTCCCAGATAACAGGGAATGAGCCTTATTCTCTTCCCAAATTCAGGGCAGACTGGATGAATGACAACATAGTTACTGTATTTGGGCTGGTGGGGCCATGGGTGACAGAAAGAGCAAGGCAAGAGAAATCTGTTGACAGCCCAGCATGAACAGACACTGGCTGGTCAGAGCAAGGTCTTCCATAAATATGCTCAATATCTGTTGAACAAAACCTTTAAGAAGGGAGACTTGTTGCCTCTATGGGGCAATATCTTCCTGTGCTACCTCAGAGCTGCCATCCTCTGGAGACCTAGTCCTACCTAAAACCTCCTCAGGAGCTCAGATAGCTGAACAGACTCCCTCATTTACTTGTTAATACTGTAACATTTAACTTATATCTCTTAAGAAAAAAAAATCCATTGGTTAGCTTATATCCCATTCCCCCAGCAGAAATAGGACTTCTTATAATCCTGTAGGATAAACTCTAATAGCATAGTTACCATACAGATTCACAGAAAAACAGTTATACTTGTTGTAATGTTGGAAAGCTCATCCCATTTGTTAATTGATCTCATTTATTTGGAAGACAAGAGTAGCAACTGGGAACCTGGTTCCTTATCGCTGCAGTGATCTGTTATAAAAGAACATAGCAGATAAGGAAAACATGCCCTAATACAACAGCAGCCTGCCATTTGGCCTTCTCAAGAGATACTTATCTATCTGCATACTGAGTAACTGGATTAAAGGTCAACAATGATCGATGTGGCACTGAGTCGCCATTAAGAGGAGTCTATTAAACACAGCTAATAAGGGGACAAAGCAGGATGTATTCCTCACCACTCTTACAGTTTGGGACTTTCTATAGATAGTAAGACAAAAGAGGTGCCTCCAAACAGATGCTGGATGTGTATGATTTCACACCCACTGATCTTTATCATTTGTGTTTAGTATTCATCATCTCCTGTGAAGGAAGCATCAGATATCCAAAGAAGGGGCAGGCACAAGTTTGAGCAATACTTTTCAAGGTACCTGCAAGCAAATAGTCATTGTAGAGCACACAGGAGTGTAGTTTAACTCAATAGTTAGCAAATGACCTACATAAATCAATTTCTGTACAATTATTTACCAAATGCTGGTGATTTTTGAGAACAAATGGTGAAATAAAAATTAGTTTGCAAACAATCTAAAAGCTTAAGCTTGTAGGGCACTTTTTCCAGAACTGATCAAATCTGTCTGGCTAGAGATACAGCCCTGATTACATATACTTCACAGGATGCTTTTCATAGGAGCCTGTCATATAAAAACGGGCAACAGAAGTAACAAACATCGGAGGCAAATATTTTGTAGTGCCAAAGTTTTCTAGGCAGTCTAGTTCTGCTGACAGTACAGCTGATGGTGAAAGTCCCTCAAGACTTCAAGAGACATCAGATGATTCAGGGCTGAGCACTTTATAATTTGTGTGCAACCTCAGCCTGAAAGCTGTGTGTGTGTACGCTGCCTGCTACTGCTTTTAAAGGCCTTCGTGTTCAGTCTGCTATAAGCAACTGCACTTCCACTAATGTTTCCAAAATATCAATTAGTATTTATCAGTGCAGTAAATACATGGAAAGCAGATGCCTGAGAAAATTTTGTCAATAATAAATAAAGTTATTTCAAGGATTAATGTTTTAATTAGCATCTGTCCTCTGTTATGAGTTCTCTGCAACTTAAGAGTCTTATCAAGCTCCATGTCATTATATATTCTATAGTACATATTATCTGCCCCATATTTCAACCTTTTCTCTCCTTCCTTTTCTACGTTGTTTTATGTCTAATGTTTTGAAGAAATATCTATCCTCCTTTTTGATTCATTGCATAGCACCAAATATAATGAAAACAAGTCATAAAAGTCATCTTCCAGTGATTATCCAAAAGGCAATAGCAAAGACAGCTGAGCTGTTATTAATGAAAATCAGATCAAAGAGAAAAAGCAAGATAATGTAGGTATAATTGTGCTAGATATTTGCAGGTAAGACACAGTAAAATGTGTTTATACTCACAAAAACTAGTAAGGGAGACAGGTGCAGGCAAGCCATTTTTAAATGTGACAGAGGCCACCTCCTTTTAAAAACTTTGACTGGTTTTAGTTACTTTGTTTTGTTATATCTGATAAATTCCCTTTGTGAAAATTTCACACTCTTTGCCACAGTAACAAAACTAAATATTTGCAAGCTTGTACCATACAGTAAACGGTGACCTGTGCAAGGGAATCTTAGTTAATGGTATAGTGGTAGGAAAGCCCCACAAACCTTTGGTTAAACAATTTACAGGAGATTGTTTAACACAAAATTTAGCTCATTCTTTTCCTTTCAAATTATGAAGGGGACTGACCAGATCATGCCGCATTCCAGTTTCCTGGGAACAATATTGCACAGCTCATGAGTTTCACAAGCTATTTCTTTTGCCAATGATCAATAATTCAGTGTTGTTTGCCTGTCCTCATATCTTGGTGCAGGTTCTCACTGCAAGCTACACCTCTTGACTTGTGATGTCCCTGACCCGCCATGCCACAACTGCCTTCATGTGCTTCAGCTTAGCTGCTCTGCCTAGCTTAGCAAAGGAGCCCATCATGGTGCAGCCCACACGGCATGGCCCAGTAACAGCAAGGCAGGATTTGCAGCAGCACCTACACCAAACTGAGTGCTGAATTTTTAATGTGGGCAAATATATGTTTATTGTAAAAAATCAGAGCTGATTTGCTGTATGAGTTGACATCAGAGGACTTGGTTTCTCTCCTCTAAGAGTTCAGTTCATTTCCAGTGCTCATTTCAGACCAATTAGTACATGTTGATGTTTTCTTTGTTACAGCTGGAATATACAGCATTGCTTCCCAAAACTGGAGTCAGTTGCCATGCCAGTGCTGGTCATGCTGGCAATAATAAGGATATACTGGGCAAAGTGATTACGCAGAGAGAGAGAGACCTTCGAAAAATATACATGCAAGAGTTACAGGGAGGTCTGGGGCTCTTTTAACTCAGGCACCTACTGCCTAAGCCCTAGCCTCCACCGGTTTCCCGGTCCCTGCACAAGTCTGTTCAGCAGTGGTGTTTCGGTAGGTGGCACTCTGTCCCTGGAGTCTGTCCGGATCCCTGCGTGGACTTCCAGCTTTGGGTGGGATTTAAACTGAAACCTTCGACTCTGGGGCTGTCTCGGTAGGACTGGACATTCTGGGGTCCGGTTCCAACCCCAGTAACTCTACTGAAATTCATTCTGCATTTTAAAGCAGACGAGGAAGCCATCTCAACATCAGTCCCTTAGCTCATGAAAAGTGTTGCTGTGGCCGGTGCTTCCAAGCCTCTCGGCTTCCAGCTCAGCCCTTCCCTCTCTCCACCGTGATTCTGATGCCTTCTAAGAGGGCTGAACTTCAGTGGTTGGTGGAGCAATCTGAGGCCTGTATTAGTTTCACAGAGGCAATGGATGTTGTCATGTTCATAAAGCAAATGCGTAAATTCTTAAAGAACTGCAGATGAACTATAGAATTACACAGGTGGTCATTGCTGTTGATTTTAAATACACTACTCAGCTGGTGTAAGGAAACAACCAGAGCCAACCAAAAGGAAGAATAAAAAGGTGCAGCCCACTTCAATATGCAACTTCTGTGGTTATCTGGAAAACAAATTGTATTCATTTGGCTTTCCAGCGAGTATACCACAGAGGTTGCTGATGGCAGTGACAGCTGGTGCCCAGGACAGAGAATCCCTCCCCAAAATGTAAATCAAGGGACAGAGTAGTTTGATCAGTAGGTGAGTGAACAGCTGTTTGTCTGCAGAGATCAGTACCGAGCGATCGTTAACCTCTCCTTGAAGTGACTTTTTTTTGTACTCAGGAAACCTGATCAAGGCATGATTACTGTTGGTACCACCCACTATGTTTTCTTTTGCTATTTATCTCTGAAATTCATTTGCACTATCTGGATTTGCAGGCAAGCTGTTGTCCAAGCTCACGGGAACTCAGGACTAGGTTATTGTTTTGCATGGATTTTTCAGCTACATTCAGTGATGCTATTAAAAACTCACTGACGAAGGGATTCAGCTGACATGTATAACACGTGAAAGTCCGCAGTGATGGCTAACAAGAAAACCAGGCAAAATCTGCACAACAAATACCTGATTGAAACTCTGTTTGGAAACAATTTAGCATTCATTTTCGTAGTAAAATCTTACTTGAGCGGAAAAGCAGTACAAAGGAAATCACTAGGTAAAGGCAGAACACCATGTTTTCCATTTTGTTAGAACTGCTCATTTCTAAGCTTGGCAAGTACCTCCTAAAGTAGTTTATTGAAATGAAACTATGCTTGATGTTGTAATAGCGTAGCATGGTAATTGCAATTAAAATCAAGAATTAACAATCATACTTTTACTATAAACTTGTATGGTTTACAGCAGTGTGAGACTTCATGTCTTCAACACCAGATCTCAATGAAAGTTATGATTGCATAATCCTATTTTTTTCTGCCCATGGATAACTTGCAAGCAATTGAAAATGAATGCTTTTATTTATGAAGCAACAAAAGACTTGTAGGGGAAATAAGTTATTTCAGTAGCCCAGAAGAGCAGGAAGACCTTCCCTGTCTCCAAAGTATCACTGTGGCTGAACCAGATTAGTAACTACCAATTTATCCAGTGATATATACCCATACATTGCATTAAGGGGTAGTTGGACAGAGAAGGTGTGCACAGGAAGATTCACACACACACACACACACACACATGCACACGCACGCACCCCTCGGTCTTGCTCATTACAAATATCCACACAAGTACATGGGTCTTGTCATTTCAATGACCAGCGACTGTTTAGGAAAAAAGCAAACAACGAAAACAAGAAATAAGTGACCTTTTCTCCTCTTCTTTTGAAAGCATGAGGGACTGTCGTATTCTCAGATCTCTCAGGATGGTCAAGAAGGATCAGAAAAGAAGCCTTTCTGTACCTCCCTGCCATCATCATGACTTTTACGTGCTATTTACAAGTCTGGAGAAGCTGTGTTCGTTTGAGCTGAACACAGGCACCCTAACATTGTTAGGAAGGTCTTTCCTCCTCTCCTGCTGCTGCATTACAGTTGCATCACAGCTCACTCTTTTGCAGTCGTTCTTGCAGGTCATGCAGGTAACCAAAACAACAGAAATACCGTTAGCAGTTTTGGATGTTTGTAGTTACTTCAAATGCTTCCAAATGTTTTTTTTTTCAAAATCAGTTGTTTTAAAGCAATAACAAATCATGATCACTTGAGTAAATTGTTACATGCGGCATGGAAAGCTGGTGCAATACCTACTGGGGAAGCACAGAAGCACATTCTCCAAGTAGCCTTCTCAAAGAGGACATTTAACAGGAACCTGTGTTGATTGTGCAGCCAATAAAATAGTCTCAATGGATATATGTGGCTTTGTACCACTTCAGGAAACCACTCCAAAACCCACAGCAGATATGTGAACCTGTCCTCAGCTTCTTATCACAGTAGAGTTTGGGGTTATTTTTGGTAGTTTAGCTTAATCCTAGCAAGACCGCGATTATTTCACCTCTTTGACTTCTCTCTGAATCTGCGCTTTGCAGATTTCTGTTTTGCCTATATCTGTCCCTGTTTTCTGTGCTTTCTCTTTCAACTTCTTAATCCTATTCCTTGGTTTTACCTCTTTCTTTTGTCTTTAACTCTTGCTTGTGATCCATCTAACATACTTTCACTTTACTAATAAGGAGCACCTCCTCATTCCTAATTCTGATTCATGCTATTCATTGTTAATTGAGAGCAGTATCTAGAGCTCGTAGCCAAGCAGGACTCCCTTTTGCGGCTGCTGGAAGCTAAACCTTTCCATTCCTACACACGCTTGAGCAACAAGGTGAGAGTGAGGAATGCAAGCCTTCCCTCTGCTTTTTCGGTGTGGAACTGCGGCCAGGGAGACGGAGAAAACCAGGAGTAGTTCACAGTAAAAGCACCAACATAGCAAGGATTGCTGCAAAGAGATGCAGACACAAATCACCATCTAAACGTGAAGGTTTGGAAGCTTCTACAAGGAAATACGATGTTACTCTTTTTCAAGACTACTACAATCAGTCGACTTCCATTTGGTTACAGGGAATTTAAGATTGACTATCTCATAATTTTATGCTGCCGTTTTTCCTGCTCTGTACAGATCTCTAAAGAGACCAGTGGGGGACTTGAAAACATCCCTTGAAACTGCACTTAGAGGTCTGTTAAATCTCCCTGTGTGGAACAAACCTGATGGTCCGGCAACCATCAATTTCTCCTGCAATGAGCAACACTTGGTGCGTTTCTGGCCAAGTGCTCACAACAAGCAAGGGATCAGTAAACAGACAGCAGATGGAAACATCAGAGTTTTAAGGAAGACAGAAATTTGTGCTAGAACTTCCTTGTGCTTGTCTTTTAATTTTTATTGAAGTTGCTACATTTTTAGTGGCTTGTTACTGTCATTTCAAAATTAGATTTATCTTTACATAATGTTCAATGGATTTTTTAAAATCCCCTTTTGGATCTCAATTTCTAGAATTCATATGGAAGTTTTGTATTAGTAATACGTATTTATATAAGACATCAAAAGGAAGGATTTTGCTCCTGAAATTTCACCTGTTTTATTAGTCTAAGGTTAGAACTGGACAAGAGATACTGCAGCTCATACAAACCTTGCTTATATTTATATAACAGTTTAAAAAAATCTCCAAAAGCTGTCTATGCTGCAGCTGTCCTATTGTTCTGTGAGAATTCTGGTCTCTTATTATTTCTCAAAGGAGAAATAAAAAGTAATAAAATTAAGTCACAAAAAGCAGTTTCAAATAATGTTAAGTGTTTTACTTAAGCCTACATGAAGTTCAAGATATTTCATTTGCCCCCATTACTCCCCATTGTGCAAGTGTTTCTGCAGAATGAGGACTCTTGCAGACCATATATGCCACAGCCTCTACACCAAACCCTACATTTCTCCCCTCCTGCTCCTCCCTTTCAAGTTTAATTTGGGCTTTCAGTGTTGTTTTTTGAACATGTGGTATGGGGAGAGGGGTGCATGGGGAGGGATGAGTGATTCACTTGCTAGTTTTGTAACACTCTTTGTTCTCATTCATATTGTTCTGTAATGACGCATACTATGAACACTCAGTAACCCTGGAACCAGCATCTCAGCCCAGGCTACACCCTTCCACTGGTCAGAAGACAGCATCATCACATTAAACAACGTTCATGTAAAACAAATGGTGGAGCAAAAGACAATGACAAATAAACAAATGAAAAGAATGAACCACAGAGTGGTTTCAGTGAATGGCATTAAGTATGAAAGGCAAGTTTTCCTCCTGGCATGATTCTTTAATACTAATCTGTGTTGATTTATGACCAGATCACAGTGGATATTTTTGTGTATCTGAACTGTGTGGAAGAAGAGAGAAGCATGCCTATAGAGAGGGGGACCAGCACACATGCACGTAAGCTGTTGTGTGTTTCCATCTTTCACTAGTGAATGCACATATCCTGGATGTGGATGCACTGCAGCTCATCCCTGATCAGTAATACCAGCTTGAACAACACATTTCTCTAAAGGAAAGGTGTTTTACACTGCCCAGGCTACTTCTGTTGCTTTAGGCAAGTCAAATAATATCTGTGCAACCCAAGTTTTACTCTAAAACAAGAACATCTCATTTATCAGTATACTTTGACTCTTAGCAATCTCCCAATTTTAAGGGGATTTTGAGAATTTAGAGTTATTTTTTTGCAGATGTTTATTCACAGCATATTTACATCAGACGTTTCCAGAGATCTAATTATCTCCCTATCACTTAACCATTTTCCAGCCAGAATACCTACGCAGCATGTAAGTATTGGACTGTAGTGTGCAGCAGTTCAGCCATGGAGATGCAATCCAGTTTGGTGTATCTTTCTGTATGTTACAGACACTAAGGATGAATTTATTTGTCAGTTGCTCTATTTCCCTTTACTGTTCCCTCTCTTCTGGTGTTATTTGCTCTCCTAGTTGGGCACAGACATATCCCATTTCAATATGCATTGACCTCACAGGCAGTAGAAAGATATACAAAAGGAGAACCATTTGGTGCAGAAATAGTCACCTGCTTCTTAATTAGAAGACCAACTGTCCAAACAAAAGAATGAATTGCATGCCTCACTTACTGTGATAGAGTGAAAGAAAGCATCAAATTACATGATTTACAAAGAAGGTGACACCTCTGTTAGAGTCCACTTAGCTGCAGCATGTAATCAGGAGATGACAAGGTCAGACTCCTACACAACCAAGAAAATGTGGGGAATTTTTTTTTTTTTNAAAAGAAAAGAAAAGAAAAGAGAAGAAAAGAAAAGAAAAGAAAAGAAAAGAAAAAAGAAAAGAAAAGAAAAGAAAAGAAAAAAAAGAAAAGAAAAGAAAAGAAAAAAGAAAAAAGACAGAAAGACAGAAAGAAAGAAAAGAAAAAAAAAAAGAAAGTCCAGTAGCTTGTCCCAAACCACTATACAAATATGTCCTTAGCATGAACTTCATTACTTCTCCCTTGGTTACTGCAAGACACACATATTTCTCACATTTCTCCAAGATAGTTTTAAACTTTATGATTACAATGAGCTTATGAAAAGAGTGGAACCTGACTTAGTCAAAACTTGAGTGCAGGCAGTTCCCCCTGCCTGCAGTGACAGTGATGGGGTAGAATGTTAGAAAGCTTCAAAGTCTTTATATGCCAGTCCTCTAATGCCTCCCACTCCCGGTCAAAGTGAAGATTTTTAGCTAAAGAGATTGCATTTATTTGCAGAATATTACTGCTAACAATAAAATCTGTGCAGGTATAAGACAGCGTACAACTTCAAGTGACAGATGACATGTTCTTGTGTGCCCACACCCACAGGCACACCTCTTTTTCAACCAAGGTGTTTCTGCATGATTCAGGATGTGCAGAGTTAATGTTCTATTGTTAGAGAGATGCTCCAGTCCAGAGATGTACATATCACGTGAAAGCTGTCAGCACAAGACATTGCTGCCTAGGACTACATATCCAATGGGTACATCTATCAGAAGTCAACATGTTTTTCAGAATTCTGTAGCTGTACACACTCCCTGACTTTTGCAGCATTGTCTGAAAGCATTGCAAATCTGAGCAACCTGGCTACAATACTGGAGTCTCTACCTGGGCAAAACTACCATTCATTTCAGAAAGTGCTTTGACCAGGTAAGCTGTAAGCACCAAGACCTTTTCCAGGTAATAATCCTGACCTGAGAGGGTAGCTAAACCTGCTTGCTCTGCTGGGTCACACCAAGCTAAGATCACCATCTTTTAGGCATGAGGCCCTTATGCTGGACGCATGACAGCAGGCATGACAGTGCCTGCAGGCAAATTTCCAGGATCTAGGTCACCCTTTGACAGGAGTCAGAGTATTGCTGCAGTGAAAACACTGTGTACAGGCTGCGTACACACACACTGTGTCTTAAGCGAAGGATAATTAACTGCAAGTTTGAGAATAGGCAGAAGGAACCCAGTTGGAGAAATCCATACCAGAGCATCCTATTTGCAAGGAGAGAAAGGGTCTGTAGAGCAGCTGCTCTTAGACTGCAACAGCACCTGGTTCAAACATGTCATCCCTCTGGACCAAATGTTATTATTCAGACTTTGCCCTGAGCACAGAATCTGGATCTTGCTCCAAATCCTTACCTTATGAGCAAGAAGATACTCCACTCATGAACAAATGCTCACTTAAAACCCTGCTGCACTGCCAAAGAAAGAAGGGAGCAAACAATCTTGGAAATCAAGGAGCAGAATGACTTCCAGGTAACTTCGAATGTTGCAGAAGAAGATGGGCTTTTGTTTAAGCTTTGGAGAAGTCTATGATAATTGTATGGAGATTCACTTGGCTGGCTGGAATAACTAATAATTCTTGACAGAAAACTTGATAATTTGTCTCCTGACAATTCTACTTAATCTTTGCTTGTTATAAGTAACAATAACATATGTTGCATGTTTTGACACAATGAATATTTTAAATTGTTTTGATTCAACAGATACATTAAGCTTTCTAAAAAGAGAAATGTATATGTTCGTCTCTCAAGCAGCCTTTTCAAGCTGTGTGTGAGCTAATGCAGGTTATGAAAGCCTTGTTTTACTTCTCCTTGAATTTACATGAATAATCAGGACACAAAATACTTGCAGTGTGCAGTCCCAAGCTCTGGTCACAGACTGATGCTCACACTGCTTATTAGTTAAGCAAATGCATCCAGAACACTTGGCATTTCTCTCTGAAATCAACAATCCATTTCAACAAAAACCAGCTTGCTGTCACTGAGATATTATCATTATTGATACAGTTGAGGTGGAAAAGCTAACAGCACAGCTGGTGTTGTGTCATGAGCTCTTAATATCCAGGACCTTAAACTGAAAAGTGTTCTATCACAGACAGCTACAAGCTAGTGCATCTGTATTGACTACAAAAGGACAATGTTCTGTGGC
Organism: Chauna torquata; assembly: GCA_013399475.1. NCBI lineage: Eukaryota > Metazoa > Chordata > Aves > Anseriformes > Anhimidae > Chauna > Chauna torquata. The sequence goes on from VXAL01009007.1 coordinate 111,226, forward strand.
ACTAGCTAAAGATCTCTATGATCACAATTTCTCAGCCAATGCTTTAATTCTCTTTTAACAAAAAAGAGCCTTTCCTGTAGCTCCCTGCAGTTGATTCATAAAATAGCCAGGCTATGCATAGTGACTACAGAGATCTTTTGTAAGTTTTAACATGTGTCCTAAGGGATTATAAAGCATCTAATAAAATGTGAGGAGAACAATATGGCACTGCTTCTTCTTGAGTATTTAAAAGAAGCTCATTAGAAACAGAATTAAATCACGGATAGTAAACATATAAGAACCTCTTCCCATCTATAAAGTAAATTATTGCTACGTCATCTAAAGCCTTTTTGGAACTCTTATTAATGTGTTGATACCTACAGCTGTCCACTACTAGCTTGTTGCTTAAATAAAAGAAAAAAAAAGCAAATACCAAGTAAGAAGAGAAGATGTTCTCCATGAAACACAGAGGGCCTTCAGTTCCCATCTGTTGTGCACAAGTGTTTTCCATGAAATAGAGAAATTGCAATTTTACCACTTATATTCACTGAAACATTAAGAAAGCGGCTACTGTAATAACTGTTTTCCATAGGGAAAAGATAGTGATCCCACAGCAAGAAGAAGCCAGACATTTCGAACACATTCAATTATTTCTTTAAATGGCCTGACTACAGCCCAACTTCCACCTCAGCACAAATTCACAGAGCTCAGACCAACATTTTATTTCTGCATCATACTTGCTTTTTGGTAGGATCACTGGTGAAGAGTACAAGAAAGCTGTTCAATTCAGTATGCATAAACTTTCACATCTGCCCAGTATTCACCCACTTGTATTCTACTGATATGGTAGACAAACCATCACGCACAGTTGCAAGTATTTATACACACACAGAGATCTCTTTTAGGCAACTCTCATGCTATTTATGATACTCAGAGACGTGCACTTTTACTTGGAATGTTGGAAATCTGTAGTCACAAGGGAATATAAATCAGACATTTGGGTTGAAAAAAGAAAAAGAAAAGCAAGAGAGAAAGAAAGAGAAAGTAGACTTCCTTTCTGTGCTTCCTATCCTTGGGCAGGCAGTCCCATCCACACCTTTGTACCAGCTCTCATGTTTTCACCTACCCAATGCAAGTTGCTAACCTGGCATAAAATGTTTTGCTTGTTTGTTCGTTTGTTTTTTGGAGTTTCTGTCAATTTTCTGCTTTGAGCAAAGGGGCATGAAGACCCCTCTTCTTAATGGTACTGGTAACGCTAGACTGTTAAAATCAGCTCAAACCAAAATATGCAGCATCTTATTTAAAATCATGCATAATCAGCTACAGTACAATGAAAGATATTGTGATGTAAAAATATGGCTTTTTCCATGAAAATACCTTAAAACAAACAAACTCACTTATTTTTAAATAAGAATGTGTGTTTTAAAATAAAAATGTCTGCTTTTATGTTTTACCTCTTTTTTTCTTATTTTTCCTTTGCAATGTATGCAGGTTGAGTCCTAAAAAACAGTCTCTTGCCTTCGTTGTTTCAGTGGTGTCCTGTTAATAACAAATCCCATATGCTAGCTGTAATCATGATAAATTTGCACATTAAAGAGTGCTGATGGGTTAGTTTTAACAAGTGGTGTTGTGTTTCCTTGTAAAAGTAACACATCTGAAGGGGGATAGAAATGACCTCTGCTTCTCTCCTACCATTGAGCAGAGGAACCATCAGCAAGGACTAACTAATACTTTAAAATGAAGTTTCTTGTGCAGAAGGGAAATATTGAGAGCACTGAGTCCTTAGTATGGACTGTGCAGTGGGCAAAAGAATGGAGGCTGTTGCTCCATGCAAGATTATTTCTGTCCTACCTGCAAGACAGGCTTATCCACACAGGACTTTTTCTGTCACATAAGTTGTATTTTCATAGGGCTGAAGGGCTCTCACAAACCTGCCACTTTGTTCCGGACTGGAGCAGATTAAGGCACTGCCACGTGGCCTGGGCCCAGCATTTGTGATTCGGAAGGAAAAAAGAGCCCTTGTTTTTGCACATGCTGCAGTAGTATTTACGTTTCTTCCCAGAGAAGGATGAGATTCTGATAAAAAGCTGCAGGTTCACCTGAGTCAAACCTATTGCCTAGAAACATCTACTTATAATAACATAAATAATCAGCAGTCATTCAAACAGCTAAAGAAAGCTGTGAAATATACTACACCAGGCTCAAACACACTAGGGACTTGTAAGGAACGGAGAGGTTCACAGACTGTTTCCAAGGTTACTCAGGAGGCCCTGCTAGACAGCATCTCCCTTCACCTTCCCACATCCCTGCAGCTTTCCTAATGGTGAAGCTCCACTGGGGTGCTAGCAAGATCTAGATGTTTTTCCCCACTTGAAAGATAATGTCCTCCATAGGACTTCTTTTCAGCAGGCTGTTTGAACATTCAAGACGGACAACATACATTCTCCACAGCATGCTTTGCTCTTGACTTTTTTCTCCTGTCTTCTAAATTCATTTTTCACTGGGTCTTTCTCCCTCTGATTTTTCTCTTATTTCCCCCACTTAATGATAAGGTTTTTCTCAGCAATGGAAAGCAGCTGATCAATCCAAACAGAAAAACATTAAAACATAGCTTTGGAGCAATAGTCTTTTTCTGCTGACATTCTGTAATATTTTCAGTTGGAGCCCCTTCTAAATTTGGAATGATTCCAAGACCCAAATGAGAAAATGACCTTTCATGATCCCTTGATAGGCAGAATAAAGAAGCGATTGAATGGGGACCGATAGAGGAAGATATGACTCCTTCCTCCAAGATCTGAGAGGTACTTATATTTTGACAACTTTTTTCTGTAGTCTGTGTCTTACCTGATCTAACAGACCCTTCCTTTGAACACTATCAGTGTGCATGACATTTTATCAACTAGAAGCATTCCCTCCTCAAAAGTTTCGCCTTACTCCATATAGTGGTAATTCTCTAGATTACCCTGTAAGTACTGAAATGAGTACTTATCATGCCTCAGAGAGAAAGCAGGATCAAAGAAAATACTTTTAAAAAACCCTTCAAGCTATACATTCACTGTATCTCCACTATCAAATGGGACAAAATATTGGACTGTAACTCCATTTTGGCAAATATATTGTATGTCCTTGTGAGAACAGCCAGTTCATATGGAGCAGAAGATATCAATTATTTTCTGAGGAAAGCTTAAAGCATCAAAAGTAATAACAAAGTCATATTCTGGTTAAAACAGACCCCACATTCAAAGACAACTGCAACATTTTGGGGACTAATATTCCATCTGTGCTTCTTTATGTGTTTTAAAGGTTGCCAAAGTACTATGCCAAATGAAAATTTTCAGAACCATTTCTCTTTCTTTAAGGACTCAGCTGAATTAAAAAAAAAAAAAGAAAGAAAGAAAGACAGAAAAAAGGAGCCTGCAGGTGCAGGGGAAAGCAGAGCTTGGTCAGACAGCATTTGCTACTGGATGGGAAAAGAAAATTTAGATATTACACCATTATAGGTTTTCTTTGGTGAAGTGTAGTTGTTTTGATTAAACAGAAAATGAAGAGGGCAACAAAGTCCACTATTCTTTATATATTTTGTGAGCATAATTTCCCTCAAAAACATCTTAGCATAGAAGATTGCTGATATTTTCAGGATGGTTTCAGCATAAAAACTACTCTGAAATTTTGGGGCACGTCAGACATCTAGCAAAATGATAAGTATACATATGCACAAATATCTGAATAAGTCAAGATTAATTTGCTGTGATGTCTAATGAAAGGTCTTTCTCCAGGACCAAAGCCATCTTAAGATATTTACATGAAGTATGCTGTCCCTTCTGCGTAGTATGCAAATAACATGATCCTTTATTAAAAGCCTGATCTTCCCCAAAATATAACAAAGCCACTGAAATGAAGTAAGCATAAGCAAAACAGGAACTCAAATTCTATTTAAATTTTCTGATGGGAAATCCTTCATAACTTCATCCACCTGACTGCTAGCCTTTTGTTTCACCATTTCATTTCTTCCCAGGGAATTGTCCTTCCTCTACAAAATTATAGCATCTAACCTTTTGAACATAGAGCCCAACAGAATCTATCATCTTTTATCCCAGAAAAAAACCTACATACTACAACCACACCCATTCAGACATTTACAGCCACAGCAAGACATACTATTTCCTCTATACCGCTTCCACCCCCTCATTACCTTTTTGTGCATCATCAAGATACTGTTAATAAAATTAGTTTAGAGAAAAAAGGTCATCATTCCAGGACAGCATATTTCTTCGTATGAGCTCTATTTGATACAGCAAGTTATAAAAATAAGAAAATTGAGGTGCTAACAGGCTTTGAGTCAACTCTGTAGTGTTCAGGGTGTCACAGATGCCATGAGAATGTACACTGGTATGTGCCACAGCAGACTAAGGAAAACAAACAGGGAAAACCACTGCTCTTGTAGACTGCAAACTAGCTAGTTCTTACAGACAACTCATGATAACTTTGTGTGTGTTTTGTTTTGTTTTGTGTTGTTTTAAATGAAGTTGAAGAGTGGGTGAAAATCCTGCTACGTAAAGACTCATGACTGGCAACTAAATAGAATCGGTGCTTATTATATTATTTGTCCAGGAGTCTTGCCACAGATATCCAACATATTTAGTCTTGCGCTAATGTTAAAAGAGGAGGAAGTTGTACAATTAAATAAGTTCAATATGTTCTCAATAGCAAAAAACCCCAATGGAAAAAAAAAATTGGAAGAGGCGGTCCACTTACAGACATCAATGCAACATGTTAGATTCAATAGCTTGAAAAGTTGAGAAACCATACAAAACTAATATACATATTAGTGTCAGGAGCTATATGGGAAATCTCTGTAAAGCCCCACTGAGGTTAAAGTATACAAACATTTCTTTCAGGCAAAGAAGAAACAACATGCAGTACTAGTTGCCACACACTGTTTTTATTTATTTAGGTGGGCTAAGGCTGTGTGTGGCCACTAGATTAACTAATAGTCTGAGGAGAGAAAGATGAAGGCAGAATTAACAACTTTCCCTGGGTATGCACAAAATCTAAGTCAGAGCTGCCTGGTAGTTGGCAGTCAATTTTTCTAAGAATAAGCCGATCATACCCAAAGAGCAAGCAAGAAGCATGGCAGCAGTTCCTTACACTGACTTGATTTTCAGCTTTCCATGGCAGAAACTTATTTTGCTAAGTACCTCAGCTGTGAAAAAGATGGATTTAAATGAAATGTACTCAAATCCTTGGGTTTGGTCCTAAAAGGAAATCTCCGAACACAAAAAAATTCTCATTGAAGTCAGCAAGTACTTGGAGTCCTTTACAGCTCCTGCTTGCTCATACACAGTGGCACATGGTCATGCTTCCTGGTGGGGAAGAGGATGCCATGTTCCTGGAGCAATCCCCGTCTGTGGGTGCAACCATTCAAGCTGATAAGCTTTGAGAGGCAAGTAATGTCACCTACAGCAGATATACACCAGTTTCGTGTACTAGGAGAAGTTAGACACTTTGTTTTTATCTATCACATGGACTCTGCTGCAATAAGAAAGAAAGAAAGAAAGAAAGAAAGAAAGAAAGAAAGAAAGAAAGAAAGAAAGAAAGAAAGAAAGAAAGAAAGAAAGAAAGAAAGAGAAAGAAAGAAAGAAAGAAAGAGAAAGAAAGAAAGAAAGAAAGAAAGAAAGAAAGAAAGAAAGAAAGAAAGAAAGAAAGAAAGAAAGAAAGAGACTGTTATAACAGATTATGAAGAGCCCTAGTCAATCCTTTCACAAAAGAATCACTCCGCTGAAGTAGTTTACGACCGTCTTTTCCTTGAAAGAAAAACTACATTCCACTGTAGACTACCTCTTCTGTCACCTAAGCTCTGAGCAAGAGATATGAAGTACATACTTATTTACTAGGTCTGAAAAGGTCTGTATTGCTCTTACAAGATAGGTGTCTCTGTACTTCAGTGGTTTAATTTTGTTCCCCACTGACTTCTGTAAGAATGGGAACAAAGCAGTTTAACTAAATATGCAGCCATTCACAAGTCACCAGAGATGCACAAATGTGTTTGCCTGTTAATGTGGGTTTTATTATTTGAGCTATGAAAATGAAATACACTAGAAGACTAAAGGATTACATCTTTATAATAACAGAAAAAAGTTAAGAGTCATCTGGTTGGAAGATTTATTCTTTTCTAATTACATACCATTTTATATAAAAAAGTTCTCCTAGGTTTATAGAGTTTATTTCTTAAATTCCAGTGACTTGAAAACAAGACTGCTGCAGGACTTGCTTCAAGTACAGTGCTAGAAAAATGTTTTCATTTTTAGCACATAATATGTATCAGGCACTTGAGTACAAGTTTAGAGAAAAAAATATTAATAACTGATATTTTCATGTAACCAAGTGCTGCAGGCTTCTTTGTAATTTAGCTTGATATTATGAATTCAAAAAGATATTTGCAATACTCCTTGGGAGCAAGTTAAACACACCCAAAGGATAAGGAAAAGTTTTTCTCATTGAAATGCGGACAGCCTCTAGGTGAAAACCATTCAGCAGAATTAAACAGCCAGGACAAAGCCCTTCTGAAACAGCATTATATGCCTAGTGCAGGATAGGGTATATTTTCCAGGTCAGACTAGACCAGTTAGGCCCAAACTAACATTTTACTTAGCAATGACTCACCTTGCCCCAGGACGGACTGCAGTCTGGGAGGGCGAGGTATGGTGTATGCTGTCTTTGAGAGGTTATGGCAGAGCTCACCAGGCATAAACCTGAAAGCAGGGAGTATGACCCAGTGTCTGCTTACTCCCTGATCCCTTTGAGCTGCCTTTGTTTTGCCTCTTCAGATGAGGTCACCACCTGCACCTCTCCAAGATGGCCACTGTACTTTACTTGTGAGGTGCAACTCAGTCCAAGTCACTCCCTTGGATCTTGGCCTTTCCACCCACTTTGCCAGGGAGTAGGCGTCATCTACCAAGATAAGAGTATTAGAGCAAATAGTTTGTTTTTCCATGCAAAATCTTTAGTTTGCTATATTGCTATGGGGAAGGTCATAGAGCAAAAAAATGTGGTCATTATGTAGACTTCTATGCAGAAAGAAACATGGGAGGGTGACGCTCAGTCCTAAATTGAATAAATGCAGCTGGAGAGAATCAAGGAACCCCTTTTATGGTTAGCAGTTACACCACGTTAGGCAAAGGTAGGGTGATGAACTCCCACTTGTCCTGAGCACATTTATAAGTAGGGCTGTGTACGTCTCATAAGACACATAGAGTGTGAGATGAGCATTGTTAAAAGCTTCATTGTTATGCAGTGAGATGCACAGCACAGTTTTCTGATGATTCAGTTTATGAAGAGGTTGTGTGAGCTCTTCCTCTCCTGGTATCAGCTCTCAGCTTTTCACCTTTAGTGTCAGCCTTAAATTGGAGATATCTGGCAGTTTTCACAGTGACAACCCCTACAGAAACATCCCTAATCTATCAGAAGTAATCTAAATGCAATTTTTCTTCTCTCCCAGCAATGCAAACAAACAATTTGTATCTCTGTCATATCTCTTCTGTTTTCATCTTTTCCATAATGGCATTAGACTCAATAGCAAAGTCAAACGTAAAGTAAACACTCAGTAAAGGCTTCTTTGAAGTTTGATTAGTGGAATGGGTTGATTGATCTAGATTCATGTCTTGATTTTGAATCAGCCAGAATGAGTTTGGTGGGCTCAAAGTAGGACGGACATAAATTTTTGCTATCTTATCCTGACTTAACATGGCAACGAAAAGCATTATCATGTGTCACCATGCACTTATCATCACTTCCAGTGTCAAGAGTTGCAGCAAAAATATCAAGCACCATCTTCCTTCTGTAACAAGCTTCATGTTCACAACATTATGCACTACTAGAATCCACCAAATTATTTGTAAACAAGCTGTCCAGTGAATTTAGCCCTGTTTTCTGTCCTGCTTCCTACTAAGACTTTCACCATTCAAACACACGTTATTTCCCACAACCAGCTAGGCAATCTAACAGCTCCCAGGCGACTCAGTTGGCTTCAGCTGATCAGGAGACTGTGTCATGTCTGTTGACCTTCCCTAAACTAGCAATTGCCAAGTGTCAACTGCTATTCTGCACTAACAAGGAGAGCAAGAGCAAATCTGAGCTTAACGCTTCTCCTGTGCAAAGTCAGAACATGTGGAAAACTTATTTTCACCATGCAAATGTATCCCTTATTAAAGGGAGGTGTTTTTAACGGTAGGTTATCATTATTATTTTTAGTTTCTGAGAACACAAATGAAGCTAGCTCCTTGCAGATCTTTCATCTCAGCAGAACTTCCTCCTCTTTATATGCACAGAAATAAATCTCTTTTCTCTACACACTATCTGTAAACAAAGCATGCGATTTGTTAAGGACCCCTCTTGAGGTGTCACATGGCATATATATACCTGTAGTGGGGAAAATTACTTCAATCATTAAAAGCTCTGGAGTAGTTCCAAAGGCCACTTAAGTTGCTAAAAGATTTCCTTTCTTACCAGGCTTTGGATAAGCTCCAGCAAAAGAAGGGACAGAGGTTAGTGTGTGTATATATATATGTATATATATACAGTCAACATTCAACCTTTGCAAGCAGGGAAGGGCAAACTCTTGAGTCAAAGACCCCCTATGCACAAGTGGAAGTTGGATTTTGCCTTGAGAATGTTGGAAGTGCACTTTCTAAACACTAATAAGTTTCTCCATTTGTTCAATGAAATTCAGGCTTGGGGCTGTGGTCCTCTAATTATATTCATACTTAATTGTAACTCTCTGAATATTCCTCTTGAAAGCAATAGGGCTTTCCATATGCTTCCAAATGTTAAGCCCGCATAAGGCCTTAGAGGCATGAGTGCATGGACAGTCACAGGCAAAATAAAAATATTTGTTGTTATTGTTCAATATTACAACTCTGTGGCCATTTTATTGTCTGATTCACTGAGAAGCCTTGCAATGCAACTAAAGCTGTTAAAAAGATACTTGGGGATATGTTCATGTTAAAAACAAAAGCTTTAGTTCATTTGGAAAGCTTTTATGTTCTCTGTATAAAGAGGATTTGTTCTGCAAGAGCACAGTGCTGATAAAATTGTTGAAATTTATGACTCTTGCTATTTTTTGTCTCCCTTAGCAAGGGCTCTTCACCCCTGAAAAAATATGTTTTAAGACTATGCCGAAACAGTAAAAGGGCTGTTTGGGGCACCACTGCAGAAAACCAAGTGAATTTGTCATGTAACAAGGACATGGCATATCTGGAAGTAAATTAGTATCACATGCAAAACTCACAATTTATGGCAAAAAGAAAACACAAATAATAACAATGATAAAGGATTTTTGCGTATTGCAGCAATTTTGGACACATCTGTTAATAACAGGATAAGAAACAAATGAGTAACATTTACCTGGGGTCAAATGTGCCTTACAAAATTATCATGTGTGGCAGAATTGAGCAGCAAGCTAGCAAAAAACCACGCGTCTACAAGATGCTGATGTGGGACTTTACACCTCCAGGGAGCTGTAGCTGAGCAGGAGACTGAGCTGTAGATGTCCTCAGTTACCTCTGGGCTCAGGGCAGTTGCACCAGCTGCTGCTCTGGCCCCAGGTATTTTTCGTATCTTGCATTTGAGCTCTAAACTGCAATCCAACTCTTTCTCCCCCTAGAAAAGCTCTTAAAACCAAGGAGTAAAAATACTAGTGGGCAAGTATGACTTTGTCAGCTAAAAGTTTGACTTAGTCAGCTACAATGCTTTACTTTTAGCTGACTGGAAGCCATATTTCTCCAGGGTGCCAAAGTAATGTTTACAGTCTGCTATTTAACATTGAAAAACCGGAGTGGAAGAGTGGATTTCAGAATTTGCTTCTTATCATTTGATAGAATAAACAGTTGAGAACTGCAGGTCTCCTGCCACTCTGGTAGTCTTGTGAAGGTGTAATACAGTGAGACAGAAGAGTTAGGGTCCTCCTACTTCAAACAATAGCATTTTAATAGTAACACATACAATAGTACAGCACACTCTTGAGAGATGCTTTTTTTAATATAGTGCAGATACATGAAGTTGATGACACTCCCTTGCTGTGTTCTTGCATGGCAGCTGCTGATCTAATCTATTGGCATTAACTTATATTGCATAGGCTGTCAGCGTTCTCAGTTGAGCTCAGTGCCCCAGTGTGCAGGATCTAATACAAAGACCCTGTCTTCCCAATACACTGAACAGTATACAACTTCATCATGCACTTACATGTAAAGAGTTCATCAGTTTCACATCAGGGCTGTCTGATGAAAGTGTTTGTGTGAAAGGAGAACCAACTTTTCTGTGAGTGGAGGAGAAGCAAAGTTGTTTGACTGTACCTATTGAGGGTTTGCAACCATCTGTTTTCTTGATGCTTGAAATTTAAAAGGTGTCTTTAAGGTCATTACCCTTTTGGATAGTATCCAAAACCCTTGGACACTATCACAGCCAAACACATGAAGAGCAACTAGGTATATGAGCTTGTGTTAAAATATGTCAATTACATCCTTCAAGAGTTCCAACGAAAGGCCATCTTTTATGCCAACTCTGCTGTCAAGCACACTGAGAAAATCCCATAGATCCTGGCAGGATTCTATTGATTTATATATTGATGTTAATGAAAACAGTGGTTAACTTACAGTTTGCTCACCTGAAATATTAATTATTTTTCTTTTATTTCTGATGATTTTCTGACCATTTTTTACAACTTTCTCAGTTAAACGTGTTGGAAAGATTCGGTGAGATACACTCGGAATTTAAATAGCAAATGATGTTTCCAGACTTTTTTTACTGTATTAATTATTTCTTTTCAGGTCATTCGCATAAGTAATCCTAGTAAAACAACTTCATCTCTTGCAACCCCATTGAAGTTAGTGGATTTACCTCCATTCTGACTTCAAATTCTTTGCATTCTTTGGTCTTCAAAACAGAGATTGAGTTTTACTATACATCATTATAAAGAAACACCTCCTACACATCCTGCTGTGAATAAAGACAGCTGGGGCTATTCATGAAAAGTGAGCCTTACGTAAGGCCCTAAGCCTTATGATGGAGTTCTCTTTATCTGGTTTTCCTTGCATTTGTTCCACATTGTGGATTTTTTTTTTTTATTTTATTATTTCTTTTTTCTGGGGGAGGAAAAAAAAAAAGATTTTCTCTTATTGCTTGCCTGAGGAAGAAGCATTTTCCCAAGGCTATTCATCCAAAATTGAAAGCTGAGTGATAACTGTGAGTTAGACAGCTTAATGGACCAAGCTCTGGCCTTTCACCTCACCTCTGACAGTGGCAGAAGTCTAAGGCCTTTGTTTATTCATGTTATAAGTACAGCTGAGGAAGCTGTGAACAATGATCCATAAAATTAATCTCCTAGTGACTTAAACAGGTGACTTGGAAAGCCTGATGCAAGGCTTGTGTTAATGTTTATGGTCTATAGATGTGTATATAAGCGTGAGTATGAAATGGAGTATTCACATTGGCTTTTTCTTCAGCATTTTCTAAACAAAGATAAAACACTACAACAGTTATTACCAAGTCACATTAAATATTGGGGTACTATGTATTATTGCTCTAATCAGTAAAAAATTAAAATAGTAGATTGGGCTGTAGGGAGGTAAAAATAAAAAGTTTTTTCCCAAGGCTAAAGACACAGCAACGTTGTTAAAGAGGAATTTTAGTTCAATGCTGAAGGGATCATTAAAGAGAAACGTAATTAGTGAATGTCTTAAAGCACTGAGAAAGTTGCAATTTTAATTATATTTAGAAAGTAGTATTTCTTTACATATGATATCTACACTATGACCAGTCAAGCTACTACTACTGAATAGTAGTAGGCTTAACGGATCCAAAGACCTTCTGCATGCAACTACTGCAACCCCTCCTCCCCTTTTTTATACCCTCATTATAACTATATCCTTTCTGACAACCAACAAGGGACATAACTTGATCCACACCAGCAAGATTGTATTCTCTGGTGCCATCAGCTTAACTCCTGCATTCCATTAATAGGAAAGATTTCATTAATGTTCAGGAATGATTTGCAAATTAATCGTGTTTTGAATCCTACTAATACTACAGAACAGCGTTCCTGAGTTTATCTGTTGAATTAATCCCTCTGTGTGCACGTAAGAGAGGCAATAATCTTGGGAAATAGCCAGGAAATTGAACCTAGTGTCAAGTTTTGATTGCTTTTATCAATGTTGTTATTAGTTTCTGGTGTGAGACTTTAAAATAATCCAATTAAATTGCTACAGGAAATGGTACAGTATGATAACAGATATTGTTTGACTCTCTGCATATGTAATGTGTATGTGTGTGTGTGTGTGTGTGTGTGTGTGTGAATGTGTGTACACACCAGAAAGCCAAGGCAAACATTTCAAAGGAATAGAAGACAGTGTAATGGAAAGCAAAGTATTTCTTGTCAGAAGTATATAGATTAGGCACATTAAAACAAAATAATGTTTATTATAGTCTAAGTCATATTGCAAGAGCAATGGATTCATCATTGGTGCTGAACAATTTATTTTCTAAAAACGTCTCTATGGTGTTGAGGAACTGCTGGGCAAGGTGAGAAAGATGAAATGTCTATTTTGAATTAATACTTGTTGTTCTGCGCTGACAGAAGTAAACTGGTTTCCACAGGATGATCGTTATTAACCCTTCATCTTTTCAAAGTATCTATGCAAATTTACTTTACATATTGCTCACTAAAACAGCAGACTCAAAAATTAATTCATCAGCATGGAGAGAACCTTATAATGTGAGCTCAGATTCCTTTCAACTCAGACATTGATACCATCCTCACCCTGTAAACTCACAAAGTGTCTTTTTCTTTTCAATGTGACATTATGAAACAAGTCATCGGACTAAAATTACCCTGGTCCAAATCTCTGTGGAGATTCTGTAGAGATTCTGTATAATTATCTCTGCTATCAAAGGGATCTTGTTTTACAGCCTGTGATCGAACACGTGCACACAAATATCTATGGGGAAAAATAATAATCAAGACCCTTCCACACCTCAGCATTTTGGTTAAGTAGTAGCCAATACCACATGTGCCCAAGAATTTTTTTGTTTTAGGTATTTTCTGTTTATTTTCAGTTGATGATGTATGTGGTCACTCAAGACAGTTGTAACATAAAGCATAGTCATACTTTGCTGACCAAATTCAAAAACATTTTAATGGGTAGAAACAATCCCAGGACAGTTCATCTTGCCACACTGGGGAAAAAGGAAGCAGTGTCAGGCTTTTCTCTAAGGTTATTAACATTTGCTGTTACTAGGAGAGGAAAGATTATTCCATAAAATGTAACTTGGCAGTCAGATCCTCAGAGGTTTCACACCACTCCATAGCTATAAAGCACCACCAGTGATACAGTTTCCAGGACTTTCCCAGCTTTGTTGAAGAATGCTGTTACATTATTATTTGAGAATACTATTGTTAAACAGCAAATCTCCTTGAATATAGTGTTGGATTTGACTTTTAAGGAAGGGGGAGGGTAATACTTTTAAGAATACTGTACGGCTTTACTCCACGTCCAGCTGGAGACTGTACTGATTGATTGGAGTTTCCCCCAGAGATGTGTTGGCAAAATACTGGAGAGCATGCGTGCAGAAATGCAGTATATCTTTCTTTTATTTTTACTTATCGATGCCTTCTGTTCAAGACTGGGACAGGTGAGACCCTATGGAAACAGAGGACCACTCTCTCAGCAGCGAAGGAGAGATTGGGTGACATCTCTGCCAGTAGTGGACCCACCTCAGGGCTTGTGCCTCACTGTTTCATAGTACAGACTTCTATGAGACCAATCTATCAACTTGACAAATCACTTTCCGAGAGGACATGGGGAGGATAAATCTGGCTCTACTGACCTCGCTGAGGTCAATTCACATTTTCAGTCAACGCAGTCAAAAGCAGAGTCTTTGGGATATGTTATGCCTGGTCTGCATTCACACATCTGAGGTTTTTTTCTGGCAGGACTCTGTCGAGTTCACTCAAGGGACTCACCATCAGAAAATTCAGTTACAGATCTATGAAAACAACCTACTTTACTCCTCTTTGCACCAAGTTATGTTTTTATTCTGATGTTTACCTACTTCAGAGATTGACCTTCTTGCCGTATTCCCATGATTCAACTCTGGTGAGCAAAATACCTTTACACAATACTCATCTGGCAAAAAATACACACTTGGAAGAGAGCCAAACTGGAGTGATGATTGTGGAACAGTCCTGCATAGTCACCCTTATTAGTTTTCCTCTTTGTTTTGTGTTTCTCTTGCTTTTTCCTGCAGGCTTGACTTTCCTTAACCTTCCAGATCAGCATTTAAACTCCACATCCTTTCATTTCTGCTTGAGCTGACCTTTTCGTTGTCTTCTGGAGTGTGAGTAGATGGAAGAAAATGGGTTAACTTCACTTCAGGATGAGTGCAGAGCTGACCTAACTCTGGCAACACAATCACTTCTGTGATGTCCAAGGAACTTCTACAGGGAAAACTCAAATATCCTCATCTTTCATTTCTTCAGGCAAAAAGGACAAGGTCAGTTTGGGGCCTGGTGGGGTTTCATTTGGCCTTTTTGGGGTTTTATAACTCCAGTTTGTTTGTTGAAGCCATATGGTTTTGCCAAAAAGAATTTGCTCTGTGTTTACCGGGAACAAACAGTCAGTGGAGCAAGCATTCATTGTGATAAATAGTGTTTGGCATGAAGGGACAAATCGAAGGAGCACAGCCACTATAAAAGCTGTTCTTTTGCTCAAAGTGAATGTTAATGACACTCGTTCAGTGTTTTATGATAAACTAATTCAAAACACTACGTTACTGGAAAGAAATCCTTGACTCCAAGAAATATGCCTGTGTTGCTGTTGAGTCAGAAGCTGGCAGGAGAAATACTGACATAAATATTTTCTTAATTACTTAACTTTTTGTTTTTTCTATGTGTATTTTGTGACCTTAGAAGAGGTCACTAGAGAGTGTCCCATTTTTTTTTTATTTTAAAACAGAGCTGAGCTCTTGCTATAGTCTTTCAAGTTCTTTCTCTCTCATTTAAAACCAAGCAAACAAAAAGCAATCAGCAATTCACCCATCCTCAGCAATGTGTTTACATATCTGAGTCTAATAGTTTAGCCTGTCAGGCCAATAATCCATGTTTTACAAGTTTCCTAAGGATGTATTTAAAAATTCAGTGGTTTGGACCTGCGTGTTTAAAAGGCTGCCTTTTTCCTCATGCTATACTACTGCAGTTGTATTCACCAAAGGCACTTGGGCTGGAGCCTGCTCTTCTCAATGAGTTTCCAGCACAGCATTTTGGTGTGAAGAGTCCACAGAGGTGGGAACCACCTCCTCTCTTTCCAAACATCCACAGGGCAGTAGCATTCAGGACATGCTGGAGAGCTGCAGAGAGAAAAGAGAATTTCATGAAGGCTTCTCTTTGTGTTATCCTGTATTCAGATTTTCTTCCTGGCTGGTTATTTGCTATTGCGGGGTGGAAGGAAACAGCTGCCTCATTGTACCTTTAATTTGTGCTATCCAAAAAAACCCAGGTTTTTAAGGATGTGAAGTCAAGCCTCCAAAATTAGCATCGGATTGAAGTTTCAGAGCCTTAATTCTGCCCCCTTGTGCTCATGTACAGTCTTTAATTAAATTACCACATGCTATTTTTCCACAGGACTCCGGCCTCACTCTGTGCGCAGGATGGACTGACCTCACTGAATGACAACTATTCAGTACTCCTACACGATCCTCTTAATTCACGGTGGCTTATACCTTATTTACTCTACATTATTCATAACGCTGCTCTGAAGACAGAGTTATTCATTTACGTTTTGCACCGCTCATCCATTTCACAGCTCTTCAGCAACATTTGAAGACTGGGGGACTACTGGGCTCAGAGCCAGAAGCTGCAGGATTGACCTCCAGTGCTGCATGCCCTACCACTCCTGTTCTGTCCCTGTCATCTCATGCCATATATAAGGCAGTCTTCTCTCTCCCATCCTCCAGCTTTTGAATCCTGTATCCAGCCTAGTTAGTCAGCAAATCCCCACCTCCTCCCTGCAGTCTGCCTCCCAAATGGCAGTAAGAAAGCTCAGCAGCATCGTGACCCAGCACCCGTGGGAGCTGTGATTGCGAGTGAAGCCCTGCTCAGCTGCTGCTGGTCCAGCAGCACATGTGTTCAGTGCAGATGGAGTCTTTGGAGAACTGGCTGCAAAACTTTAACAAGTCTCTACTGAGCATGTGAAGAAGAGATTTTTCAAAGGCGTATAACTTGGCCAAATTTAGGCAGTTTTTCATAGAGATTAAAAAGCACATTTCTGTCACCAAGGCAACCCACTTGCCTAATTTCAAGTTCTGCTGCCAAAACGTTGCAGCATTAGCACTTCTCAGCAAACACTTCGCAATAATTTCTCTCTCTCTCTCTCTCTCTTTTTTTTTTTTTTTTAGCAGGAGTAAAACAATACAGTTTGCTGTAATCCTCTTCTCAGAAAGTTCTGAACAATTTTAACTCAAAATTTTCGAAGACACTGAGTCCATTTGGGACTGCTCAGCCTGAAGAAGAGGAGGCTCAGGGGGGATCTTATCAATGTCTATAAACACCTGAAGGGAGGGTGCAAAGAGGATGCAAGTGGTGTCCAGTGACAGGACAAGAGGCAACGGGCACAAACTGGAACACTGGAGGTTCCGTCTGAAGATTAGAAAGCACTTCTTTACTGTGTGGGTGACGGAGCAGTGGCACAGGTTGCCCAGAGAGGTTGTGGCATCTCCTTTCTTGGAGATCTTCAAAAGCCATCCAGCCATGGTCCTGGACAACCTACTCCAGGTGGCCCTGCTTGAGCAGGGGGGTTGGAACAGACAACCTACAGAGGTCCTTTCCAACTTTAAGCATTCTGTAATTCTGTGATTCTGTGAGTCAGAAACACTGCATGAAGAATTTAAGCCCAGATAATTAAAATCTGAGAGGTGTCTGGAGCAATAGGTGGAGCTACCAGCTGCACCTAGAAAGAAAAGTATCTTGAATTTTGGAAATGTTTGGGTTTGCTTCTTTATGTCTTTTACACATATAATAAATAAAATGCCATGGTTTGCTCAGTTTTATCTCTTGGTTGCAACACTCCATTTTTCGTTACTTCTGAGGTATGAACACAGACAATCATCGCAAGGTAAACCACTCTAAAAAACCTGAAATACCTAAACAGATGGCCTATGAAGAAATACCATGCAGTTCTCAAGCTGATTGCCTGGTTATGAAGACTTGAGTAGAGGTTGGCCGCTGCTGGCTACATCTTTATTAGTTTTACATTGCTGTAGTATGCGTGTAGGTCTGAAAACCAAAGACCAGAGCTCTAGTGTGTGAGTTCAGTCCAGACATGAAGTTAATAACTGACTCCTACTCCCTGGAGCTTCCAAGACACAAAAGAAGGATAAGATAGCAGTAGAAGAACCAAAACACTGCACAATAAAACAGTCTCTGATTCCTTCCTATCCATATAGGTCAAGACTGGCTTTATACTCCAGGCACGCAACAACAAATACTAGATACTGCTTTCTGTTTGGAAGGTGGTGAGGAGGAAAAAGAATGCATCTTTACAATGTCATCCTTGTCAAGAAACATGCAGACTTTCTTGGTGACAACTGGAGCACAGCTTGTGTCTCCTGGCCTGTGTCTGCTCAACTTACAACAAACAGGACAAAATTACTGAAGACAGAGTCCCACTCCCATAGACTACCCCTGGTGTCATTAAGGTGGATAAGCAATGGGCCATAGCTCATTGGCTCTTTTTAATTTGACTTACCGGGCAAAAAAGGGTCCACAGACCATTTCTAATAGGTGAGTCATCTTTATTTTAGTATGTTAGGAAGAAGTGGTGAGTGAATGACTGAATTTTGAAGCATTTAAAGACCCTTTGCTTCTTGCAAAGAAGGCCTTCAGCATGAAGAGGTCTTAGTAAAATATTAATAAAATTAGCAGGGGAAACTGGAACGGCTGAATCCTAGTTTCCATATACTACAGTGTGGGTACAGGATTAGTAATATATGTACAGAAGATGGAAGAAAATAAAGCAAAGGCAGAAGTACATTCCACCCCACCAGGTGAGGAAATTGAAGACAAGTACTTTAGCTCCCTCCTTTCTGTTACTGCAGACCCCAGGCAGACCCACAGCAGAAATCAGGATGGACCAAATATTTGGAGTGCACAGCTGAGCTCTCTGCATGCTTATATGAAAGGGGACATCTTCTTTCCAGGTTCAGGAGAATAATTGGAAGTAAAGGGTAGGAAAAGACATAGTAGGGTCTCCATGAAAAATTGCATAAAGTGACTGTTGGTAGAAATCTGAAGGCAATGCACAAAGCGTAGGCATCTGACTATAGAGTCAGAGGAGAAAGATGGGACTGAGGACGCAATTTTGGAGCCTGCCTCACTCACTGACTTCTCTTTTAGATGACTCAGTTGCTTAAAAGTATATATTATGAATACTCTTCCCTGCCACAGCCTTTCTTCTGGATGGCAAGAGCAAGCCGTTACAACTAGGATAGTCAATAACGGCAGATATTTCTAAGACCTCTCCCTCTGCCCCCATTAACGATTACTTTATTCCACCTATTTTATTTCATTGATTGATTTCCCAAAGCCCATGTGCCTTAAATTTGTCACTGAAAGAAGTTACATACCTAAAACTTCCCCTTCTGCCAATAATCAGAAAGACAACCATTGCATGTAAAAGGTATTGCATTAGGTCACTGCTGTACTTTGAAAAGACATCTTTACTATACAAATAGCAACATAAAGAGTAAATTGCCAAATACACAAGAACTTGCACAGTAGATCTGTAACTTCTCTGCTAAGGACTGAATTATCTGTTAGATAACATTGTTCTGAAAGAAGTATAATTTGCTACTAAGTGTGAAAAAAAAAATGACCTTTTTATCTAGTCATGAGGTGACAAAAATGCTTCAACAGTTTTTGAAAAGTGACAGGTCTCTTTATTTCCAAAATCTCATGACTCTAAAAATACTGTGTCCTCAAAATTCCCAGCACTGAGGCTATTATCCCTTCTACAGGGAGACAGGCAGTAAATGTCAGAAAGGAACAAGTTTCTGAAAACTGTATATAGAAAGAAGAGTCAAAAGGTTTTTTTAATAACTGCAGAGCCACCACATTACCATATAAGATCAGGGAAAAGGAGGACATTCTGGATTCAAATTTTAGAGCTCTGAAATTGATCAAGATCAGGGATAACCTGAGAATAATTTTCTGCCAAATTTTCAACAGTAAGCATGTTTGCCTAGCTGATTTCCTCACTGCAGGTCCACTTACCTATCTGTGGACCCCACAAGGGATGCAAGACAAATCCTGTGGTTACCCATCTTCTTGCTGCACACAGCAATGCCAAGGTAGAGTGCACCTGGGCACTCTCCAGGAGCTCGCTTTAAGAGGCAAGGTAGGAAGCCACAGCATACCCTGAGGTATATCATTTTTTGCTCTTCCTTTTGTATCATTTCTGTCACATGAGTGCAGATCTGCCTTTTCAGGGTACGTTCTCTGTGATGCCGTTTTTCCTGTTTTCTCCACATTTGTATGTTTTAACATGCAAATCAACATCTGCAGTCTGCTTGTGTCTTTCATTTTCCTTTCTGGGACTTAAAAAAAAAAAAAAAAAGAGAGAGACTGTAATCACAGTCTTGATAGGTTTGTTTTGTGGAATCCTATTCACGGACACAAGAATCAGAACAATTGTCTGCCTTAATCTGCCGTTCATAAGGCAGATAACGTCCAGCAGATATGAATTTCAAAGTAGCCACCTAGAGTAAGAAGCAGGAACCAAAGCTCAAAGAACAAGACTGATAAAGTGGTTCTGGTTAGGGGTAAGACAACTGTCTTACCAGGAAAAAACACTGGTAGACGTCTACTGTGGAGAACAGCAAAGCACGAACCAGGCAATGCATAGAATGACCTACAGGTTATTATTTCTTCACTTTCCTTTTTACTTCCTGCTTTCTTCCTGCTTCACCATTCTGCTTTCTCCTTGCTCCTCAACCTGGTTTTTTTTTTTTTAAGAATCACAATTAGCATGAATAAATATATAACTAACAGCTCAATTAATATCTTAATAGATTGTCCAGATATGAACATAGATTTTTAATGAAAAAGGGAGCACTGTGTATTTTGGTCTCCAGCAGGAGTGGAGCTGTGTGGTTACTTTGAGGTAGTTTCTGCTTCTAGGTTTCTGGAAAGTCAAATAAAGGCAGCTAGCTGCATTTTAGTTTTAAAATGAGGCTTCCAAATTATGCCTGGTTTTGCTGATTTGTGAATTCAGTATCACACTATGTGAGCAGTCCACAAAGAGAAATTAATTCCAGCTGAACTAGCATTTAGCAGAGAAGACTATCCTACACAACAAGAAAAGTCTTTCTATTGCCTGCAAGGTATGTTGAAGATGAGTGAGTTTTTATCCTTCTTTGAAAGCCAGTTTTTGTATTGCAAGAGCCCCGCAGCCAAAAAAAATATAATTTTCTTATTAAAACATAGCTGTATTTATCTTCACTGAATTTCAGCCAGCAGAGATGTTAGTAAAAGATGGGAAGCTTTGTGACATTTACTAGAAGACTGCAGAAAGAACTTACTTGAAGACTAAAACTTTGCTTTTCAGCTCCCGTTTAAGACCATGTGAGCTGTGGTTATGCACAGCAGACAAAGGTCTGTTTAGTCAGCATTTGTTTGGAACAAACTGGACTAGTAGCTATCAGTCCACTTGTTCTGCTTGTCTGCTAAGCTCTGCAGGTAATACTAGAAATACAGTTTCCTCTTCCAAAGTCCCTAGTGTTCTTTTCATCTCATTTGACCCATAACCCTTGGATTATCAGAGTTCATGTCTCAGCCAAACAAAAGAATGAACTAATTTTCTATAGCCCTTGATGCTTTAAAAGACTGTAGTTTTCTAAACCAGTTACTTCCTCAATTCCTCCTGGTAAATATATGGAGACTGGTCAGATATTTCGGGGGTACTAGGCGATGTCTGCAGTCATTCTCCCGGCTCAGAGCAATAGCACCCATCTACATGCTTGGTCATCAGGACTCAGAGAAGCTGTTAGGCTGGCCAATATTGGAGTTGGTTCCCTGCCAGCCTAGTGACAGGGTGGCAGAAGGGTGGCTGCGAACTGTTGCTGCCAGTATACAAAAATGTTTGGAGATCCAGAGAGGAAAAGGCTCTCTCACCAGCTCTTACTGGCACTGGAGTTAATCTCACTAGGTTTACACCACTGAAATACCATTCACCATAGCTGTAAATGGGGTCTTTCCAGATATGCATCAGCACAAACAAATCAGAAGAACAATTAAATCCATTCCCCTAGGGAGCTTTGGGGAACAGAATTTGCAGTGTCACAAGAAACGTGACATAAATATCAGGCCAAGATCTGGTTGCTGTATTATTACAATTCACATTCAGCTTTATGTCCTGGAGAGTACATTTTAAAAGAAATGCTAAGGCTTAAACTTCAGCTTGGAGGTACCAGAAATCAATGTAGATTAAGGCATTAATGAAATGTTTTCACATAAATCCTTCAGTAGATCCTTTCCTATCCAGCCCCTACTTTGTTCTCAGCTGGCAAACTCATTATCTTCCTTTGGATACTCACACCACTGTTATGTGTTGGTCTGCTCTCGTGATCATGGCCTTGAATGTAAAAAGCTGGATGTTCAGTTTTACCGTGCCAAAAATAGTTGGGAATACTGACAGTTGCTTAACGCTGCAAGTAAAAATGATCATACTTTTTAAAGAAACAAATGAGAATGGATGTAACTGACAAAAGAGGTACTCACAGTGCAGGTACCACTGCACCTCAGTCTTCAAAATTACATAGATTTTCTTAAACCTCTGTCCCTCCAAAGCTTGACAGGAGGTCTTGAATATGTTCGTTCATTCACTACTCCATCCCCAGCTGACAAAGCAGGTATATGTATGCCCAGACATCTTACTGAAAGAAGTAGAATGAACTAGCATAAAGTGTTTAAGTAAAATAATTAAGAGAGCAACAATGTCTTAAAATGTGATCATACATTACTAAACATCAATTTAAATCTCTGGTAGACTACCATCTGTCTAAAATGGTTTAAGAGAGTTCTCACATCTCAGAAAACTGTATTTAACTTTTCACTGAGTACTGCTGTCTGTTAAGCAATTCACTGCCCTGCTGATGGACATGCATGACAAGCTGACATATAATACACTCTCTACATCTCAAAGCAGGTATTCTGTTGACAACAGAATTACACAGAATAAACACTGCCACTACACACTGACAATATGATTTGAAAAGAATATTGTAACCAGCATGAATGAAACATTTTCCTAATAATATTTGTCAGCTTCTGTGCATTTCTCTTCTGCATTATTTGCAATCAGCCAGTCACATAACCTTCATAATACTTCATCCATCACAGAAGAGCAGAGATTTGTTAGAAGGATGCCTATAATGCCAAGTAAATATGTTCTCTTCTATTGTAGTTATTTATAGTTATACATTTGTTTTCTGGCAGCATGCACACATTGTGGTGAAAAACAAAAGTTTTCTTTTTTATTATTATTTACAGAGGAAACTCTGACAGAATGCCAGAGTGATTTCCATTTTATCTTTTATTTGTGTCCTGTTGTGCAGAAAGGGAACTATTGCATAGTGTTTTTTTTCTGGGTATTACTGAGCATGTTCCTTTCAAAAGTATTCCGGAGTGGCAGTAACTTTTGTTAGCTACTTCAGAGGGGTTGGCTTCACTTCTTTTCTTTTCCCAAATCATGTGTGACCTACCATCTTTTACTCACTGCTTTTCTGTGAGTTCGGCCAACAAAGCTGGAGCCTGTTTTCTGAACCAAGATTTATAGTGCTCTGCACTGCACAATTGCATTCTCTTAATAATGTGTCATACAAACTCAAACATTCAACTGTTCCTGATACACCCGGGCTGCAAAATAGTAATTCTTATTGTTGCAGTAATTCAATAACTAACTACCTTCTAATCACTTGCAAAATGTATGTAAATAGCTACGATTCTGACGGAAAGCTAAAGTGCTGCATTCAAATTGGAAGTATTGCAAAACTGAAAGTAGCAAATACCTAGTATCATAAAAAAAAATTATAAGCTAGCCGACAAAACACTTTTATGTGTTCTAATCTTTACAACATGGCAGTAAGTCAATCTGGTTAGTAAACCAAGCCATGGTAACTTGTTGCATCTTACAGACAGTTCAACTGTGAACCAAGTTGCAGAAATTGGGACTACCAGACCCATGCTGGACAAGGCGGCAGAATCTCAGACTCTCAGATTCCATCAGTCTGGGTCTGTACAGCTTGTTTGCCTCACCCTGCTCCATATCTTTTCCTTCCCATCTCACTGAACACCTAACTAAGCAGATAATTTACTTTGAAAACTACTTTTACTTTACTTTTTGCTACCTGATCTGTGTATCGCCCTGTCTCTTACTTCCCATTGAACTGCCTCTGTGCAGAAAGGATGTCCTTTATCATATAATACCTCCCTGTAGTATCATATCACCTTATTCCAAGAGAATTATTTTCATTCCTGTAGGAAACAATCCTAGTGTCTTGTCCATCTGAGATATCTCAGGATACCAGCTGACCAATTGAAACAGTAATCAGGCCAAAAGAGGCTGCAAGTTCATGTTTACATTGCTGTCAGTATGTTCATTGCCCACAGGACAGAGCAGACCTTACACAGAAATATGAGCTTAAGTAAATTTTTTTGCCACTGAAAAAGAAGCAGAAGGAAATGCACAATCAATTTCTACTCCATTAAATTTGTCCCAGATAAATGCCTAGCTGTGTTTCTCCGGTAGATCATCCCTGGAATAAGTCATAAACTATCCAGCTTGATGCAATAAAATCAGAGACCTCTACCTCAGACTAACACTGTGTGCAGTTTTGGGAGCC